>JAAAKM020006971.1:99298897-99313934 GCA_010016025.2 Alatinidae sp. Z8VKAUB7J3 | reverse complement strand
AAACTTCCCAACAAAAAAGCATTGAACTAGAAAATCTGAATTTCGCCTTTAGATAGCTTAGGACCCCTAGTACCTCTAGCCGTAGGGGGTCCCTATGCCCCCGTTGACAAACATTTCTTCAGAGCACTTTAGTCAATGCTCACTGTAATTATTTGGTGTTTGAGACATTTTCAGGGCATCAGGCCCTGGAAAAGCGTGAACTTTGTTATCGTCCACCGTCTATAACACCCCCCACTGAAGGTAGTTAGCGTCGACAATAACGTAATAGATCTCGTAAACAGATCTTGTAAAGAAAATAATATTCTATGACCTCTTATCGTCACAATACTATAATTTATGTTTACAACCGACGCTCTCGTACATATAGCAAGCAACCATTAAAGTAACGTAAGTGATGGTCTCAGCGCAAAACGCCGAGTTACTTTAAAAATATCGCATCATAGATCTTTGCCTAGTTGACGTCTAACTTTGTAGATCTATATCCTTTCCTCAACGAATTTGTCAATTAAGTTATTGCTTCGCAAAAGGCATGACCTAAGAGCATTATTCTCAAAATATACCAATGCAAACTGTCATCGGAAGGACATAATCTAAGAAATACGGAAACTTTTCAAACGCAATCACTTACCTCTGTAATAGGTTTATACACCCATGAGGTGTCAAATTGAAAGTGACATAAATCACAAGAGGTGACATTTTTTATATTAAGCCACTTCTCCAGGCATGTTTTATGTACATATGCCAAAGATCCACGGCAGTTACAAGGACTAATCAATGATTCGCATGTTGCCCAACCGTCTGACACACCATAGCAATATCGACATCTGTTATCGGAACTTGAACTACTTACAGACCTAGCTACTCCCGGAAAGCTCATTGTAAAGATTGTATTCTAAATTTTGCAAATGTGTAAGCTGTAATGCATAACCCCCCATAGTAAAAAAAATCAAAATATCGAAAGACATCTTAGTCTGTTTCATACCTGCTTCTTTTACATTCGAAACTAGTACACACTTCGAAACCACCATTCGATTCTAAAACTTCGAACGTACCTAAGTTCATTGAATTTGACTTGAAACACTTTGGTTTGTGCTAGGATCCTCTTATCAGGTTTGCCTTGACCATTATCTGATTGTATTGTAAAGGAATAAATCACTGAATGTCCGTTAACTCAGACTTACCAGAAATCATATAAAGGCAGTGGGGAAATACGTAAAATGACTTCTATCACTACGGACCAAAAGTCTTATCTATTTATGCGCAATATACCTCATCGTATTCCTGATTTCCTCAGTAAAAACAAGAAATACGTCTTTATTTTGGATGTCACGAATGGACTCTTGGACCTGACATCATATCATGCAACTAGATGTTCAGATGCGCTGATGGAGGAATGGTTGAATTGATGGATATATATGTATGGCTGGCTGGCTGGATAGATATATAAAATATACTTTCTCGTTAAAATTTTATATTTTAGTTAGTCTTCAAACTATCCTTGTATGCCCACAAGCTACTTTTTATTTCCCCAATAATGGGTAAGGTCCCTTCCACTAAGCGTAACATTCTTATATTATAGTCTCCTGCCCTACCCATAGCCTCGAAAGTAAGAAAGAAACGACACAAGCAAGCAGATGAATTACGTTCACTTACCATTCGAAACACAAATGTACCGTAGTCTCTCCTTGTCATGGGTTGATTCGACTAACTTTTGAGAAATTATTCATTCATTGGGGAGCCACAATATCCGATGGTCGCGACACTGCACAATAATCGTTCTTGTACACCTACAAATATCGGAAAAATCTTAAAATCAATGAAATCATGTAATTAGCAGAATTGAAAAGGTCGCCTCTACATCTATATTTGTAATACACGCCTTTCAGTATTTTTTTTGATATAGTAAATAGGTAAAGTGATTCCTATGTTCCATAAGGTATTATCAAAAGGAGGGGATTCGAAATGCCAGATTTGAAAAGATACCAGAGAACCCGTGGCCATATCTTTCACGGCATGTGTTCTACCAATTCCCGGTGGTGACATATTTCTATTTCTCTAGTGTCTTCAGTTCCATAAATAGTGGAACAAAGGACTGCAAACCAATAAGTAGAACGCTGGACGAACCTTTTCGAGTTCTTCGACACCGATTCTGCATGACATATTGATGTAGATATAAGAAGTATAGCGATACAGCAGTGTTATGACGCTCAAATGATGCAACGATTCGTTCAAAATACGCTTACGCATATTTGCAGAGCACACCCTCTCCATAACATATGCCTTAGTACAAGCTTTCCTGATTCCATCAGCCTCTCACTACAGCACTTCGTTATGTAGGATTCAACGAAATGTACGGTTTCACGGAATTGACATTGACTGTGACGTCAGCCGTGTTACGTTGAAAAAGGGGTACTTGCGTGAATTGCTGTGGCATCCGAGATTTTGTAGAATTTCAAAATACTCGGCAACATTTTAAAGCTTTCCGATTTTTATTCCTACAATCGAATACCCTTCCTACAAACTCCTTCTTTGCGTTCGTGCCCCCATTTATCATACAGGAGAAAATGTGATAATATTACGAAAGGTAGCAGCTTCGCATCATATGAGACATCACTAGAGCTGTGGCTCGTTTCCTAAGGTCATCAGGGCTGAAAATGTTGTTTGATTGCAATTTAAATCTGAATAGTTTAGTAGGGTGTTACTCTACAACCATACCAATAACTTAAAGTATAAACGTTTATCATACGACGACAAAACTCCTGAAATAAATAAATCTCAGGATTCCGTGAAATTACGGTGCAATTTCCAGTGTGTCCCTGAATTTTCATCAAAAATTGGCTCGTTTTCTAAGGTTAACATAAGATGAAAAATGTTGTTTGACTGCAATTAGAATCTGAATAGTTTTGTAGAGCGTTACTCTAAATCGATACCTCTAACTTAAAGTATCAATATGTATCATATCAGTCTCAGGATTCCGTGAAATTCTAGTAAAATTTCCAGTCTGTCCCTGAATATTCATCGAAAAGTGGCACAACGTAAATACAAACCTTAAAGCTGTGTCACGTGAATATGGTCGGGTCATGCTTATAAGCAGAGGGAAATCCCCTTCAGGTGTCGTAAGCTTCTAAAAGAATCCCCTTATTGCCTCTAAGCAAACGTGTACATATTTAAAATTGTTTCTGACGACAAGCATGACCCGATATAGGGGGTGGGGGTGCTTAGGAGTGCGAGCAACAGCTTAGTCAGGAATCTTGCGAGCTGTGATGTCATGGTTTCACACCCTACGGCTGCCTCCGTTCCTCCACGAGCTCTTCTGCCCTCAGGTGAATATTATTCCAACTAGTATGGATACTACCTTAGTAGGTAGAGGCCGACGTCTCATTACCTTGCCTCAAGTCAAAAGTGTGTGTGGGTAATGTGCTAAAATTTTGACAACGTTACATCTTATTACAAGAACTCATAAGCAACAAACTATTGTAGCGCTAATCTTGTACATTTCAGCGTACGAAGACCTGACCAAGTCTTGCAACAAGACGAAACGATGTCAATATTGTAGTTTTCTTCTTGGTGTTTTAATAACTCGAACCCTATATAACTCAAACCCCTGATAACTCGAACCCTATATAACTCGAAGTGCAAGAAACTCTAAGTATTTTACTTTCCCTTTGAACCTTCATTTACTCTCGTCATTAATTGAACACCTCATAAATCGAACTTTAGTTAACTCGAACTGCATTCATCACTCCCGTGGAAGTTCGAGAATATTGTAATTTCTTACTTGGTGTTAATTATGGTGAAAGAATCTTGGTTTAATAATGAAAAGATTGAATCAAAGAATGGGGTGACCCTCTTGAAAGAGACATAGATTCTTTTTCAATGCCTTGAGCATTTTTGATCGTACAGTGTTCGTGCCAGTATTCAAACGATTCTTGTTCAACGACTGGTACTTGCAGACTTCAGGATTCCCAACCAGTTTGTTTAATCAGCTCTCAATGCTCATCCACGAGTATTCATCCCAGTCATTCATCTTTTTTGTAGTACGTGCATTATTGTTATGCATAGGCGTTCTTTGCCAGTAGTACAAGCTAAGTTTTAGGCTGAATCTGCCCATGTTGATTACCGTAAACATAGCTCAACTTCTTACCACCCGAAGGATCTACACTGCATTGCTTAATAACAGATAAGTTCAGGGTAAAATACTTTCGGTAGACTAAGCAGCAAGCAGTAACGGTCACTCAGAGATATCTAACAACCGAAAATGTTTAACACCTTGTAATTTGTACATTATGTTAACATTTCGTTATCTAAATCCGCTTCCATTTCATCAATGTTCGTAATCTTTGATTGGCGATATGAGGTCATCAGGATACTGGAGTTCAAAAGCTGAAGTGCCATATAAGAAAATACGTAACAAACTCACATGTACATCTCACCACAACCCATCAGATGTCGCCAAATTTTTCGAAAAATTTACTTTTTTCTAACAATTTTTCACCGAGATTTCCTCACTCGTCAACTTTCGTAGTCGTCTAAATTTAGAACCCGAATCGTCCCATGGACGGTATTCTAGGGACGTCTAAACCAGCTATGTCAACCAGCAGTTTGATGATGTGTTTTGGTTGGTTGTTCCCATATGCTTGTCTTGCTAATGTCGCAAGTTAAAGAGTATTTGAATCAGCAAATATTTAATGTAGTAAAGATAATTTATTATACACGACAATGTCGACTTCCTGCAAATGGCGAACCTGATGTGAGTTACGCAAATCAACATAGCACTGGAGTAAAATTAGCCTACTAAGGCTTCTTACAAAGGAAAGACATACGTAGTGAGGTCTGTTACTACCATCCGAAATGCCATGTTTTCACCACTAAGGAACCACGGAAGTGTTCCCAGATCGGATATGACTCTCATCACCCAAATAGTGAATAACGTTGCCACCAGATCGCCAGGGATGTATTTATTAAAGAATGACGTCATAGTGTTGACAGCGTGCTCAACATTTTTGATGCTTCGCATGAGCAGAGTGCATTTCTGGAGTTTGTGTTGTAGAATTGCTGTGCTTTCTCGAAAGTCTCCAGCAAGGCGTGTTAGAATTCAGATAACTGAATAAGAAATAAGTCGCTGGTTTCAAGAGTAGCTAAAAGCAATCTAATCTATTTTCATAGCAAGAGGACTGTATAAAGACATGATGGCGTACAGGAAGTGATTATATACAAAAACGAGGTAAAGGCGGACATTTTAGATGAAAACGAGGTTAACGCTGTGATGACTAATAATATGATATTCATCATCTATTAACGAATCCTCGTACGGCCCTTTACGACCTCCACCTTGGATAAGGAAGGGTTTATGTCTATTCCTTGATCTAAGCCTAGTGCACTAAGCAGGCCTACTGCCAAAGCTTCGAAGCACTTGGTGAATTATATGAAGATGCCCCTGTAACATGGGGACGTGACACCGTTCAATCACTCTATATTCCGAGGTAAATTCCAAAATTAAATCGTTGCTGGTCTATACCGTTCTCTTGAGCTGAACGTCATAAATTGACAGCAAGTTATCTTAAGAAAAGCGTGTCTTTCCCGAAGCTACAGGTGACATGTCGCCAAGAGCAGCTGAGTGCAACGTACAAATTTGTAAACAAAAAAATGAAAATTATGCGTTTTCATGAATGAAATTCCGTTCGAGTGAGGATTAATCGCTTCAGGACGCTTTAAATCGTAGTGGCGTACACTTTGATATGAGTTCATTAAAAATCACGAAAAACAAAATTGACCTCTTCCACTCGGTATTCATGCAACATTCGCCTTACAGAGAGACCATGATCTGATCGTGCTGTTATTTCTGTTTTGAAATGTCACGATCATCCTCCCATTCATGTTTTCGCGATCGGAGACATCTGTCTCGTTGCACTTGCAAACACGAGAAGATAAAGCCACGCGAGCTAATTGAGTCGGCCTCTCTTTCAGGAGAGTTTCCGCGTATCGGCTTCGTTACAGGAGCGGCTGCCGAATTTTCAAGGCAAGCAGGGCATCGATACAAACCGTGCAAACAGTATTGCCAACTGGGGTACGGATTGCATGACCTGGTTACAATAACTCAACGGCAACTGTGACTTCTTCCACACTACAGCTCAGTAATCACCACCTGCACGTCTCAGGGGATATAACTCCTAAGACGATCAGTTCTCACGAAATCCTTGAGCTTGACATACGGGAAGTTAACTTTTGCTAAGCAAGCGTATGCCATCCTTCAGGATTTCGCAAACCTAAAGCCGCTAACTGGTTTCTCAGACAGCTTTGAACAAATGAAGTACATTAGATATTATGCAATGAAACCTCTGCACTGCATATAAATTCCTGTGCGAAGACGCCAAAGAGTTCTTGTTTACCGTCCGCAATCTATTTATTGTACTGTAAATCCAAAGCTTTACGTTGAAAAACATTAACTATTCACGCATAGAGTCCCGATAATAACAAGGGAATGGCGTTTGATGATCAATGTTTCATATTTGTTGACCATGGAGACAGTTGCAGAGGTGCTTGAAAAGTTAATCAGAATACGAAAAATTATTATTTAACTTAAATAACCTATTCAAAGCTGTACATTGTAGAGGGTGGAAAGTCACGGAAATCACTAAGTATCGGTTAGTAAAAATGAGCAGGAGCTTCTTATGCGAGCGTTCTGTGTCCCTTTTGAAGACAAACGCCCTTGGGCGCAGCCCCACTGCTTATCAGGGGGCTACACTGATAGATCAAGGAGTTTCTTATCAAAATGACAGAAACCTAATTAAGTGAAGCAAAAGGGTGTGCGGCTTTATTAACCTCTTAACATTCGGAAAGAAAAAAATCTTCAAAGAAATAATTTGTAATAGTTTCAGAATCTACATCTGCAAGTGGCAATTGGGGAGCGACGAGTTTATAGACGGAAGCTGTTCGTTTTATGTCGGTTATGGCAGCGGTACTACGATGAGGATGAGGATGATTATTATAATGATGGTGGTTATGATAATAACGATGATGATGATGATGGTGGTATTGGTGATGGTATTTCCGATATCCTAGTGTGGGCTCCCAGCGTGTGAACAATAGACAGTGGCAACGTTGCCACGCCAATTAGTTTATCATTATCATATACTTGCAAATAATACATTGTGAATTGTTGAAAGATTAATCCACACAGCAATCTCAATGACGATCTTTCCCAGGGAAACCCTTTCCCCTTTTGGAAAGAACGGACCCTGGGGAAAGGCCCCACTGCTTATCAGTGGGCTGTACTGAGATATTGTGAACAATAGAGCGTGTTTGCAACTCCAGCCCATATTGTGCTTTCCAATTGTGGTTAACATTTTTAAAGAGCGACCTCCGAAAAAACTACGAACGGAGTGGAAGGGTTGTGGGAGAGTAAGAAGCAATGTTTCTTTTAAAATATTTTGCAGAAACTGTTTCAATGTGGCAATACAGTCACAGAGCATGGAAATTTGTCCCTATTTCGTGATGCACTAGACATATTACATTATTGTTTCTAGAACGTATTTTGGACAGATTATATAAAAGAAAGAACAACATTATATATAGTAAAATTATTATCATAATCATATCTGATCTGTAGTTAATTGTTGAGTTGACACATTGGACTATTTTTATCGAAACTGAAACATAACAAGGAAACATAACGTACGTGTGCTTCAAGTTGCCTTCAGAAATTTAGTTATCCATTTCTCAAAACAGGCAAAGCAAAGGTTTTTCTTTGTAACTTGATCGTCCATAGTCTTACTCTCAAACTCTACTAATTGGGTTGCTTTAATACCATTCAGTAATCAAATTCAAGTTGGTTCTATACACTCCCTATAACACGGCAGCTGATCCCTTTGTATGCAGTTTTGCATGTCACCCTTTTCAATCTAAGTGCAGGGCTTCCCAGAAGGGATGGTATACAAACTAGGGTGGGCGATGGTAATCGTTACTTACCCGTGACCTATGTTACTCTTTGGAACACAAAATACGTCGCAATCTTTCACTGTCAACCCGTCATAAGCAGTGCATTTAATTCTCATCTCCTTTCTCTTTACGATGGTCTCTGAATTAGAAGCCTCTGAAATGAACAGTGAAGACATCATACATGTCAATCCAGAGCAGTGATTTTGGACGTAGGTTGAAGTTCTCTGTTAAGAATTAAGCTGTATTATCAGTAAAAACACCCCTAATTTACATTCCTAGCAGTGGCCATCAAATGATTGGAAAAGCACCATCGCCCTGACGACAGTGCTGAAGCTGGCTCTCAGGGGGCAGGGGCATAAAGTAGAGAGATCTTTCATGGGGGGGGGGGGGGGAACACTACTTTTCTTAACTTCATTTTACGTAGACAGAACCTAAGTAACTGATAGTACATTATGGCCTAGATGGTATGGAACGCAAGAAAGTCATAAAGCAACTGAGTACACGAATAATAGTCAGTGCTTGTACGAGGGAGAATTTATTCTTTACAAAACCTCTCGCCCCAGCTTTGGGCCTACCATAAAGACCCTTTTCAGGCCATGGATAATCAACTGATTTGAAGAGATGATGCACCTGCTCAAAAGGTGACGACGAAACTTGTTGGGAAGCAAACTCGAGATAAATCGAAATAAATAACGCGAGATTTTCCAACCATCTTCAAATCTCCACAGGTTCAGATAGAATTTGGCTCATCAGCTGATTCACCAAAAATGTCACATGCAATCACAGATGCAAATATTTGTTACGAGGATTGAGACAAGTCTTGCATCATCGCACATTCGAAATCCTTGTGACTGCGTCATGAGGTGCATTCATTGTTAAATGTTGCAGACGTCATATCAAGGTGTGTTTTTAATGGTGATTCTAATTTAACTTAAGTCCGCACGTGTTATGCAAAAGCAGAGTCGCATGAAATAGGAAGGAGAACAAGCTGCGACGGGTGATGATGCAAATGTCATAGTTCAACAAATACAGTAAAAATCCATCTGATGTGAATGCTTGCAGTCACAACAAACAAGCCCGCTTTGTTAGTATACGTTCGCAAGAAAGTCACCAAACTTCACAATCGAATCACGAGAAGTCACAAATCATGGGAAAATCACAAATATCATACAAGTCACAGTAAAGAAAGCACTGAAAATTATAAAAAATCATATCAAATTCCCCAAATAGCCCATGTGATTTGGGAAGTGACTTATGCCTCGCAGGTAAATTTGGAAGTGAATTTCCTCTCTTGCAAGGACAGAGACTTTGCAAGGAAGGATTGTCTTACCTGCAGTAGGCCTCTGCAGAGGTCAGAGTTCTCGGATGGGGAACTTACACGGAAGCTTCCAATTACTAAAAATTGCTGAGATAGTAAGATTCTGAAAGACGTTTCAACGTTGGCCATTTTAGCAGAGACTTTGGTGTTTGCCCTGAAGTAATTCTAGGGACAGGGGAACGGGGGGAGAGAGGGTCGTGGACCCCAAAGATTTTCCAAATCTCACTTTTCTCTGTGATCACCTTTCGACTTAATGAAAATTGAAATTGATTGCGACAGACATTGTGTCAAATCCACAGCAAGATATGCAATCGACACGAAACAGACAATGCCCAAAGGCACCGCAGTGGAATGTGAAAAAATAAATTTGAACCTAGCCCACTTTGCCCCCAATCCGCCTTACCTTCCCCCGTCACTGTAACTATTTTCAGAGGTTCTGAAACGCCGCTTCGAGGTTGGACCAAATCTAGATGTCCACATTCTTACCAAATGTTTTAAGTGGAAGAAAGCCTTCCAATATGATGCTTTACTATGACGAAGTATAACGTTATTTTGGCCCTCTCGGGCTTCTAAGATAGGGGGCGCCTAAAATGCTTACTCAATGAGTCCTACAGCAATCTCAATGACGATTCTCCCCCAGGGAAACCCCTTTACCTTTTGAAAAGAACGGACCCTGGAGAAAGGGACGTGTCAGTAAATTACAAGCCTTTTAAAATTAGGTCAAAATCAATAATTGCCCAACGATAACGTTCTCAGAAAGCACAATCAAATTTCAGCCAAGCTCTTTGAAACAAATTACCCCTCCCACTCATAACATAGGCCTAACTATCCTATTCACTGGATGACCTTGCTTTTATTTCCCGTTATCTTATTTCTGAGGCAAAGTTCTCAATCCTTTGTTTGTAGTTATATCTTGCGTAATGAAGCAAAGCATGAACGTCAAACAAGGTCGTTGTCATTTTTTATGGCATCCTGGTGACGTCAAGGTTTGAAAGGTAGGACACGTCTCCCAAAAGAAACACGTCGCGTGGACGGCCTCGTGAAGGGGGCGCATTCTTGATACTTTTCTGTCCACCTTTGATGGACTCCTCATTTAAAAAACTGACAGTGCATGCGTAGGAAGAAATTGTTCTTGTTCAATGCAGTGTCATCACGAGAACTCGCTCACATCCAGGGTCAGTGTCAGGAACGCATGAAAATATTTTGAGGCATAGGGGACTGAAGTGACATTGACATACCAGTGTCATGAGTGCCCGACCTGCCCCATAGGAGTGCGTCAAGAGGAGAAGGCGCTAGTCTTATTAAAAATAACAGTAGACAGCCATCTTTTGTCAACTTCTTTATTTTCTTCCACTGTTTCTCAGTGCTTAGTCACTTGCTAAGCATATACTGGACACAGGTGGCGAGTAGTTCATATACAACAGGGATGTATGGAAAGAGCATAACAATACGACATGCTACTAATAGGAAAACAGAGTAAGTAAGGACTAGGGAAACAGAAGCGTGCAACAGAAAGTGTACTGGTTACAGGAAAGTACATATAGGTGATAACAATTTCCTTCCACGACAAAACAGAACGTATCATCGAGAAGATTTGAAACGTCAGTTTAAAAAAAACCAACTGGAGAACTAGAAAATATGTCACCACCAGGGATCGAACCCGTGGTCTACGCTTTCATGGCGTGCGCTCTACCAACTGAGCTGAGTATGTCAGCATACTTTATTTCTCTAGTCGCCATATTAACTCCCTATCATCCACCGGTGGATATCGATATCCAGATCAACAAAATTGGAGACCAGCCTCTCTGCACCATGCGACTTGACCTAGGAAGAAGTGCCATCCAGCCATCTTCTTATAGTATGACGATGGTAACACATTTTCTATTTCTGTAGTGTTCTTTTCAAACTGACAAAACAGAAAGTTGAGCCTTACCTACCCATCCAACAAGTAAACAAGGTAGTGTATGAATTTAAGTGGCAATATGACGCCACCTACGTTGGTAATAAGTCCTTGCGACTAACCCCGAGGATCCAGCAGCATGATCCTTTAAGTATACGTAAAAACAAACAAAGAGGCATTTGAGTACTCAAAGTGGTAGATCATACTTCCAGACAGTCACGTTTCGGCATTGGTGTCCATTTGTTGAAAAGTTCTAAATGCTCTGAAGGATATTTCAATACCATGTTTAAAGTGTTACTTAGGACCAGTTCAGCTCGGTATCTTGACGAAATCATCATTAAACTGCAAAAGCTACTTTATGTAGACAGAAAGAGTTAAACTAGTGTTCGAAAAGTGTTCGAATAAAAATTCTTAGAAAGAGTTTGTTTTACAACGATGTTACTGCAACCGGATTGTAGTATCGCGCCATTAATATTTTTACTATTTTACACAAAATTGTTTCCATAGTTACAATTTTCCTGTGCATTCTTTTGTTGAAAAAAATTATTCAACCCTATAGAAGCATTGCCTATTTTATATCGTAAATCGTATCGTACATTTTGAAGTATGTCGTAGTTACTCACGCACATGTTTACATCTTTGTTGTATTCTTAAGAATTGTCTCCATTACTGTAAACTATGTTTGCAAAACAAGTTTGAAACGGACAACCAACATACTTCAATCAATTCGATGACTTCAAGATGTATTCGTTGTCGTCGTTAACATTTTTGTTTTGTGCCACCAAGAACATGTTAAATCTCTGAAAAGCGACCACAATATCGTACGAAGTTTGAAGAGGCAGTGTGATAGCACGGAAGAAGATTTGTGTCTATGAAACTTAACAAAGCGATGGTCATCATAAACACTGACAATATTAACTTAAATGATGGTAGTGATATTATTGGTTATTTCTTTAGCTGTAAGATACCACAAAAGATATTCTACATGTTATAGATTTCAATTTATCCATCATTATATTTTAGGGTTTGTGTGTCCTTGTACTTTGACCTTATGGTAGTTTCATTTTCGTGCTCGCCTATTGCCGCTTGCTCATTCATAACATCCCTCTCCCCATGCTCTTTTCTCTTCCTCCATGAATTGCTTCGTCATTTTCCTATTTACGTTGTTTCTATATTCTCGTGATAGCATGCCATCGTAAGAATTTGCAGCAATGTTTTTCGCCTTTGTTTACTGATATTGTTGTGGTGTTAGTTTATCTAGCCTTACGATCAGTCCGGTATAGATTTGAGGAAGTCTTACAATAAGACTAAAAGTTGTCCCGACCACTCTCTACTTATTTCCTTTGTACCTATCAGTTGTTTATGTTTTACTCATCATGATCTTAACAATGTCAATTTCATCAGTATAACGTTTGTCCCCAAAGCCCCTCCTTGTAAACGTTGTTGGCTCCCACATATCGGATAACATCATACAAAACTGATTTCTTTCCTGTATCTTTCTGTTTGCAGGTCAATGGATTCATCTCCTCCACAATATTGTACGGTTCCGTATTTTCTCTCTGTCTCATAAGCACGGATCGTCTATTTGCAATTGCATTTGTCATGAAATATCGAGTTAATATGAAAGTGGACGTTAGCATCAAACTAGTTTTGTTGATCTGGATGCTCGCCTTGATCTTCTCCTTACCACCCCTGTTCGGATGGTCTACATACCAATACCATAGCGGGACATATCACTGCTCACCTAAATGGGAAGGATGGTGTTCTTATTACTACCTGGTCTTCTTTTTGGCTTTAGTTCTACCTTTATCTATTACTTGTTACAGCTATGTGACCATATTTCGTATTGTCAGAGGTCAAAGGAGAAAGATCTCTCAATTTCGAAGAAGTTCTGGAACCCTTAGAAATCGTGATACAGATGATGTCAAAACAGCAAAAACTCCTCTTCACGAAGAAAACATAACATACACTGGAAGTAGTGGAGAAAAGTCATCCAAACCGCAATCTGAAACTACCATAGCCGATAAACAAGAATTTCGTAAGAAATCAAATTCGGACAGTTTCATTTCTCCACCTAGGTTCCAGGTTCAGAACCAAAGTAAACGCCACTCCATTGCATTTATCAGCTCTATAGCAACTGAAATATCATTGGCAGGTTTAAATCGGGAAGCTTTGAGTTCGTCTTGCCAGAGAACCGCAAACGTTACTACCGGAGAAAACACGCAGCGCGATCAAAAATGCTGTGTAGTAAATAATAAACCAGGCAACGGAATGTGTGAAGTTGAAGTAGAGTCAATTCCTCTGACGTACGTCGCAGTGGCGATTGTCCATTCAAGAAACAAGAGTAAAAAAATGAAAGTTGATGGCCAGGTTAATGATGATGAAAATAGTGGAGCTAATGGCAAAATGACTACAACACACAAAACTGACAAGGGAAAGCAAAATCCTGGTGATAGGGATGACATGGCATTTAGTAACAAGGAGAGCGATATTACAAAGAGAGACCTTACTTACAACGATTGCATCAATGAAACAATTAATCTCAGGGCGAAATCTGCCTGCGAATACTCCGACTGTCATCCCGATGAGGAACCTGTATCTCATTTGTTGCCAGGATATTGTAGCGAAAGTATGCAGAAAAATACGGTCAAAGGCAATGTTAGTACAACCAAAAAGTGCTCAGTGGACGATGAAAGAAACCAATACTACGACGTGAAAGAAAAATCGACCCTTTTGAGTGACGTTTCGTCAAAAGCAACATTTCAAAGTAAAGAAGTTGTTTCATACAGTTCAAGTAATATAGATCTCCAATCAAGGACAGGATTTCCAATGGAAAACAAAGCTACGGAATGTACTAATGAACAATTTACGACATCGAAGAAGAATTTAGTGAGGCGTCACTTTATGTCACTAAAAAATACAATAAGTAAGAGAATTCCGAAAACTTATTCAAGTAAACATGGCGGCATAAAACGACAAATTTCTGTCAATCGAGAATTTCACGTGGCCAAAACAGGCTGTTTATTGGTAATCATTTTTATTCTTTGCTATTGTCCATATGCAGCCTCACATTCGTGCCACAGTCAATCAAACCATTCTCAGCATCTAAGCCATCTATCGATGTGGTGCGTATTTCTGTACAGCATCATTTCCCCTTTAATCTTTGGATTTAAAGACAAAGATACACGAAGGAACTTACTCGATGGTCTTAGAAGATGTCGTAGAATTTCTATTGTCAACTGTTATTAAAGAACCTAGACCTGCTACTCTTCAAGTTTTAGTTCACACCTGCTGTTAAGCAGTTGTATTCTATCCTCCGACAACAAGGTGTAGACGAGTAAGGAAATAACATTAGGCTTGGTGCCCATACAACCGCATGCAGAAAAAGGGCAGCTTCAGTAAAACATGGCAGGTAGGAGCATGAGACTACTGTTGGATCAAAGCATTCATCTTCCAGTTCTTTCTACAATCATTCTTTCATGCATTGTGGTATTGATAATAAAGATAAGCAGCTACCGATGCCAGGTGTCGGATGTCGTCCATTATTTAAGAAACAGAATCGGTACAAGTATTGGCCTTTTTACTGATACCGAGACCATCTTTAGTATTTAGGTTAGTACTAGAAAGTAGGTTAGAATATGTGCGCAAAACTATGAATTTAGTGTCTGCCAAGACAATGTATAATTACTTAACATCCTCTCAGATTCAGCTACAGTATTTTCCCGGGAGAGGAAGGAAGTTGAATGGCTAACATTAGCTGATTTTTAACAATATTGCTATTGTTAAGTGCTTTTGGGAGGGGTAAGCTCTCGCTTGGACACACTCTGCGAATGTTCATGCATCCAACGTATTCTTTTTACTCAAGTGTTCTTTTGTAGCAT
>JAAAKM020006971.1:99284809-99298797 GCA_010016025.2 Alatinidae sp. Z8VKAUB7J3 | reverse complement strand
AGCTCTCGCTTGGACACACTCTGCGAATGTTCATGCATCCAACGTATTCTTTTTACTCAAGTGTTCTTTTGTAGCATTGCTTCAGAATCGAAACCTTGTCAGCATGTGGAAGAATGTAAATATATTATCGTCAGTGGAAAATTGCATGGGAAGACACATGATGTCTGTTACGACAATTTTGGTGATGCAATTTTATATAAATAAGATGAGCTAAGGAATTAGCATCGAGTCCTGCTTGAAGATTTAATACTTGTGACACTTGAGTAAAAGAATTACACAGGGTGTTAACTAATTGTACCAATTTCTGAATACCCTTTATCCATTAGTAAGCCTAACGAATAAACTTCTAGCTATTTCTTGGTCAAAGATACAATTCTAACATTTGCAATCATTGCTGACTATTTGTTAATGCTAGATAGGTAACCTTCGCCAGCATGATCCACATAAAATGGTACATTGTCATCGAGAAGAGAGGATTTAAAATGCCAGTTAGAGAAGACACTAGAACGTTAAAAAATATGTCACCACTGGGGTGAACAAATAGGACAGAACAGCTCAGCTGCCGAGTGTAACAAATTACTACATTTCATTCCATGAGGCAAAAGTCTTAATTTATTTTGATGTAGTTCCTTTATATAGTGAAAAAATTACTGTTAACATAGATTACGTAAACGTTGCATCTTCTTTTTCTGCTTTATATGAGTCCATCTGAGTTTTTTTTCATATGTAGCCTGCTTTGCAGACAGAAATATGTTATGTTTGGGCCTACGAAATGGCTGTCATTTTTCTATCCACCTTATAGTGGATTCTAATGAATGTACTATCCGTGTTCAGAAGCTGACAGTGAAGCAAAACAAATCAAAACAATGAATCCGTCAGGGATACCTTAAAAATTTTAAATGTCTTTCTTGGTATCAATTAAACGCAATAGTTTAACAGTTGTTTTGAAAGAAATAGCAGTAAGGACATGAATCTTAATATTGGAATAAGAAATGGCATAAGTCAAGAGACATCTGACAGCTTGTAGCCGTCAGGGGTCAATGGGGCACAGATAGAAAATTGCTTGGGGGAGTAAATAGCAGTAAAAGTAGTTGTATGAAATATTTTCCACACTAGAGACACTACTTGGCTTTTGCAATTACGCGCTTGTGCCCAGGTCAACGTACGAGAATACATGCCGTATGTGTCAACATATTTTGAATTTGGCGTAACTCGTTTCCAGTCTCTAGGAGTCAAAAATTGTGATTTTAAACATTGTAAAATGCTTTATGCTCTCCAACAGAATCGTGTCGCCAAAATTGCGGAATTTTTTAGTAATGCGTCTAGTCATCATGAAGTAAGTGTCTGTTGCGTCTTGCCATCATCTTCCTCATCGAGAAAGACATGAGAGATACAGCACGAACGGTCGGGGAGCGGCAACACGGCTGGAGTAAACACGTAAGTACAGTACAACGGTGGTTAACCAGTTCGATTTATATGCATCCTTACACACAGTAAAATTTTCTACCCTAACATCTCATTTTTGTTTCACCAAATGTTAGAAAGGGGATGAGAAAGAGTGTTTTAAGGACATAGTTGACCTGAAAAAAGCCAGTTGTGTTATCTGTTTGTTTCCTTGTGACCTCACGTTAACATAGCATCATCTGCAAAAAGGAAAATTATTATTCAAGAGACAGATAAACATGCTTTAGTATTTCAAACTAAATACATTACCTGAGGTACCCTCCTCTTTCTGAATTCTAAAGAAGCCGCCAAAATAATTTTAGCAAAGGGCGGGGACGGTTAAATTTGAGATAAATGTCTAGACTCATCACACTAATTCCTCCCAGAGGAGAGTCAGACTTACCTCATTTACTGACAAGGATATAGTTTACATAGAGAGGCTACTCATCGCTAGCATTATTAACACCATTATCATCACACACATGGTCATCATCACCAGCCATGGAAACAAGAACAACAACAACAGAAGCAGAATCAACAACATACCAACACTATCCAAAATAGCAGTGGATGCGGTACGAGTTGCATTTGCGATCACAGTGGTCCAGGTGCGGTTACCCCGCGTTATCACTGCAACATCTCATCGATGGGCAATATATTTGTAGCTACGTTTCAGTTTGTTTAAGCTCATTCCTTCGATGAATTAAGGTTGCATCTAGCAACATAATTATTGATTGCCTAATAATAGCGACACTTCTGAGCAGTGTTTGCTTTTTGTGGGGGAAAAATGGCGAGGGGGTTTATCTGTGGTCCATATAGAGTGCAGTGACATAATGGGGGGAGGGGGGTGTCAGTGATAGATGAGCCGGGCGGAAAACGTAATCTTATGATAAATATAAAAATCCAACATAACGGACGCAAAAGAGTCATGATGGTAACGCAATAAAATACAAACAATGTCTGAAGTGTCACAATCAACAAGATGGATGTAAACCCCCGTCAATAAAATGGTTACGTAAAATGCTACGTTTTGGTTATTTGCGCTTGTTATGACTGGATCGGGCATGTGAATCAGCAGAAGTAAAGTAAAACAATCTCCTCTTAGACCTAGTGACGGATTTTACTCCTATGTGTACCAGGCTTTATAGAAACAAGTATATGCTTCTTTAATGTCTCACCTTTGTAACATTCGGAATGCAGTGTTTGAGATCTTTGGTAGGTGTGACAAGACTTTAGAGGGTACGAAATGTTAACATTCGTTCAGCCATGGGAATTGTTACGACAACTCTAGACGTCATTAGAGAAAAACGCCTGAAGTGTTTTGGCCACGTATGCATAAAGCTGAATGCATCCCTAGTTTACCAGGCCTACAAACAAGATTTTCAGCAACCAAACCCAAGAGGAAGACCGCCAGAAAGATGGACGGATGACCTTAAAAAAGACGCAGGTCTTTCAATCGTAACAGCGAAAAGAAACGCACAGGACAGAAGTCGATGGAAACAGAATTGCATAACGAGAGCAAGGGGTCGCCAGGATCTAAGCAAAAAAAACAAGTCAACTCTTGCAAACCGTCAATTTCATCCGATATTTTAACTAAAAGACCGCACACAATATTGTGATAAGTGGCGTTTTTTAGTACGAAGCTCTGGGGGAACTCGCCGGCAGCGCTTTAAGTCCATCTATAGAACAAAAATTCTTTGATTTATTTTATCATGGACCTATTTCTGAGATCTATGACGGCGAGATATCAGAGAGCTGTCACACGACTACATTTTACAAGTCAATTTTACGCTTTGTCACTGAGCCTCCTCTATAAAGGGACCATTATGGAAACAAGGTCTTCTGAACCTTTTAAGTGCTATCCCTGCCAACTTTATCAATAGGGGTTTTGCGAGCACAATTTCTTTGTTTTTCATTACTGATATTTTATATTATAGGGACAGAGCCGTATACTTACAGTCATAACCTCGGAATAAAGCGAACAATCTGAAGCCTGTTAAACATAGATTTTCAATAAACACCGCCCTTTGATAAACGCCGCCCTGCATTAAGGACAGTACTTTTAGGCGAAAATTTGTAATCAACACCGCTCTTTAATAAACGTTGCACTTCTAGCCGAAAATTTGTTATAAACGCCGCACTTTTCGACGTACATTTGTAATAAACGCCGCACTTCTAGCCGAACATTTGTTATAAACGCCACCCTCCAATAAACGCCGCACTTCTCGACGTACATTTGTAATAAATGCCGCACTTCTAACTGAATATCTTTAAAAAACGTCGCCCTTTAATAATCTTCGCATCTTGAAAAGCGGTGTTTATTAAAAAACAGACCAGATAAAAAGCGAATGCAGGTTTTTTTGTCTATAAGAAACCTAAGCAATGGCTTGAGCCTCGAGTTTCTTTTAAAAAAATTCCAATTTCATCCTCAAATGTTTCTTAATTTATCCAGTTTTAGCCTTCAAAGTTTCTTAAGAAGTACTTCCTTTAAAATCATTAAGACTGTTATATGCACTCACAAAATAGCATTTTAACTTATAATAAGCAACATGTGGTAATATATATGAACTGATGCACGAAAATGTTATTTCCACTCATACGTTTCGCGAATGTTTCTTAACTTTTGGGTTTTAGTTTAGCTTGCCTAAGTTTCCTAAAAAACCAACATCTATTGCTTTTCCTGCTTCAACAGTTCGTCATGAAGAATTTTTGCACGAATTTACTTGATTGGAACATTTTTCATTTTATAATAAACGCCTTCCTGTATGAAACGCCGCGTCCAAAAGCCGGAATTTGTATTTAACCTGCAGCGTTTGCTAGAGAATCATAGTATACAATTGTTTGTAGATCAGAATCATTCAAGGCCAGAAGATTTTCATATATGAAGGCAGAAGATTTCATAAGCCCCAGTGTAAGCTGCAATGGATCATTTCAGTAAAAAAAAATTAAAAAAAGACACTAGTAATTGAAGAAGATAACACATGCTATTTCTCCTTCAATTTCGTTACACTACAATTATACATTCTTAACTTATAAACATACACGGACCTACTTGGAAACAATCAAAACTAAAGACTACAGAACTAAGTACGAAATAGTTCCGTTTACAATCTATGCTGAAAGAACAATGCAGGTCTGAGCTCCAGGAAGTACAATTGTATTCGCATTGTCTTGTTTGTAAGTAAGGTAGGCGGGTACGACGGCAAAGGAAGCTATTCAGACAAGTGAAATAGTGGATGCATTTGTTTAAACAGTTCTAGATACTCCTTACATAAATACAGTACGTTTTTGTTGATATTCATGTTTAAAACTGCTACGAAAGTGGAAACAAAGACTTTATGTTGTTCCTCATAATCGTTTTGGTTTTTCGTCGTAAATATCTATCCCAGTGGCGGCGTGAGGCCTTGAAAAGTAGGAGGGAGGGGTACAACTTTTAATGTTTTATTAACAGTAAGTGACGTCGAATACGTGTTGCAAGAGTGGTTACAAGGAAATGGATGAGCGTATTCGTTTGAATAAAACTTGAAAATGTTTACAAGATATGACTTCTGCCGCTGCCTAAGTCTCCAGTTTTCTGATCAGATTTAAAAGAAGTAAAAAATCGGTCTCTGAGACTAGTGGGAAAATAAGCTTCCCGCTAGTCCCCCTCATTGCGTTGCTTTTGATTTGTTGTCCTGAAAAAAGAAATCACAAGACAACTTTAAAAGGATCAACTGTCCTATGATATCGATAGTGAATTGAATACAAACTCGAGGGGGCACGTCTGTCCCACGGCTCTGGAGCTTTCTTTAAGTATTGGCGGAAGTTTGAGTCGGAAAATCAAGTCGATGAAACAGTTGATGCACTAAGTTGTAAATAAAACATAGTTTAGGATGCTTTCCTTTGTAATATTGATACCAACAGTGTGATTATATATCGGTATCACACACTAGAATAAAGTATGTACTTGGCACTGGCAGATAAAAAACAAAGTCAAGTTTTGTTTCTATTCCAAAGGCAGATAGCCTAGTTAGAAAGTCATTTGTCTTTACAGAATTTATTAACTGGCCTTGCATTTCCCATTGATGAAGGGGTTGCTATGTAATTATAACTAGATGGGGTATGCCAGACTAAAATCATGATTCTAATACAGCCAGCGACATTTCTCTGACAATACATCTACATCGTAGATTGATTTATGTACATCAAAGATTATTGTGCTCGTCAAATAAGTCTAAATTTATCAGTTTTTATCCCCATATCCCATATATAGCGAAGCGTGTGCATCGTCGACTCTTCTGTTCGAAATACACACACCGAAGTCGAAATCCTCCAGTTCGTTTGCGTGTTTCTTCTCTTCCGTACGACGTCTCTCTTCTATATTCACCTTCGTGAAGGAATCCTGGTGCGTCTTTTGCGTTTGGATCGAAGTAACCAATCAGATGCCATTTCCCTTTTACAGGATGACCTCCTTTTGGAGCCGGAGCCTCCTTTTGATACACATTCTTTTCCAAGAATTCTTCTTCAGCTAATGCTGGCATCGCCGTTACCAAGGTAACCAAAGCGAGGACTTGAAGTGCCAACACTGTTTTCAAGTTCATGATTTGATACAAAGACCTATAAAACAGAGAATGACGCCTTATATAAACTTGAAGAAGACATCCCTGCTAAGCACAAACATCATGTTTCAACAGTCAAGGGAAAAAAATCAGGGGTCCTTAATATTAAATACAGATAAATATTCTAAAAAATTCTAAGGGAAATTGGAGAATTTCTGGAGCGACTTGCTTTAAAGTTTAAAGTCGTCCAAATCTAAGAGAAAAATGGACAGTGGTGGTAGTTCTGCATTTTAAGCTGCTCTTTGGATATTTCATTTGCATACTTTAAGCCATGCAGTGTAATCACTCTTGTAATACGTTATTGACGTTCGTAAATCAGGAATATCCAGAGTAAGCAAAAAGCAACAAACAAAATCGCTTTCCAGTTTTGAAAAGAACACTGCAAGATAGAACGTACGTCACTGATGGAGATCGAACCTGTGGCACATACTTTCGCGGCGCGTGCTCTACGAACTGAGCTATATGACCTCTGAGGTAAACATACTCTATTTCTCTAGTCGCCAAATTAACTCCCAATCATCCACCGGTGGACATGAGCATCCATCTCAACGCAATTGGAGACCAGCCTCTCCGCGCCACGAGACTTGACCAAGGAAGGACTGCCATCCGGCCCGTCATACTGTCCAAGCCCATTGAAAGTAGAAAGCATCATCCAGAAGAGAGGATTTGAAATGTCAGTTTTGACAAAAACACAAGAGATATAGAAAATATGTCAGCACTGAGCTACAATTGTGGACAAAAATAATGTAAACATTTACTAAATCTCGATGAAAATGACCGGAATCATGGAAGACACTTAGTAAAGGAACGGGGCTCCCATTTGTGGTATTACAAGCTATCTGCCCCTTACCTCCTATCAACAGGGAGGTGTGACATGCAAGTCACCGAAATGAAGATTTTCAAAATCCATGGTCAGTTGAAACGGGGTGAGGCCAGTTTACATTAATTTATGCCCAAGATTGTATGTAGGTGGCCTCCGATGTTAACATACTCTTTTTCTCTAGTCGCCAAAGTCGCTCCCAATCATCTACCGGTGGAAATTGACATCCATCTCAACACAATTATAGACCAGCCTCTCTGCGCCATGTGACTTGACCAAGGAATGACTGCCCTCCGGCCCGTCTATCTATCCAAAGCCCATTGAAGTATAAAAAGTGACATTTCAAATCCTCTCTTCTCGATTATACTTTCGAAAATAACTTGTGTGGCAGATCAAGAATATGATTACCCTGTGCAAGCCTTACGATCTTTCTCGTTTACTATTTAAGCCCTATTTCTGGCCGAGGGGGGTGGGAGCAGTTTTGCCCGCCACTGGCATTTAAGTAAAGTCCCAGCAAGATACGCTGTGGTGCTGAAACTAACAGTACCATTTCTAAGATTTATCTGTAATTATTTTCGAGATGACGTTTTAGATTCAACTATTTATGAACAATGATTGTTATATGCATCGTCAAATATTATAGATTAACTATTATAGTCCAAAAATTTCTGCCATTGATGATCATTATTTGGAATTCTAATAAATCTTTTAATTCATGTTGTTTTTGTATAGCGTCGCAAAATATAACAAATGGCGAAGGTTGTGTCATTAAACCATTTATTTAGTCTTTTGGTATAGTAGTTCTGGATTTGCATTGCAAATCGAGCGATCGGAGTTTGCTTCTCTGTCTTCTGGCAAGGAATGACTTTAGTATCTGTCCTCATTGACTGATATTCTTTCCATGGTTCATGACAGGCGGTCCTACTTTGCGGTTGAGCCTGTCTCATGGCTTGCTTCTCTGCTTAGTAGCCTAAATTGGGATGCATTGCCTTTGGACGCCCTCAACTGCTCTTTATGTATTAGTTAGCCTGATTGATGGTTTTTCTGTTTCTTTAGGGTAGTTTTTAAATTAGGCCCAATGCAGATCCGGTGTCTTTGATTTAGACACTGCGACCGAAGTTCGGTTGGAGACAGTTGTGCCAAGGTTTACGCGGCCTTCAATCTTTACGGGGTCGGTGGAATGAGTACAGTCTATACTGAGAGAAGTGGTCCGAGTGACTTTGGATTGGAGTGGCGCCCATCCATCCTCTCTTCTTCTGAGTCTTAGACGTATTTCATTGATTTTGATTTCCTTTCCTAATTTTGCGACTTCAGAAATGCACTTGCAAAACAAAATTCAGGTACAGAGATGATTACAATTATCGGAAAGGAATAAATTTTGTCAATATCTTTTGAATTCTTTATAAAAGATCTACTGAGGAATAAGATGTTTCTGCAGAAGCAGGTAGTATATTGACAGAACATAAAAGCTAAAACTTCACTTTTGTAGATAAAAGAGTAAACTGGTAGTCAACGAAAGCATAAAAATTGCCCACTGACAAACGATGAAAGCAAAATAAAATTATTCATTTGAATTTGAAAATTTTTGATTTGCTTAATAGTGAGTGATGACATCAAAATATTTTAATAATGTCATTTTATTAAAACCTCAAAAACTATATCGTTATATGGCAAAAATTGTAAAGATAATTTTTCATAACTTCCATGCATTCTTATGTAAATTCTATGACGTTATTCACGTTTTTCTGACACTGGCAAAAAGCGCCCTCCCTCTGCCTTTAAAAAGACCATAATAGCGCGCCTGTGATAGTGTTAAAACTGAAAATTTGGTAAAGCAGAACTCTCAATTACAAATTATTGATTGAATCACTGATGAGATGAAGGCAAGTTTAAGCGTCAACCACTTCTAGACAACAAAAGCGAAGCATTAAGCAATACATGTTTTTGTATAAGCATAAACAGCTAAGATTGACAAAAAAAATAAGCATGCATTACGCACGTTGCCCAGCCTGTCTTTCTGAGCAGTGACATTCTCGTGATTGTGCCGAAATCGCAGACGTATTATTTAAATTCACGTGCAATCCTTTCATAGCCCCTGCTTTAAGAATCAGCTGGTGTGGTACTGTATGGGACACAAGCTCGTGAGAAATAAAGAGGGAGGAGGGGAGGGGATTGCATGTTAATGTTATTCTTGACCTATACATTCAGTCGAAGTCAACAGCAACATAACAAAATTTGGAAAGCCTATACCTACCATAGAAGCCTTATATGATTGTTGAACAGTATCTGAGTTGCATTTTTCCGGATTTGAATTTGACCCCAAATAAGCATATGGTAAGCATATTTTGAGCCTGATATGGAGGCTTGCTTAATCTTATGCTTATAGAAATAAAACATGTAGCAGGCTCCACTACTTATTAGGGGGCTGCACTGAGATATTGCCGTACAAAAATCCTCCTTTTGTTCCCTACGGCCCCGCTGCCTATGAAAACGACCCACAAACGTTAAATTCTGAAATATTTACGAACAACCTATGTCTGTATTGCTACATTGCCCGTAAACTTTAACTACATTATAGTAATGTTAAGAGAAAACGTTTTTGCCCCTGAGAGATCTCTAATTTTTCCCTTTAACTTGTTTACGGAAGACTTAAAGCACTTACTGTTATAAAAAAGTGAGAGTTTCATCATAAATGTCACTTTCAACTGTAAAATCTTGGTTTTCTCTGAACCTTAGGTCTGTATAGAAGTTGATGGATAACTCTTACACTAGTTCTACTTCCTATTAAAGATGAAAGGCTCTTATTAGACCAAACTGTAAAGGTGCTTTTCTGGGAGGGGGTTAGTTGACAAGGTAACAATCATCATATGATCATGATCATCATGATAAACAACGTCAATACAATCCCCATCATCACTACCAGTTCCACCAACATCATTATCATCATCATCATCATCATCGCCATCGCAATAATCGTTATTACCACCACGACCACCATCCCATTATCATCATCATCGTCATCATTATCATCACCACCACTACAAAAATAATCATTATAACCACCACCATCACGACCAAAATAATCATTTTACTACCACCACTATCATCATCATCATCATCATCATTACCATCATCAAAGATAAAAATAATCATATAATCGCGATCATCATAATCAACAACGTCGATACCATCTCCATCACCAATATCACCATCATCAACATCATTAACTCTACATGATGATAATCATAACTATCATCCGTCACCATCACCACCACCTCCACCACCACCACCACCAAAGTCATCATCACCAACACTACCATCACCGCAATGATCATTATCACCACCACCAGAATCATCATCATCATCATGAACATCATGATCATGTTCATCATTATCATTATGGTTGTCATCGTCACTACCACCTCAATAATCAACATCGATCTTCTTCTTCCTCTGTGTCTTCATATTGAAGCCTAAAGAGGATTTCTCTGCCTTATAACTCCCCTATGAAATGTGATGAAGTAGCGAGTGTCAATGAAAAGTAGAGTTTACGGCTGAATGTCTTTTCATGGAGTCATTCTTCTTATTCTATCGGAACTTTGCCGAAACAGCATATTGCCCTATACTGTTCAGACTCATTTATCGGCAACTACCTTCGACAATTACAGCCTCTATTTTATCTTTCTAGATCGTCCATGGTGTTGCAAAAATGGCGTGTTATCAGGCGGAGTTTTCCATGTCTTCGTAGATGGATGGAACATACAATTATATGGTCAACACAAAATGGACAGCAAGGAAGCGAAAGGAAAAGGCAGAGTGCCCACCTTAGTACAGTTTGCAGGAGCATGGCTTAACGTGCCGAACAATCCAGGATTATATGCAAGAAACAGGTATGTATGACAGAACCCCTCACTTTTATCACAAACCAACATGTGTGTAGGAGCAGCAGGGTGCCATGGTCAACACTTAAAAATCTAGACCTAAATATAAACGTTAAAAAATTGTTGCTAGAAAGGGAGTAACTGCAATGCGTACTGCCTTAGCTTGTTTAACCATGTTACATCTGGTGAGTGTATACAAGCACATCTTCTCAAATTTGATGGAAGAAGACGAGTCTTAGCCCCTGAGGGGTCTTGTTGATGCTCGCGCCTGCATAAAATCCTTCGTGTTCTAGTAGCAACGAGAACAGCAATAAGAAAACAGAAAGTAAAGTACCATCCACTAGTGTTACTTAAGTTATAGTTTGATCTCTCTTACGACAAGGTTCTTTTTCGGGTTAAGGATATATTTTCCAAACTTGCACAATTCTCTACGTTACTATCGTATTCTGAGCCAAGTCGTGTTAAATTAATAAGTCATCAAAGCTTGCTTTCTCTGCTTTGTAATCCTTTACTGTGTTGACTTTGTAGAGACATATCAGGGCATCATTACATGGTTGATATGTATAAACCTTTGATTAGTCTGCCTAGTTTTTATACCATTTGTTTAAGAGATAATTTATACACCAATAAACAACAGATTTTGTGTTCAGGTAAATGTTTTCTGGAGTTAGTATTCACGATTGAAAAAGTGAAGAAGCCATGGCCCCCTCTGATGTATTTTGATATGACTGTTCTATAGCTAAGCATATTTTACTAAACTATCGTTTACTGTATTATATATACTAAATGAGACTAAACTACTATACTAAACTATAGTGTACTATACTTTACTATACTATACTATACTATACTATACCATACAATACTCTTCTATACTATTCTATACTATACTATATTATGCTATACTATAATGTACTATACTATACTATACTATATTATACTAAACAGTAGTTACTATACTATACTATACTATACTTTACTATACTATATTATATTATACTATACTATACTACACTATACTATACTATACTATAATGTCTTATATTATACTATACTATACTAAACTATGCTATAATATACTATACTATACTATACTATACTATAATATACTATACTATACTATACTATACTATACCATAATATACTATACTATACTATACTATACTATACTATACGATATGATATGATACGATACTATACTATACTATCCTATACTATAGCATACCATACCATACTATACTATACTATACTATACCATACATTGACTTACTATACTATACTGCATTCTATTCTAAACTACATTGTATAGCGAGTGTAACTCGTTCGTCCCTTGACGCTGGCAGAACATGAAAGTTTTCCTAGGTCACTAGCGTTAGTCTTCTTTACTGCTATCACGGAAAAGTGTATGCCCCTCAGACGAGTTCCACTAATTACGACAAGTGGTAACAATTTTAATTATGTCACACATAGGTTTTGTGTTTCTAAGATATCTCCCCACTTAGAACCTTTTCACTGGTACGTGTATCTTTTACAATGTACTTCACGTTAAATTTCACCTTCGTTACGAACTTTCATCTTCAAATGGTTGATTTGCATCGAAGAGAACGTCTCGAAGGCCAAACGGGAAGTTTCCTGCTGAGGCATCTGACCAAAATGATATTTTCTGCCCACAATATGTATTAAATAGGATAACATAAGTGTACAAAATTATAAATGGAAACTAAAGGAGCGAAAATACGATGTCTTTTATTATTTCAACAGTTAAATCATCAATCATGTAATTAGGGTCTTGAGCCAATAATTTGATTGCTAAAAAATCATAATATCCGGTTGGTTTAGTTATCCAGAGTCTGATTATCAATTACGAGAGGATAATCTCAGCGGGGATAAGAAGACAAGAACAGGAGGGGGTATCCCACACAAGTCTATCAAACGGCGTCTATCATTGAAATCTCTTGAAGCTTTCAGAACAAGAGTGAAGTGTGCACAGGAGGGACAAACAAAGTTGTGTCGAAGCCGTGGTTGAAGCAGTTGCTGCAAGTCAACTAAATACCTCCCACTATGTTTTTATCTCTAATTTTGGACGGGAAAACTAGCTTATTATTCTTGGATTCTTTGTCCGCCTAGTGTTGATATTTACATAGGACACGGTTATGCTATGACCGATCCAAGGAGAGGGATACGTAGGCCACGGCACTCCTTATCGCGGAACCTCCATAAATTTCATCATTTCCATTTTCGAGAAGATTGTGTGATCGTTTTCTTGTTTCAGATTTTTATTAATAACAACAACATTGTAAATGTTTGAGACTAGTGAGAGAGTAAAGCAGGCGACAATTTATGCCATCCACATTGTCCATGTTGAAATCGGCCCCTAAGAAGTTGCTTCCTCCCCTGCAACGATCTCCTGAATCGACTACTGGGTACTAAATAGTTTGATACATTTCATAAAACTTAGTATTGCCTAAGTAATTTACTAATTCTTGTTACACGTGTTCGCCCAACAAGACTTACGGCAAATCGTCTTCCATAGCAAAAATTCCTTCTCATCAAAGGCCATTTTCTGTGACCAGTGTCCTGCAAAAATCTTTAGCTAATTAATCCAATGTAAAACGCAATCTGTAGGTATAGATAAATAATACAACTACCATATTTATCCGTATTGGTGCCTTGGGCTCTTGTATACTGCAACAATCGGGTCTCTAAGGAGCCGTAATTATTCGTGGGAGGCGCTTATTAAAACAGGCACAGATTTTAGTAACATCTAATTTTAGAATCTTTATTGGAAATAAAGTTGAAATTTCCGTCTGTTGAAAAGGGCAGCCGCCAGTGATGAAATGCTACGTCTGTGATAATTCCAAAATATGTACTTCCTTAATATGTGACTTTACAGAGTAAGTACCCCATTAGGAACTCTGTTTGGGGGCGTATTGAAAGAAGTCGCTAATTTTATTGAAATGAAAAAGTGGGGGGTGGGGCTCTATTCAAGGTCGGGGTTCTTATACAGATTTATTACCTGATTGACTCACCTACAATAAATGCAAGGGAAGTATTCTACTGCAGAGCGTAGGGGATGGGAAATGGTAGAGGATGATGCCCTGTTCTGTTCCTTACCACTTTTTAATCCTTCAACAGCTTATGCCAGGTAACAAATTCTACTGAGTTTGCCGTCGTAATTTTCAGAATGACGGCAGAGTATGGCCTCCCACCATCAACCTTCAGCTTATTTAACCAGCTCTCTACCGA
>JAAAKM020006971.1:99273905-99284709 GCA_010016025.2 Alatinidae sp. Z8VKAUB7J3 | reverse complement strand
CTTATTCAGATATGGTAAAGAAATTTACAAGCATTCCGAGCACTGGACATCCAATAACATGAAGTCAGGTTGGGATGAGTATAAACCTGGACGGTTTCAGGAATGCGAGATCCCACAGCATCATGGCTGTTTAGAACAATATGATCCTGATGGGAATATGCAGTTTGAAGATATGCTGGTGGATCCGTAAACCCAGATTTATCGAATAATGTTTACCAACTGTTCTTTGTCTCCGGGACAGAATTTCGTTTTGAATTTATAAATGTGCTTAATGTGCACTAACACAACTGATGTTTCTACCTTAGCAATGTAGATGACTTTCTATCGCATAACTGTGTATAATATACTTCGCAAAAGTAAACCTCTGAATAAAGTATGCTTATTGGAAACCCTTTATTTCCCGTTTTAGTTTACCACTTCAATTAATCTTAACTACTATTAAAACCAACAACAATCAACTTGAACATATGACATGGACACTTTTAAGGTAGTGACAATTTTAAACATGGTATCATATTGTTAAAACCACTATTTTTATAAAGCATTATGGCGTAAGACTGAAAGGTTTCTCTTTCAAAACCACAGATTTCTTAATACTAGAGAATTTGATTTAGTGTGATCAAATTTAGAGGAAAAGAAAGAACTGCACATGAAACCCCTGTCTAACCCCATTTTGCTCTTAGCTCTTAACCAAACGTAAATATTCCCGGCTTGTGTGGTACTGCATCCCACATCTTCCTGGTCTCTTTCATTCTTGTTTGGTTGCTGCCATAATAAACACAATCCATGTGAAATATCCCCATACCACGTAAATTCTTCAAGGCGTATTCATACTTGGCGGGAAGACTGGTATAATCATCGTACCAAACTTGATGTATTTTCTTATCTTTGTTATCATGGTACTCAAAGTATGGAGAAATACTTTTCTTGTCAAAATGTTTCCCACTTAAAGAATGTTCGAGTCTTAAGGAAATTAAGGAGAACCCTTCTTGGTGACCAGCAGCGGTGTTACAGTCCCCTCCAACGAATGGGACACTCTTCATAAAGCATGTTCTTCCGGAAAGCTTAATACATGGGAAATTATATCCGTACCATGGAAACATTGGTACTAGTTGTGACTCGTTGATGCCCAATTTCATGAATTTTTTGATACCTGAAACAAAATATTATATCAAATTAAGTTTTGAAACATAATATGTAACAATTGAATAGATTAGATTGGGCAACAAGATTAATACTAAAGATAATTACAATAGGAGATGAATATGTATTCTCTCATGAATATGTATCTTAGTGAAGATACGAAATATTGAGATAAAAGTGATTGCAAAACTTCTTGTAATTCTCTTTAGTATATGTAACAAGATATCAAAAGTGATATGTGCCTCAACTTTTTTATGACTGAAAGCACGTAAATACTTTGTCTACAACATGGTAACTTGTTAATGACATGTCAAATAGTTTTCATTGCAACATATTACATAGCAGGCGTTGCAAATCTGTTCGATTGTGTGGATGACTACTGAATGTATGAAAGAGCATAACAGTCGTAATCTATAATTTATACATAGATCTATAGATTGTTCCTCTTCTTCTTTGGGCATTTTCCCTTTTAATCAGGGCTTGTAATCGCGGATGATTCGTTCCCATTTTATGCTGTCTTGCACGTCCCTTTCTGTTGCACCCATAGCCTTTATATCCTGCTGTATTCTGTCCTTTCCTACGTTTTGGTCTTCTATTTTCTTTTCACCTGGCAGCTTTATATCTATTACTCTACTCTCGTCGCAACATCCTTCCTCCTTATCGCATCTCAACTCTGTTTGATGGTTTTATTAACAGCTTGTTTATAAACAGCTTGCTTTTAATTGCATAGGTAATGACTACTCTTTTTATTATATCAGTTCCATAACTACGTATATAGTCAGTACAAATTCGAAACATCAGGAGCGTTTTTTGTTCCCTGAGACCTGGCAATCTGTCTTTGTTACTTCTCAGAGCCTTAAACTGTCCTCCGATTGCATTTTCTGGACCATTCGTGTAAAAACCCAATGGGTTACATTCTATATTTCACACAAAAGCGTAACGATAATGTTTGACGATGGGAAAAGTTGAAATTCCTGGAATGTTTGTCAAAAGATGAGGAGACAAGGGTAAGTTGGATAAAATCACAATATATGAACGACTTCAAGAACAAGTAAGGATCTGTTATAGAGACTATAATAAAAATAAGCTAAAATTAATAAATATATTAGCACTGGAAGCTAAGACTAATACAAACTATGGTGTTGAAGATACAGACGCAAGAGTGTCATGACTGAAGGAGATCTATTTAAGCCAAATTGATGAAACACAAGAAGTACATTTCCAGGTTCGTATATTCTTGGTGTGTGGTGTGTGCTGCGCACCCTATGGAAGTAAACCGTATTCAAAGTTTGATGCCAAGTTAGACATTTCCCCTGAGTTATATTTGTTTGTCCTACCACGTAGCCAATCTTTCAATAAGAATCGGTCTTTTGATTTGGTTTCCCTCTTCCATACGCTCGTCAATACGTCAATGACCGACAATGGCCATCAATGAAGGTTTGCAGCACGTCTTGGGTTTTTGTTTACACACAAGGAACCAATCACAAGGTCATTTCAAACAAAGAACTCTCAGTGAGAAAATACCTTGAAGTCGTGTGGATTCTCGTCAACTCAAAGTCCGGTTTTGGCTTGTATGAAGGCCAGGCATTTCATTACGAGGCATGCTGGCTTTTGATTTCAGCAAAGTGTCGTCTTGGAAATGACAACAGATGCGATAAATATGCAATCTGGTAACTTAGAGGGGGTATTTCCCGTCTGATATTATTTGAGCCCTGTTAAAATATTGCTTATATACTTTGTGGCTTTAATTTTCATTGCCAGTTAATGCCTAGTTAATGTCGTAGTTATTGTAAATGAATCATTAAATGTCAATGCTCTCTTACCTTATCTTACGCAATCCACAATAGTAATAATTACCTGTAAATTGAGTTTTTAAAGTTTCGTTAGCAAATTTATTTCCCTCCCTCCCCCCGATAGTTTTTAAGCCCTCCTGCAGGACAACTGGCTACGTGTCTGAGTATATAGCTCGTTGCATAGGATTATTAAGGGTATCGTAATTCAATATTAGGGAATATGGACTAAGGAACCTAATTTTCATACCTACTTATGGACAGCGAACGCATGAGAAATGCCCACCATGCGGTTACTGTAAGTTTTTCTTTTGCCAAGTAAACATTGCCCAAGGGGTGACTTTCACTTCTTGGACTTTTGACAAGGAATGGATGTATTACCTGTTGTCATTGATGGCACATTTTTTTCAATACTTCGCAAGAGGCGGTCCTACTAGGCAGTTGAGCCTGCCTCATAGCGTGCTTCGCTGCCTGATAGCCAAAATTGAGGGGCGCCCTTGGACGCCCCAGTTGCCCTTTATTTATTAGTTAGCCTGATTGGTGGTTTTTCTGTTTATTTAGGGCAATTTCAATGTCGGATCCACTGCTTATCAAAGGTCTTTGATTGAGATACTGTCATTCCCCGGGGTTCTGCTTTCTAAAAGGGAAGGGGTTACCCTGGGCAGGGGTCTAAGCTTCATCTATTCCAATTCAACATCGGTACAATGTTTACTTGCTTAACAGCGGTAAACGATGGTAATAGAGAAAGAAAGAAAGTACCAGAGAGAGGTGGGGAACGGGTTCATGATGCGACAGTCACTGCGTAATGGTACACATGAAGTTAAGGAGGGAGACTAGCAAATACTACAATGATTCTCACCTACAGCACACTTCCACTCCACACACTCTCACACAGACAAGCAAAAACTCACTCAGGTGGGGCCATCTCGCACTCTTGTCTTACTCGCGATCTTTACACTTTGCTCAGCGCCTACTTGTGCCCAAACCACAAAGCATCCTAATAATAGCCTCAAATGCATCTATATATATACTCATCTAGAACGTGCAGGAATTGGAAGTAATAATGTCTAGAATTAGCCTATAATTAACTTATGTGCCTTTAAGTATATAACAAGCATTGTTTGCCATCTACAATCTTGGACATAAATTGATATAAAGTGGCCTCACCCCGGTTTCAACTGACGATGGGATTTTGAAAGTCTTCATTTCGTATGTCACACCTTCCTGTTGATAGGAGGTAAGGGCTTCTGCCTGGCCTCCGATGTTAACATACTTTTATTTCTCTAGTCGCCTCAGGGGGGAGGGGTCAACTTCAAAGGGAACAACTTCAACACCGGTGGTTGAACTTGCCTCATGGCTTGCTTCACTGTCTGGCACATAGGGACATTGTCGTTTGACGCCCCAGCTACCTTTTGTTTATTAGTTGGTCTGTTAGGTGCTACAGTTAATTAAGGGTAAAATCAGGCCCACTGCTCATCAGCGGTCTTTGATTGAGAGATTGCGAGTGTGAGAATTAAATCATTATACTTTGTCATACTCTTTATGTACCCCAAGTTCACAATGTTACCGCCCTTACCAGGTACAGGGAATAGGGGAGCCATGGCCCCTCAAAGACTTTTAATTTTTTCGGTGACCACTTTTCAGTTTTATCAAAATTGAAATTGATTGCGACAGATAAATGTGTCACATTCACAGAAAAATATGCTTTCCAACACGAAATACCCCTTTCCACACAATGACCAAAGGCAACTTTGTGGAATGTAAAAAAACAAATTTGAAGCCATCATACTTGCCCTCCCCCTCCTCACTATCTGCCTTAACTTCCCCCATCGCTGACTTATTTAACATTATGAAACCAACTGAACTACCAAACCAGGCTATCTTCAATCAGAATGTCGAAAGTAAATTTTATAAATGATCCTAGGGAGGGTGCTATTGCATAGGTAGCCCCTTAAACCCACCATGCTGTAAAGTATCCCTACCCCTACACATGCCATTCACCTATGTGCAAGGTTCAACTTCAAGCACACTGGAGTCTGTCTCAGGCTCATTCGTAATCTTCAATCCCATCAAATGAGCTTACTCTTGGGTGCCTAATAGACGTTCCTCAGTGCTAATTAATTTTTTGCTTCTTGGCCTTTTGGCAAGGAATGGATGTAGTATCTGTTCTCACTGATGACAGATGCTTTTCATAATCCACAAGAGGCGGTCCTACTGGGCAGTTGAGCCTGCTTAATTGCTTGCTTCCCTGCCTGGTAGCACAAATTGAGGGGCGTCGCCCTTGGAAGCCCCGGCTGCTTTTTATTTATTAGTTAGCCTGCTTGGTGGTTTTTCTGTTTATTTAGGGTTGTTTCGATGTCGGGCCCACTGCTCATCACAGGTCTTTCATTGAGAGATTGCTAATGACTTTTTCCAAATTTTTCCACCCAGGACATTCTTGCTCCAATCCCCCGCCTATTAATTTTTACGTTATCTCCCATCCATGACAGTTGCTTGAGGAGGTGCTTTGGTGGGCAAGTAGAAAATATCTTTATTAAAATACGAAAACCACACGAAGAAGTATGAAGACTCACACTACAAATGTTAGCGATTGTCATTGAGCCGGAGGATGAGGGGAATAATTTTAAGATCTTGGAAGACATGTAGGGAGACTAACATGACTTCGAATAACTGTCTATTGTTTATGTTGTATTACCTTACGTTTAGGAAGTTGCAGTTGGTTCTAAACATTGATTCCTGACTTTATTTTTTACACATTTTGGTCATTTTACACACACACACCCCGTCTATTGTGTTTTTGGAATTTTGCCACCCCCCTTTTATTCCAATCTCCGTCTATTAGGCAGCCAAGAGTAATATATATATGACGTCACGATCGCACAACAACCCCGTCCCCTTTGATTCTTCCTGGAAAGAAAATTGATCTCGCGGAAATAGACTAGACAGATCACGGAAACGAGGCTGTGTTAATTCTTGACTTCCTGTTATGTTGATATCTTGATCATGCTGAACGTTATTTTGGCGGGTTCTCCTGATGGGTACAGATTTGGTGGCTGTGATCACCGATGTACAGATAACATTGGCTTAACTTTTACAGCCTTAATTGAAGGTAAGATGATGTTTGCTGAAGAAGACGATAATTTAATATGTGATGCCGTCAGGTGGGTGCTAATACAAATCTGCACTCCCCATCTTTGATTTTTGATATTTTCGTGTCAAGTAGGGTCACATCATGTCAGGAATAAGTTATTTGTAGTTTGTAAAATTTATTAACTGTTTTGTACAGTATAGTTATTTGGCAGTATATGTAGTCAAAACAGCAAAATTTCTACAGTAGGTTATATGAATTATTTACTCGCTTGCTTAGACTCGATTGAAGTTTTTTTGGTGCTAATACAGCACCCCCTCTTTGATGTTGATGTTTTGGCGCTACTGCAGTTTCCTCTCCTCCTCCAAAATCATCGATAGTGTACTCGTACTTAAATAAAATTTACAAGAGGTAGTTTATTCTATAGGTAATTTAATGAAACCTAATTGGTAGTTGTTACATACGTTTAATTCAAAATACAGACGTTTATAAATACCCTTGTTGCAATTACCGATTCAAACACGAGCGCCACCGATTCCGTGTTTATCCACCAAATGTGATAGTACTTTCATGTCATGTGGGGGCACATCAGGAATGAATTATTTTGTACTTAAATTATTTACTAGGCCTAACTATTTTAACTTCATAGTTATTAAACTTCGAACATCAAAGGGGTGCAGGTCCGTACCGTATTGGCGCCCTTGTTTGTGTATGGGTTACATTTCAGTTTATCCGAGAACTTCAGCGATGAACCTTAACTTTGGGATTTCATCGCATAAGGGTGTTAACTGACTGAAATGGTATTTTATTGGTTGTTTTACTTGGAACAGCCCCTTATCTGTTGAATTAGAATCCCAAGGATGTTTTTCGATTGGAAGACATACCAGCCTTCGCATCCCAAGTGAATCTTTGCAAACTTGTCGTCAAATGGGGGAGTGGCACTCTTGTTTTTGGCGCGATTTAAACTTGGCGCCACCGTAAAAAATAAAAATTCTCAAGTATTATGACACTTTAGGAGGAAGAGTTATTATTACAGTCCCTTATTTAGTAAAACTCCATAACAAATTTCTTATTTTGTAACCTTCAACCATAGAGGATAGTGCGCTTGCACGCCCCCCTTTATTTCCAAGCCTATACTTTCTGCTATTCAGGCCAGAAAATATGACGAATGACTTATTCATTGGTTTAAGTAATATATTGACTAATTTAAAACATATTTAATACAAATGATCATAGTAGAAATGTCAGCCCCCTGAACGGAATATTTCGATAATCAATACAAAGGAAGTAGCATCTCCTTAATGACTCTCTTTAGTCATCCAAAGAGGAAAGGCTATTCATGTTGAGCTTCCTGTTGTCAGTAGTTAATGTCTCTGTTGATTGTTCGTTTAAGTTAGTTGTAAAGGTACCTTCATAGTAGATAGTCGAGTTTTTCTTAGTCTTATTCGGAACGTTGTAAGTTACACACTGTAATTGATTACAGTTTACTAACTTGTAATTGATTGTCTTTCATTACTACTGTTTATTGGCATAAAACTTAACCTCACTGCCATAGAATTATTCTCAACTTGGTCAAGTCCTCTACCAGTAACGGGGAGATGTGGAAACTTTTTCCAAACTACCACTGTAGGTGGGGGTTGTGAAAATTTCAAAACTTGTGGAAGGGTTGCCAATATAGGTGGGGTGATTTTTTTATGAGGGGGTTAGATTTTGTTTATGTAGAAATTTTCTAGCTGGGTATGTTGTGAATCATCCCTTGGTTTATTATATGGTGACAAGCTAACTCTTCGTCATGGTATCATCTCAACTTCTTCATATATATATTTGGTGAGTTCGTTCCATTTATTTGTTTATGTTGTATCTACCGGTATGTCATGATCGCTAGTCAGATATACAGGATGATACTAATGTCAACTTGCCGGGATTGACAGAAACAGCTTCGTTAAAGTCCAGTGGCAACATGTTGAAAACGATATTGTGCAACTACGTTAATTTCATCACTTACAGTTGAAAGTTCGTTATTGCTGCATATATACTGGACTCTAATGAAGCTATTTGGTATATTGATATTTGTACTATATATGTTTAAAATTCGGTAATATATTGCTCAAAGTCCTTCGTGATGTTTCCTGGCCTGAAAAGCTGACAATATGTAAAATAAAGGCGAGGTGAGGAGGGGGGCGAGGGGCTGGGGTTGCGTGCAAAGCCTCAGGATTAGAATCGAAGTCTCGATATTTACAGGTCGATGCTTTCATTCTCTTTAAGTAGAATTTTCAGGCCGTTTTCACTGAAAGTACTTAGTTTGAACTCTTTAAATAGTTATTTTTGTAATCCCAACCCATCATATAAAAGGCAGTATTTCGGGGGGGGAGGGGGAATTGAAAGTCAAATAGCTCATCCCAGCCTTTTGGCAAGGAGTAGGTGTAGTACAATGTCAAATGATAAATCTGAGCTGCAAATAGACTGTTTAATGATGTGTTAAAGATGGCCTTCTTTCTTTTAAAATGCTTGTTAGGGTTCACATCCAACCTGGAAATCGGAGAATTATCAGGAGAATTCCAACTGGGCTCTTTTTTTGAGAAAAATGAGGGAATTGTCTGGGAATTTGGGAAATATTCAGGGAAGTCAGGGAAAACTGTGTTCTTGGTTTTCGGTTTATAATTCTTGCGAAGTTAGCTGTTCCCTCTTAAATCACATCTGCAGCTGGGCTGTTATGCTCTATTGTTCTCCGTGGTATAGAAAATGGGTAAATTCGATTTTATTATGGAAATCTGCAACTCTAGAATTTCAACATTTTACAAAACCGATTTTCTCTCACTGAAATTCTGTTGATTGGGGCCAGCAAAAACATGAATACAGTTGAGCTTTTCTTATCCGTACCTGTCTTAAAAGTTTTCAATAGCTTTTCTTAAATTTCTATTAGAAAAATTCTAATACCCCAGTGTAAAACTCTCTGGGAATTTTTCTAAATTTCGACAGGGAAATCAGTAAATTATCATGAAATTTTTTCCAAGATGAGGCTAGTAACCCTGCTTGTTTTCCATGTATATACAGCCCCTAATTATCAAGTAGCCCAAGCACTGCCACACTCAACTGTTTCGCCAGAAATTGCCAAATCCCTTAACTTAGGCGCTCGCTGGACTTCTCTTAGTGAGTTGTGAAATAAGTCGAAGACATGTAAACTAATAGTAAACATTCATCATATAATTCTTGATTCTAGTGTGATTCTTGATTCGATCCCCCTTACTGCAACTGCCTGATGACGGGCCTGAATAAAAGGTTTAAATATAATATGGAATACCCGGTAAGTGAACTTGTAAAATGTTGGAATCTAATGCCAAAAAAGCAGCGGAGATCTTTTGAGCTTAAAATTTCGTACTTACGCTTGTTATGCTCCGACATATTCAATAAAATATTTGTAAATGCGAAAAATATCTTGCAGTAGATATCTTGAAGTAGATGGCTTAGTTTCCTCGTTTTTGGAAGCTTATTGATAACGGGTCATAAACGTCTCCTATTCTACTACTAAACGCCAGTTATTTCTAGGTGTCTGCGTCTGTTAGTTTTCATGAGAACCAAGTGACGTCAGTAAACGGGAAATGGAATCAGCTTTGTTATGTCGACATTGAAATACCTACCGTTTTCTTCGCTAGCAGTAGAACATTGCTAGGATTGTGTTAAGTACTTTTCCCCCCTCTCATTATATTATACAGCATGAGTTACACGGGACTACGCTCAATCAAAATGTTCACTCAAAGTATTCTGGTTGATTGTGTGATACGGTTGCTGATAGGAATATCTATTACCACTTATATGATGTTTACTGAAATTACACATCTTCCTGCTGGAACACAACATAGAAATCGATGAAAACAAGGGACGTGTCATAGCATTTTTTTCCTTTAATTTTGTATACACACGCACATTTTGACATCTTTGATTTAGTATATAAGAGTTGACTGTTGTGGTAAATATGTTGGCGCAACGATCTTGAAAAGAGCCGACCGAAAAAGTCTTGATCAATAAATGAATTTGCAATGTGCCCACTATTTTCGTCAATTTTTGAAATTAAACAAAGATCTATTTTCTTTTTTGATCGAGCCATGAGGAATGCTAGAGCAATCTACTGAGAATATGGTGCTAAATATCATTTCGATAACATGTATCCAAGCTTTCCAAGTTAAAGTTGAAGAGTTACTGTTCGTGTAGACTTGTCTGGGCACAGGCTCATATTTTGCTTTTAAAGTTGAATACCTACTTTGCTACATTTGAATTTTTTTACAGAACTGTGCCGATAACGTTCGCTTAGAGTTTCAGTTGTTAAGAAAGTAAATTTGAATGATCTTTCAGTTGTATAAAAATGAGAAACTTGTGCAGAAAATTTTTATCTATCTGCTTAGATGACAGATAATCGATTCACTGAATAGTCCTTCCCCATTTCCCCAAATTAATTCCTTCCTCAATTTGTATACTATTCGTGCTAGCTCTTAAATTAGATTGATTGTCTGGGGCACAGATATCTATACGTCCATTTTAAGATTTTACTGTAAACAGTTGCGGCAAGCAAGTAAACGAAAGTCATCTTTGAAAAATGGAGGAAAGATCTCAGCAACTTTAATTGGAGTCATAAGCAAATTATTACTTGGATAATTTTATATTTGAAGGAAATTTCCTCTTAGTCATTGAGAGTATGCATCACGTTTAGAAGCAGTAAAACGTCCTTAAGACGTTGCTTACTAGCCACCATCTTCTAGAAAAATTATCTTTACAACGTTAATTTCAG
>JAAAKM020006971.1:99248288-99273805 GCA_010016025.2 Alatinidae sp. Z8VKAUB7J3 | reverse complement strand
AGCAGTAAAACGTCCTTAAGACGTTGCTTACTAGCCACCATCTTCTAGAAAAATTATCTTTACAACGTTAATTTCAGAGCATTCAAAATCTTAAAACGCTCTTTTACTAATCTTGCCAGATAAAAATTACTATTGAATTTTTTAAAAAATATTTATACTCCACTTTTGTAGCACATGCCATTTTTCATCCCATTCACTTCGGAGGCGAAAAATAATCAGTGCTTTGTAAAAGGAAAACTTGGCCCTGTTTACAGCTTTTCTACAGCTTCCTTTTCATTAAACTATATGGCCTTGGTTAGATAAACAGTTTAGGTTAAATTTCTGTAAGCGTTAGGTCAATCAATTTCCAACTGGGTTCAACCCATGGTGAAGGGCTAAGTGGCTGGAACCTTTTGCAGTCCTCTTGTATCTTTTTTCCATCGCGAGGGAACAAGCAGCTTACATCAGATCCATTTCTTTAATTTGACACTCGCGAAAATTCCTCAACAAAGCTGTGTGGCTTGCAATTAATACATTTCAACGTGTTAGATCTTGCTTCAGATAAGAACTTAAATAAACAGACGGTGTTTCTTTTTGGCGCTTTATAGACAAGGGCATCTCAATTACATTAGATAGGAAAGACAGGATATTAATACATAGTGTGTTTTGAAGCAAGAACGGACAATTTTTAGAAATTTACAATACCCTGTTTTAAACCTTAACCGGTTTTGCAATCATTTTTAACGAAGTAATTGTCTGGGTGCGGTTATCCAAAAGTCAAACACTATCTTTATTGATTGTTCATTAGATATGGACAATGTGCAGCTGATCAGTTCTTTCGCCACTATGTAGGTTTTCTATTCACGAATTCATTCTAAAAGTGAGTTCCCATGTATAATAAGTACTTTCATCCTTGTTTAAACAAACTAATAGAGACTCCTATTGATTCAATATCTTTTAACCTTACAGCAGCGAGTTCTTGTTTGTGTAAATTTAGGAATGAAGTAGAATTCTGTGTCTGTGATGTCATGAATGTATGGTACTCCTGTATAGTAATTGGATGGTAGTATTATAATGTTTCTTTATAGAAGAACTTCCTCGGAGTAAGGGTCAGCATCCACCTCCCTAGAGCTACCATTCTGCGTCGTTTAGTACAATGTTGACTATAGTCAAGGTTAAATATGTCTACGTTCCTCAAATAGTAAACATGTATCAGTCCACCTAGATTCTTCTAATCGACTTCTTGGCATTACTAGAGTGATAGCTGGTCACTATTTGTTCAGCTCGGTCCATCTATTGCACAGATCTGACCTTTGATTACAGCTTGACCCTTCCCTATCGTCAAGGAAGAATACTAGGAGAAAGACTAGATGCACGCTTTGAGAGATTTGCAGCATGGGAAATACTCCTATCGTCACGTGTATTATTTCTTCTACGAACCTGAAACAAGGAAACAGAGAGTTAATCCGTTAAAAAAAATCCTACAAAAATTTTGATTAAATTGCATTATACCTAGTACACGGGTCCCTTCTGTCTCACTCCACTTTCAGAGGGCGTAAAAACTAAAAACAGAGTAATTTTTCCTGATACATATGGTCTTGCAAAGTAACACTAGACACTAGACCGTATACACTAGGACATAGCACCTGTAAAATGTAACCTTTTCTGTTGCATAACCTATAACAATAGTTGAAATACCTAAAACAATTCGTGAGGCCCGTTGCTTATATTACTGATAAGACAATTATTCTGCTAATTCCGGTACATAAGCAAAACTTCCTTTATCAACAGATAATCAGCTTGAACTTTTGAATTTCTCCCCTTCTACATCTGGTTACACAATGCTTTTTTGTCTACGTTGTTACCTACTGAGCTATAAACAAAAGTAATTTACTTGTTGTTATGACAGATTTCTCTTAAGTCAACTAGTAGTTCTTACCTTAAGAGTATGATATTTTGGATAAAAAACAGTGAAACTGCAAGGAAAACCAATAAACGTAAAAGGTTGCTAAATATCACGAAAATACACCACAGGGTAGGAGCTAAGGAGCTGCTAAGGAGTTATAGTTACTTTCTCTTCCTACTACTAGATGCGTACTGTACCAGCATCTGCTTAGTATTGAAAGACAAGATGAATCTAACCTTAGAAGAACTGATGCAGGCCCGAATATTGATCAAGTTTGAGGTAATTTTTCTGAAGACTTTCATTGATTGCCAATAACTTATCATCTTTAAATAGAAACTTTTTACACTGTATTTTATTGTGTCCAACCAATTTTCATTGTTAAGGTGTCTCAGATCAAACAAGGTCAAAGGTCCTAAGTCATGTACATAAGTCAGGTCGCTGCCGATGCACTCAGCAACTAAACAAAACACATTCTGTTCTTCTCTCGTATAAATTAGAGTCATGATGCGTCAGCGTTATTTCTATGTCCACAGTTTATGTACTACATTGAGACAGAAGATCTGTTAATAGCGTTATGAATAGGCAACCTGCAAGTAACGAAAAGGAAACACCTTAAGTGGAAACATTCAGTTATTCCCAGGTCTTCAGAAATGGAATAAACTGCTTAGCTAACCTCCAATTCACCCAAAGAAGGCTTAATAACACAAAGCGTTGTCAGTTAAGGAAGATCTGCTTCTTTGTCTATAGCGAGATGGCAGCTAAACCTAATCTATTCCACAAACTTAAAATACCATACATTAAATATCCTTGTCATATAAAATTTTGGGACAGTAATGGGAAATATACTGCTGTCTTTATCCTTAAATATCTATCATAAAACTATATGTAAGACTTATGCAGGATCAAGTAGAAAAACAAAAGGGGAGGAAAGGAACAAATGGGACTGGAATTTTTATTGATAAGATTGTAATTGAACAACAGAACAATGTTGAATGACCCTTTCGAATTCAGTGTGCCTGCGCATCGTTAGTCCAAGGTAAACATCCTATTTGCCGAATCCCATTTTTGAACTCAACTTGTTCCACTTCACAAATCAGAACTAGATAATATTAAGTTGTAGCATTTTGTCTCAGCCACATCTCCAAGTGAACAAGTAAAACTTTAAAACGTTACTAGAAATTATTAACAAATGACGATGGATGCGTCACAAATGAGAAAAATAAAGAAACATCATTTTAGGACTTTGCGCGCTGTCTCCCTTGTAGCTAAAGCCCCTTAAGCTCTGTTTTGCCCAGTGAAGCGCTGAACCTTACCCTTGTATAAGCTTCCTTGTATAGTTTGATAACGTTGCCAGCGTCAGATGCGATCAGCTTGCTTCCAGTTCTATCAAATGTCGTTGTCCATACGCAAATAGGTACTTCTTGAGACTCGTAAACTTTTGTTCGATGGATTTTCTGGAATTTATGCCCCGTCTTCCAGTCCCATAGATGAATGGAGCCTTTTGATCCTACAGTACAGGAAATTAGATTAAATCAAACGTGTTGTAGAACTGAGGATGTGTTAACCAGATAAACATTTCATCTGCTGAGTTCCAGATACTAATGTAACATTCTGAAATATTCTTCCCTGTTAGATCCACAGCTGGTGACAAGAAAAGGGAACTTTGTTTCTTTATACTAATGGAAAACATCATTCATAAGTATATTTTACTTGTAAAATTAAGAGAGTCTGAAAATGTTGGTCAAACTGCGAATCTAAACACCAGTAATTGGTGTAATGTTAAAGTCTAAGTAATTATTTTGCGACTATTCACGGGGGTTAAAAAACACGTCTCACTTCCGATAGGATAGTAATTGTCGAGTAGCCTAAAATGATGAAATTAAGATCATTCTCCGTCTCCTACCCAATAGGTCAGATAATCAAAAGTTACCCCTTAAAAAAACACGACAAGGTTACAACATAACAGATCGAAGATTTTAAGGCTCAAATTTCAGGAAACTGTTTACGAATAGTCCGTAATAAATTTCATTAAGTATTTAATTTGGTATAGGTTAGCAGTTAATTTCTACACAGAGAGATATATTATAATTTAAAGCTAGTAACTGTATCAACAGTTTTTAAAAACAGTGACGCCAGAGGCCCAGCACCTCGAGCTAGTAGAAAAGGATAAAGTGAGGAAAAGTGGAAACATGGCGCCATTTTGATAAACCTTGATTTTAAAGATAACTAAAATCTGCAGAGGAGCTTAAAACATGTTTAGAATTGCTACTTGAATAGAAAAGGCAGAGAAAGTAGCGCTTGGTACATTACCCGTTTTCCCTTCTTTCCAAAATTAGGACTTTTCGAATATTTGTTGGCAAAGTTTAATTCATTCTAAGGCAAAATTTTAGTATTATCGATAGTTTCAATCTTGGTCTATATACACTTGCAGCTTAAACGTCCGAATTTGTGTCTAAACAAGTAATCTATTTAAAATATAACCTTTACACAAAGGGAAAATTTGAAGAAGGTTGAATGTGGAATTAAATAGATTTGAATGTTAGCCAGAGATATTTAGGTATTTGTGAACAACCTAAGAAAGTAAATAGGTACATCTCTACGGATAGACCTATTCGCAGTAGTTATGATTCTTTACGATGTGTAATATGTACTTTTAGGAAAATCAAAAGATATCATCGTTATTTTATGCTGGTGTGTATCCAGCCACAAGCTGAATTGAAATGTACACCTTCGCCATAACAGATTAGCATTTTTGATATAAAGAGTGCCTTGTGAATTTGCATTTCATTACTATACGTACCAGCAGCTACTAGGACGCCTTGGGCGTTGACAGCCAGACAGTTGATACTTATGCCTTCAGCCAGAATTTCACCAATATTTGTCCCCTGAGGCATCTGCCAGTGAATAACCCTTTCCGTCGATGCAGTACTAACAATTGGTCTGTTAAAGGGAGAGAAAAAAACCCACTTTATAAGCCTTCATCTAATTTGCAGTTTATTAAATGTACAAATAAATTATCCTAAAACAAAAAAAAACTAGCTGATACAGGAATTCAAACATTATTGCAGAAGGAATCACATTTGCATCTAGGTAAGACGGTGGCTGAACCACGTTGATATATTGTAACAGATTTTCAGATACCGTCAGGGTATCTCGTGCAAGATACAATTATGGAAAATCTAAAGTTGGTATTTTAGCAAGAATGTTCTTTTGTAATAGAAATGTTTGTATCTAAAAACCATCAAGAAATTCTCTCAAGGAGAAGATAATCGCTACTTCTAAAATTTAAATAGAAATTTATGCAAGATCTACTTCTTTGTCAAACAATTTATGCTCAAGAAGATCCCCAAGTAGGCTACTATTAATAATAATGAAAATAATGAAAATAGCTTCTATAGCGCTTATTATAATATTTCTAAGCGCTTCACAAATCACAGTTAAAAGTATAAAAGGTAGTTACACAGTACTACTTGATTGAAAGAAAAATCACTTACAGAATAAAATTTATAGATCATATTGGGGTTTGAAATTTTTTCAGGAGCTCATTAACAGTATTATTATATCACTAATAAATCGTGTCAGACATTTTTGGAACTTGGGTTGGGGGTGTTATGGGCCCCTGGACTGCCTGAAATTTTTTCAAAAACACAGGTTTCTTCAATAAAAAAAAAATGCTTTTTGGCCAAAAGCATTTATTTATTTATTTGGGTTCCTCAGGGTGTGGGAGAAGCCAAATCACGACAGGAATTTCTGTAGACTTGACATTTCCCAAGAAATTTGACTCCATAAATTTTTTCCAGTTCAATCAATGTTGGATAATCGGAAGATGGGCACTTGATTTTGTAATCAAATATGCAAGCCCAATCAATTTCATCAGGCCTTCTTTTTCTGTTGCCTCAATTCTATTGGAGCCTTGAAAAAACAAGGATTTGGGGGGAAGGATTGCATGATTGAAGCAGGAGGATATTCTTCCCCGCATCTCTTAAATTTGAAAATTCATTTATTCTCAATGGCTAGCACATGTATCTTGCTTTTCTCATGATCATGTAAGGCTGAAGTGTTGTAACTGTCACTGCCTTTGATGTACACATTTGTTTATGCAGAAAAGCAAGAGTCTTTCTTCGTGTTTGAAACACAGGAAACAAGTCATATTTAGGTCATTTGTGCAGGTAAACCATTCCCATTTTCCTTTCCATTTCTACATAGTTTTCGCTTTTGGAAGAGATCTGCCATCCATAATGACACAGGTGAAACAGTTATCCACCAAGTATTCTATCAGAGTTTCTTGCAATGGTGAAATCGCTCTGTTTATTGTTGAGAGGGCACTCTCAGTTGAGTGTGATCATTCATTCAGCTGAACATAAAAAGATTGTGGATCCCTTCTATTTCCACCCTTGTGGCCAGGTTCAAATGTCAACAAAATCCATTTTCTAAGTAAATTATTTTCTCGCTCAAGTTGACTAATTAATATGCAAGTTGGGTTAAATTCCAACATTGGTTGGTCACATCATAGGTCTTGCATATGATAATGTACAAACACACTGGATCCATTATTCATCATGTCACCTTTATTCCTTGACAAGTTAACAATGTATCTGCAGTAGTTAATAAATTACTCTTTTAGATCACTCTATAATTTGATTGACATTTATAAAAAAGACAAGTCTTTAGCCAAGTTGGGCTAATGGGCAAATGGATGAAAAGGCTAAAAAGAAAGGGTTGTGAGTCAATGCAACAAGAACTGATAAGCAGCAGTGTAGCCAAGAACTGATAAGCAGCAGTGTAGCCAAGAACTGATTAGCAGCAGTGTAGCCAAGAACTGATAAGCTGAGGTGTACCTAAGAATTGATTAGCAGCAGTGTTACTACTGTAGCCAGCAAAATGTAGCCAGTGCACTAAACACTGCAATAATTATGTCAATTTTTGAGGGCAAAAATAGTTTATTTGAGGCAATCTGCTTTCACAGGTATAGCTAAGGGGCAAACTAGTACATGATACAAATATAATATTTTACCTCAGTGGTCATTCCCATCAAACTGTTTGTAGCAGCTCTCTTTGCTCCTTCTCCTGCACTCCTGCTTGCTCGTTGAGCAGCTGCACCACCTAATCAAGAAAAAGCAGGAGCAAAACACATATTTTAAGGACAGCACTATATGGTATGCTACTTACTACTTACTTACTAATCGTTTATCCTCCTTTGTCCACTTGCAGTGGGTCAGAGCATTCCTTGTTGTGGAGTCATGATGGCTTCTCTCCATCTGGTTCAGTTGGTCGCTAGGCTTGGTTTGATTCTCTTCTTTTGCAAGTTGTCATTGATGACATCACTCCATCTCAGCTTTCGATGACCTCTCGGCATGGGCCCTGCTACTTGTAGATTCATGATCTTCTTTGTCCACATTGCATCATCCTGATGATATCGGTGACCAAACAACAGCAGCCTGTTGCACCTCAAAACATCCTCAATGTTTCGAATTTGAAGCTTGCTTCTCAAGTCTTCAGTGATATGAGGATGCATGAGTTTCACACCACAAATCCATCGAATCATTGCATGATCACATATTTTCAAACGGTAAAGATCTACTTTGAGAGTGGCCATGTTTCACTGCCATATAGAAGCACAGTGCGAATGCAAGTAACAAACACATTTCCTCTGTTCCACAGAGAGATGCCACGGCCACAACTGGCAAAAGTTCATGAAATGCCTTCCATGCTGACTGTATGTGAGTGGTAACAGCATCTGCACACCCTCCTGCCTGGCCAATAACGTCACCAAGATAGCAGAACTTGCCAACAGTTCAAACGTATCATTGTCAATGCTGATGTGAACAGGTATCTGACTAGCAGGTTCCACCGTCATAATGCATGTTTTGCATATGAAGCCCTCAACAGATTTTAACTTCCCCTTGATGCCTGAACAACACTTGTGCACCCATTTTAGACACGCTGTATATAGAATTGAGTTTCCTCCAACACCAGCACTGCACACGCCACATGGAAATTTGGTCGCTTTGAATTTGGTCTTTGGGGCATCATGACCTGAGCGAGTGAGTTTCATCTTTTCAACATTGACCTTCAGACCCTTCTTTCCGAGTCCAGTCTTCCAAGTCCTTAGCATAGACTTGAGTTCTTCCAGTGTTTCGGCCACAGATACAAGGTCATCTGCATACATCATCTTCCAAGGGCATCCAGTTTTGAACTCAGGTGACAAGGCTTCCATAACGACGAGGAATAGCAGTGGACTGAGCACAGAGCCTTGGTGCACACCAACAGACACACCAATAGGCTCACTGTATCTGACCCTTGAATGAGCATTTCTTTACATCACCTCCACTGTCTGCATGACCCACTCATCGACACCTACTTTACCCATCCCCCACCACAGCACTGTACGTGGAACACGGTCAAACACCTTCTCTAGGTCAACAAAAGCAAGGTAAAGATTATGCTTCTTGCCCAAGTACTTTTCCTGTAGTTGTTGTAGAATGAATATGGCATCTGTAGTTCCAAGCCCCTACATGAAATCACACTGCATTTCATTAATGGAAATTTCTTCCCGAATGTTGGTATTCAGCATGTGCTCCATGACTTTCATCGCTTGCTCTTGAAGTTTGAGACCTCTGTAGTTCCCTCTAGACAGGGAATCTCCTTTACCTTTGAAGAGGTTCACAATGAATGACAAATGCCAATCAGTTGGCATAACACCTTCATGGATAATACTATTGATCAGTTGTGTCAATCCATCAATGAATGAATCACCTGCAGCCTTGATCATTTCAATGACTATTCCAGAGAGGACAGATGATTTGCCCGCTTTCATTTCCTTGACGGCTCTGTGTACCATATCAGAAGTGATTATGATAGAGGGGCCCTGCACAGGAGGATCATGCTCAACAAGTTGGCATCCCATGGGAATTATTCATTCAAGAGTTTACTATAGTGTGATTGCCATGCTTTCAACTTTTTTACAGACAAACATTCTACAATATTCTAGAACCTTCTAGAATATTGTACAATAAAAAGGAGTATTGCATTTGAACCCAAATTACAACATGGAGAAAGGTGTTGTTAGTCTTCCCCTATCCCCCTCAAAACAACTGACCAACACTGCCCCTATTTGTATGTATTAAAGTGGCATTTGTAGCACCAGAATAAAGAAAATATCAATACTTTAAAATTATTACTGTATATATGTTATACAATGGTATAACTAAAAATCTGAAAAATATAAATTTTGGTAAAAAAAGTTTCAGATATTCAACAATATTATCCACAGTTTTAAATACACTATATAGTATATATATATACTATACTATATAGTATATATAGTATATATGATGATCATTTGTCTTCTCAGGGTTGAGTAAGTGGATGGTATTTTGTACTCTTTAGAAATGTGCAACTTCTTTGCCTGTGTCCCTGTGTTGAATAGCACCATCACATAATTACTAGTGGTTTTTCATTTGTATGGCATAATGATTCAAGTACTGTAACCACTTGGTTTCTTAGTATAACTTGTTTTCATGTTAATCACATGTGGAGGGTGAAAGACAGTCATTAATGTGCTCTATCCAGTCAATGCAAATGTAAGGCTGCCGAGAGTGGAGCTGTAAATTCTTGGAGTGCAAGCGCTGCTAAAAGTTTGGAAAAGCACAAGAAACAACTGGTAGTTCTGAATTTTTACCGCAACTAGCATCGAAAATCACTTTCCATTGAAAAAAGCAAAACAAAACTGGAATGTACGATAACATATAACAGGCTGAACGGTCACAACCGTCATTCACCAGGTAAAACAGGCAAAACGGGTAAATGGGCAGCAACTAACAAACTATATATGTCCACATCGCTTGCCATGGGATAAACTGCAATTTTTGGGAACAGACCTATCTGGTCCTAGTAACAATGACAAGTAAAATGCAATAGCAGTGGGACAGCTTAAATATGAAAGTGCTGGATAAAGGTAAGTATTCCTATTTGAACGTATATAGAAAACCGTATTCCGGTATACTGCCCGTATACCGTTGCCAATTTTGCTCCATATATAGCCAAGGAGACTAACTGGAATCGTAACTTAGAAAATCATCACTTATGCATTAACGTACACAACGGTTTCGCACCTAATGTGACCTTTACCTTTGAAAAAGGTACACTTGCAAGGTCACGAGTAAAAACCAACTACGAACCTTTTAAAAACGGTGAATTAAAAAGCCTTACTTTAAAAACAGTATCAAGTTGAAATATTATAACGATCGATCCCTAAATCTTAACAGTGTACTGTCACCTGCTTACACAAGCATGAAAGACAGGTGTTAAAACCAGAATGATGATAATGATTATGACAACTGTCCCCAAAACAACAGAAATGCCATACTTGATCATGATGCCTAAACAAATACATAATCTATTTTAAGAATGTGTCTCTATTCTTTCTACTTACTTTGGAATTCTTGGCGTAATGCTTGTGCAAAAGCTTTTCCAATAATCTGACCACCCAGAACAATTATTTGTGCAATGAACTTTGCCTATTGGAAAAGGCAGAAAGTATTTAAACTACTTAAAGAGCTAACAATACAAAAGTATAGTAATATAATATCAAATCTAATTAGCCATACTGTGCTTCGGCTTTTTTCAGACTTGGTTCTGTTGAGGATGTTGGGGGCATATATATTTTCAAATCCAAAAGGCTGTGGAGAGATACCATAGTGTCCGCCTCCCCCCCCCCCCCATGAAGTTGGAGCGGAGGGAAACAAATTTTCAGCTTAGGGGGACCGGTAATTTGGAGCTGAAATGGTGGGGGAAGGGCAGATGGTAGGGGAATGCATTTTTTTAGCAAATGTGTGTGTGTGTGTGTGTGTGTGTGTGTATGTATGTGTGTGTGTGTGTATGTGTGTGTGATATTTTCTGGCCATCTAGAACTGCCAATTTTCAAAATTTTTCCTTCAGCACCAACCATAGTTGTGCCTTATTGAAACAATAAAATCTAGAAATGCTTAACTCAGTTTGGTTCTGAAAGTTAACAAGTCATCATGCCAAAACGCATACTACTACTATTGCCTCGCTTCAATCTTTCAAACTGTGTACATCTTGTATTCTACATATGTGATCTTCTTTCTGTGGATTTCCTTTAGCGTTTAAATGTTAAATAATAGTAACCATCATACCTCAACTTCTTAATCTCAAAAAAGCAAAAGTTAGCTTTTCATCAACTTAGGATAAACCATTAAGGTAGACTGGGGTTTCTCTCAGTATATTTTATATTTTCCGCCACCAAACTTACTGATAGATCTATATGCATCACCTATCTTAACTCTATTTTTTGGTATGTTTCTTCATGCAGCCTTCTAAAATTGTGGTACCTAAGATCTCTTCTCTTTCTCAATGCAGATCACTTGAGTACTTCTCTTTTCAGTGCAAATTTCTGGTGCTCTCACTCCCCATTATATCTCGCAAATTATGCCCAAACACTTGCCTTCTCCATTACTCTGATAGCCCCTGCCCGGCAAATATACAGTGCCATGGGCCTTTACGACTGACAATGCTTTACTCCCTATATATCCTTAAACTTCTCCGTCACCTACTCAAAGCACAAAATAGAGTCTATAAGATTTCAAGAGATGGCATTGGGTCGCGAAAATTTCGTGTTATATGTATGTATATATTGTAAAATATATTGCAGTATATTTACACTACACTAATACGTGATGTATCTTATAGTGATTAAATCAAATTAGTGCAGTTATATCAGGTTTCACATTCTACATTGTTTGTCAGACTACCATTCATATACATATACTACATATGTATGAGATATCACTACTTTTTTGGCTCTGATGGGGAGGGGGCTCAATATAGTAAGATCGGGTGGAAGGCCAAATGGGGGGTCATAGGTGACAGCTGGGGCAGAACCAAACCAGGAAGATGCCATGGATACTAGGGTTATCTCCTAAATATGATCTCTTCCTCAAGTATATACACATATATTGAATGCCAAAATACATTGATTCCCTGTCTACATGGAAGTCATTGACTCAATTATGCAACAAATAATCATATTTGGTAGATAAACATACTACCTCTCACACTTGTGTCTGACTCTCTAACTGCAAGCAGGGCAATTTTAAGGATGTGTATATGGAGTTCAATGTAAGTAACAGCTGCTAATAAGCTTCAATTCGGTTGCCAATAGAGTAGCCCTATATTATATACTTACCTTACGAGTTTCCTTCAAACACAAATACATTATCAGTGATTTTGTCATAACGAAGTGAATGAAGAAATAAGAAACTTAACTATATAATTTGAGACCTAAAAACTGACTATTATTATCAACGATAAACATCCTAACTGTGGTAAATATGTTGTTCTATGGTAATAAAAGATGTTGACCCTTTAAAGTTTCATAAAAAATGCTGTTTAAGCGAAAATTGTGAGTGGGGGAAATTTTTCGTCAAACTCTTGCAGAATTCTTATCAAATGCGCGCGCAATCTGCATAAATTAAGAGTTAAAAAACAAAGGGAGTCATATTTCGGTTGTCAAAACGCCTTATTAGGCGCAGGATGTATACATTCATGGAGGCAGTGCAACTTTTACCTAATACGGTATGTTCGAAATTAATAACCTAAATATGGAATATTGTATTTCTATACTGCAGTTCCAATGTATTTGTAGATGAAACGAAGAAGTTTTAGCATGTCTCATCGATTACTCAAGGTATGGTTCTCAAATTTGGACAGGTGTTCTATGTCAACAAGAAAAAAACAACGAGTCAAAAAAATTACCGAATTTCTGATATTTATTAAATCGTGACGTCACACTTTAGCACTCTATTCACAGACTAACATTAGCCAATGCAGGCTAGGTACAAATATCTTTTCTTACAACTAATTCAAAGCGAGGCTCGAAATCATAGTAATACCTGACATGCGTTGCTAACCCACAAAACTTCCTTGTTTAGAAGGTCCAAAGAAAACAAACAAACAGATAAACCCAAATCTCCATTGGGCTATAATGCAGGCAAACTTTGACAAAATGGCTGCTCCTTGCCATTTTTAGTGACTCGCTACTGAAAAAACTACGAAGCGGTGCTACCGTTTCATCATTGCTAACGAAAATGTCTTTTGATGTTACAGCAGTTTGCGCTATGTATTATGCTCCAGGAGTTTCCGGAGATTTCATTTTCATTAACAGTATTACTTGGTTCAAGTCAAAGTTAAGCCTCTTTGTGATGTAATTATTGACAGCGAGGTTGGACACAACAATGTCTGATCATTGCTGCGTTGGATGTTTAAAACAACTTCCTTTACACTAGGACCATGAAGATTTTCTGTACCAAGGAGATGGTTAGCAACCTTATCAATCCAAAGATTTAAAATGTAAACAAGGTCATGCTGTAAACATGGCTGTAATTTTCTTACGCTTATTCTGTTTCAGCGCTAAACCTTTCTTAAGAAATATGTTGAATAACTTAAGCCTCTTGAAGTAACTAGTCGCGCAAGATGTTTTACTAATTTTTTTATCCCTAATGAGTCAAACATGTTTACGCTACTAGTTTAACGTGGTTTAGATGATCCGCATATCCTATAAGGATCATGTGACCAACCAAGAAGTACTGAGAAGGGCAGCAACATCAAGATCCCTCATTAAATCCACGACAAAGTCCAAAGCAACATTCTTTGGCACTTTCTGCGAAAGCTTGGAATGGAACACCTAGTGACCACTGGTAAGTTGTGTGGGAGAAGAGAGAGCGGGAGACAACGAGAAAAGATGCTACACGGACTGACATCGTGGTTAAGAACATCAAGCCATACTGACAAAATCATAAGTGTCTGGAGACGAGATGGATGGAAGACTCTGATCTCCGAAGCTGCAAGGCATGGCACCTCAAGTATAAGAAGATTTCCGGATGTCACTCTTTTGTACAGTGAAAAGGTTTGCAATATTAGGGTATGGGTGAGGTGAGCTAACTTTCCTTACCGTGGTTCCATTTAGAATAGACAGTACAGTAGCAATGAAAAAAACAGTAGATAGAAAAAAAATAAGCACACTCATTTCTGAGTCAAAGGGTTCAGCAACAGCATTAAGCGAGGGTGCTTTGAGGCGCACAAGTCTATGGTTTTGTTGCAATCCGCGGAGGTATCGGAAAAAGTCTTGGGAATTGTTGTTTTCAAGATCAACATTAAGTATCGACGGTGAATAAACCCGATTCGTACTTTATGTTTTCCTAGTTTGTTCCACATTCCCCTACTTCTGTATTTTGCTTACCTAACAATAAATCAAATTAGAAGTTAATAAGGGGTACATTTCTCAGCAGTTCACCTTTGTAGTTGATATGTCATGAAAATTTTGGTTATAGAACGTAGTTCCCGTCTTTGGAGTAATCCTTCCTCATGTAAAATTTGCATTCGGTTAAAGGTGAGGCTAGCCAACATTCCTCGGCACGTGATTTCATTTTAAACAGATAACACCATATGACTTCAAAATAATGGGAGTGTAATAATCTCATCGATCGTATACGGGCATGTCAAAACGTAACAGTGGTAAGATCAAGCAGTGCACTGAGTTGAAAGTAAGGAGGATTACTGGCCTGGGACGCCCGAAGAAAACGTGGCAGGATACCACCCGTGGGGATCTGAGAATGTTGGGGGTGCTAAATGACAGCCTACTTGATCGTGAAAGGTGGAGGAAAAGACTGCGTGCTGTCAAAACACGTTCTACTCCGTGTGCGGAAAGCTCAGACGTTAAACAAGGAGAGTGAGTATGTAAGTTAATCCTTGACGCGCTCCCCACTATTAAAATCCTTATAACTGCACTGCGATGTATCTGGAAGTATAACACGAAAAGACCATTCAAAAGTCAATTTCTTAAAGCCACGGTTGAGAACATTCTTGGTAACGGTTCAGAAACATGAACAATGACAAAATTCATGGAGAAAAACATAGATGGTACTTATACAAAACTACTACAATACGCTTTAAATGTAAGTTGGACGGAAAATATGCCTAACGAAGATCTATACGGCAATCTCCCAAAAATATCTGAAGTAATCTGAGAAAGAAGAATGCGCGCCGCCGGCCGTTTGTTACAAAGCAAGAAAGCAGCCTCAACTGTGATGTTTTGGGATCCAAAAGATGAGCAACAAAGACGAGGGAGACCAGTAACAGGCTTCCCTACTCTCCTGCTTACAGACGCTCAGACTGGAACACTAGATGAGCTCAAATGAGTCATGCTGGAAAGAGAAGAGTGGAGAAGACTAGCCAAGAAAAGGGGCCCTCCCAACCGATGATGATGATGTTGATAATGATGATTATGATGATGATGATGATGATGATGATGATGATGATTATGATGATGATACTAATTATGTATGATCTATTGCAAGAATTATGGGCTTGTTATTTTACTAAATATTCCGTAACTGTCATGCTGTACAAGATTCACATATTCAAGCAACATAAATCATGACAAACCAGAGATATTGGTGTAACTTGAAATAACTGTACAACAAAAGTAGCTACGATGTCTATAGTTTAGGAGCAAGTACTCACAATGAAGTCCAGATGCTTTGGTTTAAAGCCTACCGGTCTGCAGCTGCATAGCAGGACTGGTTTGCTTGCGTAATGTAAACGAGATCAGACTTACCAGCTATTTGGGTAATGATTTGATAGACATACCACTTTCATATCCTATTATAAGGAGATTTTTAAGTCGTTAAACCTACTCTGTTTATTAGTTCGTAGCAATTGCGATAAACAGTAATAAAGTGGATGCTTATCGCACTCAAAAGCGTCCTTGCGTTTGCATCTACTCAACATTTAAATTACCCCATTGAAAACCTAGTCAGTGAAATGCTGAGACAACGTTTACGTAATTTCACGTATGCAGATACAGCTGTACTCTACCAAGGAGAGTTATGCATGAAGTATTTGCCAAAGAACACCGCCATAGTCCTGCCATTCACTGGTTGACGACTACCCGAGTAACCGCCACATACTTTTAATTGCAGCGCTGTAGTCCGTGGCATTCCCGTATGTGAAGGCTTTGTCATAACAGAGATTAAACATCTGTGAATGTTTGTGCTGTTGATAAATTAGAATTTCTTCCTCGTATATTTTACCACGATATCCGTCTGTGGGTGATAGGTGCAACTATTTGTACTGTATCTTAAGCTGAGCATCAAACACAGTTTATTCTCGCATGGCAAATGATAGTGTCAACCAAAGTTTCAGCAACCACTAAACTTAGATCGTCATCAGGGGTTAGTGAACCTCTCCATCCTAATTTACACAGACTTATAAGATGACCATCTTTCAGATGCTTTCGGGAAGTTGTATGATGTCTGGGTCATAATCTCAAGTTAGCCTGGCCGCGTTCCTAAGTAGCCTGCGTGCAGACTATCCCAGCTGAAATGGGAATATTACTACGTCAGAAGTTTCTATCTGCGCGCAGACTAGGTCCCAAGTAGATTTGATATGAATGACGTGGGCAAACTTTCCTTACCACGATTCTATTTAACAGAATTTAATAGACAGTACTGCAACAACATTTGGTGAAGGTACGTCAAGGCGCACAAATCTACGGAGGTACCGCACCTTTTGCTTTAAGTAAAAGCCAACACTTCGGTGTTAACAATAAGTAACGATAAGAAACTAATAAGTGATAACCAAATCCTTGATCATAACTGGATGATAACAGAGCGTTGTTTTTACTTGAACTTTCACAGGATTTCCTGGAATCAAAAGAGGAGAACATGACCCTCTTTTGATTAAGTGATTACCTGATAGTAACAAAACTTGACTAACAAGATTTCACTTTCAAATAAACTTTAGAACCATCTGCACTTGAGAGTAGCACACACCCTAAGTAACACTTGGCAAAGTTTCGGTCCTAAAGAGTATAAATGGGTTGCCGTGGACCAGCTTAACCTTGTGAATTCAGGGTTGTTGTCAACAGTTACTTTATGTAAATATCAGTACTGTTTCAAGCAATGTAGGAGGCCATGCTCCTAAACATGACATATCTCCCAACGTTATCATTGCTTTGTCTACATTTATTTGTAATCCAATTGTATTATTTGTTCAATTTCTGCATAGATTTTGAATATGCGTGTTTTTGCTCCGATGCTATGCGCTTATGCGATACCGGACTGCATTTGGTACTAGACTCCTTTGAAGAAGAACGCCACCCCCATACGTCGCAGTCCCTGGACTCCAGACATTTCTGTTGTTTTAGTTGAGATTACTATAGCAATAAGAGTGCGATAGGTTGATGCTGCTGAGTTACTCCCTTAGACCAGGTAAAGTTCATTGGAAGACCTTTTAAGGACGGACCGAGTTTACAGAGACCTTGCAACGAATGAAGTGAATATACTTTTCTAGCATTGAATCAAAATCAGACTCAAAAGTGCACAAGGGTTGTTAAGAAGCAGCGGTATTTTGTTTAGATTACTACGGAAAACATAGTGCGTTTTTTTCTGGATCAGTTTCCGATAAATTTCAGAAGATCTTATTGTTGACAAACACTTTCACATGGCCTTAGCCTGATAACTAAGCCTCTCTCTGATTTTACATAACACGGTCCAAAGAAAAAAAAGCTGTGAAGCGGGAAGTCTACATGAAACGAAACCTGGCAGAACAATCAAAGGCGTATGTCCAAAGGAGTGACTTTGTTGGGGTTATTGTCATAGCATCTCATTGTGGAAAAGAGGTTCCAAAGCAGGAAGTGTATTAGCCTGGGTGCAGACTATCCAAGCTGAAGTGGTTACTACCTTAATAGTTTCTGTTTGCGCGCAGGCTAGAAGTGTATTGGATAGCTGTGAATAAGTATAGAACACCGTATTATAAAATAAATGGGATATGTTTTGGTATAATTGTTAGTAGCGGAGGACTTTGGGTGACAGAAAGGAGACAGGCGTGTATCGAATATCGTAAGTATTGTGTAAGATAAAAACCTATCTCAGTGGCTATCTGTTAGTTAAAGTTAGGGTACTTTTCCAGATACCCACCACCATTGTTCAAAACTGCACTGAAAAAGAATAACCTCACCACCTTTTCCAGATACCCCCCAGCACTACTGTCTAAAATTGCATTGAAAAAGAATATCTCAACCACCACATATTCAATATGGGAACTGATCTAGACGCACACGATAACGTACAGCGTTTTAAGTTTGGATCCGTAAATCACTATTAAGGTAGAAAGATTGAAAGTCATCAGCTGCATATTTTGTTAGGGGGGGGGGGTGGAAATGCTGGTGGGGGGATTCTGTCTCTGAATGAGGCGGTAGGGGGTATCTGGAAAACTACCAAAATTAGCAAAGATAGCTTGTGTAAACAGGGCAATAATACCACAGTCTTGTTATAGATTTTACGAACTTATTCATAAAGCAGTGAACACTGAATTTTCTTTTTATGTACGGATTACAGACTCAGTACCCGGTCCATGTCATTATTTCTTAAGAAAATACTTCTGTTGTTCCTGAACTGCGAAATAAGCAAACAACAAGGATTGTAATTAAGCTACCCAACAGGCTAGCTTACAAACTGCCAGGCAGCTCACAGGTGCCAAAAGATAAGCAAGAAGTCAAACTGGTATTCCCTTTTGTAAAAATTTGAGTGAGACCGGAAAATTTAATTTTCCATATAAAATAGAAAGCTATATTTATAATCGATATATTTATGAACTCAGAGACCTACAGTACAGATATAAAACCTAAACTCGAATTGCAGTATGGTACATTCCAACGAGGAAATTGTGCGTAGTAAGACAAAAGAATTTTCTCGTTGGAATGTACCATAGGTTAGCTATTTCTATACACCACAGCGAAAGGGAAGGCATTCTCTAAAGGCAGTGTTTTCTAACGTTTCAGTAGCCATTTACTCTATCATACACATATGCCATGAAACAGTTTCCTTTTAGCTCTGGCTCTAAACTTTTAATTTCTAAAGACAAAATGAATACCTACGAGACAAGACAAGACAAGACAAGTCAGGACTGGACAGGACACGGCAGAACATGACAGGACACGGCAGGACATGACAGGACATAACAGGACATGATAGGACACAACAGGACACGGCACTACAGGACGCAACACGACACAACACGACACGACATGACAGGACACAACAGGACATGATAGGATACGACAGGACACAATAGGACACGACAGGACATGACAGGACATGACAAGACAAGACAAGCATAAAAGCTACTTCATGTCAAAGTATATGTATTTTAGAAGCAAACTATTATAGCAACTGAATTTAGTAAATTCTAGACGAGAGAATAATGGTATATCATATATTTTTATAATGGTTTTTAGTCATATTTCTTAGGATTTTGCAGGATAAACGGCCCTAAAGAAACGTGGAATAAACAGCGATCAAAATGGAAAAATTTCACTCTGGCATAGCATTTAATTTGCCACACACACACCGAGAAGTAATTATCAAAGGAATTTACAGGAGATTATCCCTGTCTCGAAACCTCTCTATCTTAACCCTGTTCAGCATGGGGGGTACCCCCCCCCCCCCCAAAAAAAACATTTTTCGTTGCCACTCATTCACATCTCTTTGTCAAATGTGGATGAAAAATGGTGAAGAAACGCTGTGTCATCTTTCCTTTTTATTCGAAGTGACTGGCAAGTGAACCTATAACGCCAACCTGATAGAATTTAATAGATTTTCAAGGTTTGTTCCTGGTTTTGGCATTTGTTGTTAATTTCGGCTGACGTCAGCACAAAAAGAGCAATATTGTATATTTTTATCTTGGTTTTCAAAAGTACTTATGACGGGCTATGCCCGTGCCTTATTTTCTATCAAAAGTCAACTTGGGGGGGAGTTTTGCCCACCCCCCCATGCCTGTAACGTACAGATAGCCCATGCTGAATAGGATTATTTTTGTAGATGGCATATTAACTTTCCTGCCTATATATCTCTCTATCTCGAGACAATTGCACAGTACCTTGTAAGGTTAAGACAGAGAAAGTCCCTCATAATGTAAAATTTTAGCCTGAAAAGTTCTCTCCAGTTCACAACATACCTGCAAATGCTTTTTCTTTGAGAAAGACTCACAAACTAAATGGAACTCAATAGGTATACAGTATATCAGCATATTACAAAAGAGGGACATGTCTATCATTTGAGTGCCTGAAATTCAAACGTTATTTTGTCAAAACCTTCCTTAAGCTTTCAACTAATTAACATTGACTATATTCCAACTCCTAGTCACGATTTTTACGTCCGACTTTAAATACTTACGTGCATTTTTCGAGAGGTGCAGATAAACCTCATCAAGCTCTTTCTTCGTACAGGCAATCATAAGATAAAAACGGTCATGACAGAATCTGGAAGTCGTCATTGAACGGGGACTGAAAAAGGGCAAAAATGTTAATAAATTGTAAATAATAGACATGATACAAATTCAGATGAAGCCCTAGAATAGACTGATTAATCATATAAAAGATAACAGTCCTCTGAATGTAAAAGGTGGTATTTCTGTTTTCACCTTCTCCAACTACAAGAAATCTCAAGGAGACAATTTCACCAGCACTTAATACCACTCGCTGTTTCCATAATTTGTCTGTGACTAATCCTTTTATTTCTGCGCAAATACGTTGTGTTTAATTTTATCAATCAGGAATAAACTTATACTATTATATCCATACGACTTATCCAGAAATTAATAATTTTGTATTGATGTTGTTTTGGGCTATTGTGGTCTGAGACATTTGTTCTTTGTGAACTTCACAATGGCAGTAAGTAGCCTGAAACTACTGATATCCTGTTTCTTCCTCTAGGCAGAAACACAAATGAGAATCCTTGTATGTCATGAAATAGTCTTATCACCAGTGCATGCACTACTTTGAATTGTCCCGCTCGTGTTGTCAAACTACCATATATATATAGTTACTGGTCATGATATAAGCCCCGCTAAACTGCATGACCAACCATCCTAAATCCCGTCAGAAATATCTATTTGTAATTTTATTTTTCAAAAGTTACTTTACTAATACAAAAAAGGAGTTAAAGTCAGAGGCTTAAATGGCTTCAAGTAAGCAATATTATGTACGTGCAAATCATACTTGCTTTAATACACTTATCTAATACATTTGAGGATACATGAAAATAGTGAGACAGGAAAGTAATTAATTAATATCCACACAGATTAGAAAGCAATGAATATCAGTGTACATAGGTAAAGATTGTAAGCGAATAAAAAGTTTATCGTAAAAATCGTTGCCAAATCGTTCCTTTCATAGCAATCTTAACCGTACTCGTAAGTGCTAGAAAGACTAAAATAGTTGCTTATCAAGGAGTACCTCAAGTATAGGATTGTTATTAACTATTAGGATGTAAGGTTTTTAAGTTAATATCAGTGTGCCAACATTGATACTTTGTCCGAAGATGTATTATAAAGTTATACATGCCTTACTTTTCTTTTTTATAGTCTGAAAGTAGAAAAGACAGTTTTCAGTCAACAGCAACTCTAGCTGCCTCTGTAAAGCGATGGAAAATAAGATCGAAGGAAGGACAAATCAAGCAAACAACTGCGGTGGTAAGTGTATGGCCTCTTCTTTTAGGCTGACGCTAACATTTGGCTACTCAAACCATTATCGTCTGGACGAAGAATTTAAGAGGATAAATGACTGTAAAGAACGTGATTAGGGAGAAACAAGAGGCAGTAATTGCAAGGAGTTTACCAAAATATGGAAAACGGAGAAAAGTGTCAGAAAGATTGCAAACAACTAGTAAAAAACGACTCTTCGGCGGTAAGCAAGGGACTGCAAATAGACTTATAGTGCCTTTAGGCATATAGTAATAGAAGGAAGCCGACTGCTCAGGGTTTTTGGTTTTGAATAACAAAGCGTGGTATACTAAACATATTAGCAACCTACTGAAAAGAATGAAAAGGTAACTGATTGTCCTATAGTATTGTAATCTGCTCTTGGGAAATAGTTGACAATTATTCTCATTGCACGTTGATTGGACAGAATGAAACAATTCACTTTTCTCAGCCAAGCAACCTAACAGCTCAGATGCCCTTTGACAGTGCACCTGTCCTTTTCTACTTTTTCGTGCTCGCAGCATTAGACATTTCTAATGGTCCCAAACTGGCCATGGTGAAGACATACTGGCTAATTATGTGCTCAACTTAAAATTTTTACTCACAAGTGCAAAGTTTCTTGATTGGTAATAATATAATCAGTGTGATAAAACAGCCACCGGGGTCTGTCAAGGAGACTACACTTTCAGACTACACTAGGTCCTTATCTCAATAGAGGTATTAATGGATTTTTGTTGATGTAAAAGAAGCAGGTAGAAAATTCTTTACACACTAAGTTAGTAAGATAGCATTTATAACCAGTTCCAAGCTTTCCTTCGACTACGAAGTTAATGATAACGTAACGTCAATACACCGTCAAGGTGTCATGGCCCGCAAAGACTTCTTACGGTATGATTATGCCTTCCTGCTCTTGTTACCGTTGGCTAATTGTCATCTAACTCTTTTATTTTGGCCGTAGAACGAAAAACATCAGGTAGAAATGGCAGCCGTGGCAGATAGGATTGTTCGAGAGGTAAATATATTTTGGACACAGAAGTCCACTAGCCCAAAAAGGGTCCTCAGAAATCTGCTTACGCATAGGTATTGAGTTATCATTGTGACTTTGGGTCTAATAATGTACTTAGTCTCTTTGCGGATCTAAAGCGCAGAGTAGAAGTACTCTGTGGTCTGAAGACTGCTTAAAGCAACTTAGAGCTAGTAGTGAAGGTAAAGCCATGGAGCTAGAGAGAGATATAGCCCCGGTTCGGTATAGCACTGGCCCCTGCGGAGGTCGCACCAATACGCCAGGGCCTTTACGGGGTCAGAAATATTTTTTGCATCTTCAGCTTTAATGGTTCCCCTCCTTGATTTAGACCTTGTTGTTGTTAACCCTACGACCCGCAACCCACTCTCGACGGCGCTAGATGTGTGTTCATCAAAATTTCGTCATTGTTTTGATAATACTGAGATTGTGCAAAGACTATCCATAGGGACGTAATATATGAATGAAAATGGACGGGAAGAGTTATGAAAAATTCGAGTATTGCTAAACAAGAGCTCGCAGTTTTGGCTTGAAATCAACTACGCAGATGGTTGGCAGAGAGAGAAATCACTAACGCAACGAGGGAAGTAAAAATTACCCACAGCTAACCTCTTACCAACCAAAGACACAGCACATCGTACCCTCCTTCTGGTATGTGGTTACTTGCACTTCGATAAGAAACACAGGGGACGTATCGGTATGGACTCCGCACAGGCAAAGATTAGACTGTAATTAACATTGTACAAAAATACAATAGTCAATTATACACACCTACAAAATTTTGAACAATAAAAGTTCTCTCCAATTGGTCTCCAAGTTTTTGCGCTGAATTAAGAAGAGCAATTCATTTCTTCCTATTACATCAGAAAAATTTTATTGAATAGTTTAATATGACTAAGTCTCAATAGAAAGCAACAATCAACTGCAAATTATATTTTATAAAGGACTTAATTCCCAAATCCAGACACTTTCGATACATCTACATGTCACCTGGTTGAAATATACTAACTGAATATTAAATTTCAGTAAAAATATGATTAATAATTGACATCACATGCCAAATAGCTTCCAATAATCAAAATTTTGTCTTGTCTTATCAGGCAGTCTGACAATAAGACGGGTGGGTCTCTTGCAATATAACTACGAGAAAGCGCTTTATTTACAACACGGTCAACATTATTTACAACATATGTACAGTGGTAGACGACGATATCTGTTTTTAAATTAAAGGAGCTTAACTCAACTTGAGCCACTAGAAAAATGGCCTTGATAATATCATAAATAGAAACATCAACCATCTGCAATTGGACGTAGAGCCATCTTGAGCCAAATCTGTTTAAAATTGTCTATAGCATTGATCAATAAGTCATATTGCCCACGATGTATAATATAGTAAACATATTGCAAGTGAGAGGCAATACAATGTACGAGTATAAGTCAGTAAGCAGCGTTGGTAATGCTGTTTCCCTGCCACGCTAACAAGATTATTGCTTAGAACACCCACGAGACTTCAATACCAGATAGTTGGCCGATAGTACACTCGTTCAAAGATATTCGTGGAAATTTTTTTAATAAGATGAGATCTCGCCTGAAGTACCAGAGAATATCTTATTGATAATAGATACCCAAAAGAAATTCTCTCCTCTGTGCTACGCTCACATGCTACAAAATTACTGATCTATTTCATGTGGGTAAATACTAATTTCCAGTCCCTTTTGGAAATGGCTCCTTCTTAGCCAAAAATTGAGAGTTTACAAATATAGATATATAATATATCATCACAAATGATTTTTAATGAAGGTCGTCTTTAGTAAAGAGACAAACACTAAAAATCAACAGGAAGAGACACTTGTGACAAAATACCGCTACATATTTAACTCCTTGTAAGAAAAAAACGGATTTCACAAGCAAGCAACACAGCATGAACTGTAAGTTGGATTCCAGGATATCGAAAATATTACGGACCGTTCTGTAAAGCTTTGCGATCAACCCTTTACTTATGAAGAAATCAACAAATCCTGATAGCCTTCCCATAAATTGTATCAGTAGTGATAGGGTTTTGCTTACGATATCCTTATATTTAATTATGTGGAGACATATCAATTACACAATCTCACCCAAGAGACCTCATCATTTTACCGAGATGGCGCCACTTTTCCATTGATATCTTGGCAGCATACACAAGGGTATCTGGGTAACCAAAACGAGGCTCTTACTTTATTGTTTCCATATCTTGTCAGTAAATACATATCGACAGGAATTTTGATTACAACATAAGTACTTTTCAAGTAAAACTGATCAGTATGTCTGGAAGCAGACGCATCATCACAGCATCAAAGGAAGTTTATGTCCCAAGTTCTGTTAGATTTATGATAAATGTTTATTCAAATTTAATCATTTTATTTTGTAATTAACATTAAATTGTTGTTTTTCTTTAACATTTACAAAGGTACCACGTCCATTACTATTGGTTATCCAACAAGAGGCACGCAGTATCGTCCAAAGGACAGCACAGGGTAGGCTGTGTAGTTTATATGTTTGCTTATGTAGAATAGAAGCACTGGCCATCAAGGGGAGGGGCAGACTAAGAGATATTTGGCAGGTTCTCAATATCGAATGGAATATGTTCAAGGTTGCCTGTATTTAGGTATTCGTACGTCAACAACCAAATTAATCTGTTCTCTCCGTAAAAGTTTCTCAATATTTGCAGCAAAGTTTGCGTTTTCAATAGGTTAGGGTATAAAAGTAGGCTATCGATTTACAAAGCACAATACTATATAGTTAGTTTTGAAAAGAACACCAGAGAAAAAGGAAAGCATGTCACGACGGGGCATCGAACCCGTGACCCACGCTTTCGCGGCGTGCGCACTACCAACTGAGCTAGGTTGCCTCCGATGTTAACATACTTTTATCTCTCTAGCCTCTCTAGTCTAACTTTAATGGGCTTTGGATTGATGACGGACCGTATGGCAGTTCTTTCTTGGTCAAGTCAGATCGCGCAGAGAGGCTGGTCTCTAACTGCGTTGAGCTGGATGTCGATGTCCACCGGTA
>JAAAKM020006971.1:99223398-99242290 GCA_010016025.2 Alatinidae sp. Z8VKAUB7J3 | reverse complement strand
TTTGTCCATATGACCGTATACCCAAGGCGGTAACTTCAGTGTCCTACCTCCGCAAGTCTCCAATTCCTTGCATAAACGGCCATATTTATACTCCGCCTACAGTGCGCCGACGATGTTCGACTGGTGCGCATGGCATTAAGAACCACGCTATTGATCGCTTACAACTAAGAAATCCTTAAAAAACAGAGAGATATCTCCGATCACTTTAATGTCAGTGTCTTCATATATTTCTCTATGCTGCTACATTCCTTGTAAAGAGTCGAAGCAGTTAGGTATCTTCCTTAGACTATCTTGTTAGTTATTGTACGTCCCTTTAGTATTCTTACTCTTGAAATTCAATTATACTACGCCCTACCATCATGTCGTTCCTAAAAGCGAAGCAGCTGAACTTGAGCTCTGATTGGGCCGCAATGTCCTGCCCTTGTACAAAAATGAAACATGTCTGCCCGATCATGAAAATTTATCCCTTTTTCAATAATTAAATTCCACAGAACTGGATATTTTCCACAAAAAAATATAATTTACTACACGTATATGTACTAAAATATCATTAACAATCCTTTTCCACATTTCCTTTATCTTGAAAATCGACATCAGATGTTTGGTCATGCAGTTAGCCTTAGCTTTCCCACACCTCAGCTACTATTTACACTCATTCTGTCTGACACCACCTGCAAACAACATTCAATTTATTGCAGCCGCCTCGACTTCTCCAAGAACCTCTGGATTGGTCGAATAAAGTTCAAGCACAACAGGATACACTTTGTGTCATTGCTTTTTAAACTAAACGCAGTTGATTGCAAAAAAGAGTTATACTTCATACAAGTATCAAGAAAATTATGGATCTGCGTCGCCGTACTGTTTTTGCTTTAATGTACAGTTTAGCTACCGAACCAACTATGATTATCACCCCCGACTACATTGGACCAGGTAAGGAAAGTAGTATTTCTATTTTGCATTCTTCCATTTACTCTCTATACGATCGGTATTTCACACCTTATATCATTGTGTTTCGAGTTTTATGTCGGCACACAGAACTAAATAAGCTTTACATTCTGTATAGATCAAGAAAGGCTTTAGTACATTTACTTTCTACTAGTGCCATTATAAATCAAACAAGCATAGTGGAGAACTTGGACATCAAAAATACAGTAGTCGCTTTGAGGCCGTGAAAATTGGACCCATAATTTTCTTTGATCATGTTTCTAGCCAGCATCTGATAAATATTATTGGTCGCCTTTAATAATCTTTAAAGCAAAATCACTTTTCAGCTTCATTACTTTATTCTTTCATTGATGTATTTATTTCGATTTGTTGGAGTTAAGGATCTAGAATACGCATTTTAATCTTTATTTCATATAGAGCGAAATGAAAATAATTATGCAATCAGATAGATTGTCAACAACCTACAATCCTACCTATTTCGTTATAGTAATTAATTCCTATCGCCCTCTACCCTTGAAAAAATTCAATACCGAAAAAAATGAGGAACACCTCAAGCAGCTTTATATGTCACGACGTTCTCTTGTAATTAGGCAATACTTTGCTTAAAAATTCCTAAATCATAACAAAGATAGTGTGGATTGATGAATACTGCAGTTCTCTATTTGCTGTAGTCTTCTGTACACAGGTATTGGTGACAGGATTGACTTTCTCATAAAGTTTGTTGAGTTTACAAGTAGGTTTCTTTCCGAGACCTGTCCAGTAACATCAAATCAATACGAACTATGTTAGTAATTCCTGTGCAATGAATTTTGCTGCAAAATAGTTCGGCTTTCTTTGGATGTTTTCATCTATTCATCTACTTTGTGGCTTTACGCATGCGCAGCCTCTACTGACCAGTCTGTTGCATCAGGATGGAGCAACTGACACTCGTTCAGCGAGCGGTATCTTGTACATGTTTAACACGTCACATGTGACGTAAGATTGTCTTATATGTATCCTCTACAGACGTAAATCACACTGGGCTTTCACCTACGGGACATTAACTTGATATACTAAGAATTTCTAACGTTCTCACAAGTGCTGTGGGGTTGGCGATATTTGTCGAAGTGGGTGTTTTCATCTTGCCTTTCACTCAAAATTCTTTAGACAGAAAATTCTGAATAGTTGTGAATATGCAGTTTTTATTGTAACTTACAATGGTCTACTGCTTTGAAGATCTCCTGACGAGTGTTGCAAAATCTACAAAATCTAGATAGTAAAATTACTGAGACCAAAAGGATTGACGCAATTGCTATGGCTGTAGAGCTGTAGAGTGATCGGTATGGGGTGATGCATAACAAGTGGCAGATGATAGGTGATAGAGAACAGATGACTGGTTATAAATGACAGATGACGAATGACGGATGATAAGTGGTAATTGACAAATGATGGGTGACGAGTGACGATGGTGAATAACAGGTGACAAGTAATGAATAACGGATGACGAGTAAAGGATGATCAGTGGCAAATGACAGGTGATGGGTGACGGGTGATGAGTGATAAGTGAGGAGTGCTGGGTGATTAGTGCCGGGTTGCAGATGGCAGCTGTTGGGTGACGACAGAAAGCCAGGCAGTCTATGAGTAACAAGCAACGAGATTTGAAATATTGCATGATAAACATTCTTACATGATAAGACTGCAAGTGTTATCAAACTTTCGAATTAGCGATTAGTTGGCTTTAAAGGTTTACATTGGATGCAGCAGCTAAAATCGTAGCGATATTGATCCCCTCTTCTGTGCAGTTGAAGCCTGGTCAGAATGGTATCACGTGGGCATTGGACAACGTGGCGATCCAAGTAATTGACCCTCTTGTTGCCTTCATTGTAGTCGGTGGTCATTGGAAAGCATTGAAGGGGTCCCATATCATTTGCGCAACATCGGAAGTCATACCGGAACTCATTACCACCTCTGCGTTGCAAAATGAGGGATTGAATACCTCCCGATTGGGACTGGCAATCAATGTTATGGCGATCCAGATACACTGTGTCTCCAGAGCCACCCCCACCTTGACTGTTCCACGGCGTGTGGTGGTTCGATGGGAAGCATTTGGCTCCACTTGAACAACATCTATATCTGTAGCGAATCCTAACTTTGCCTCCGGGGTATTCCGTTTGCAGGCGAATGGCATTTAAGACTTCGGAGCCTTCACACTTAACGTGGTGGCGATCCAAGTATACTGGACCACTTCTGTCGCCGCCATCATTCCAATCAGTATGCCGAATCACACACGTCGAGGCAGTTGTACTGGCCACGAGCGCACCAAGGATGAATAAGGTTACACCATGCATCTTTATATATTATCTAAGAAAGAGCAGGAGGAAAGAAACGTCTTAAACTGCAAATTAACAATCGTCAACAAAAATAGTGAAACTTTTCATGTATGGTGATGAAAGTAAGCACAATTACTCAGATACCTGTGCACTCCCCCACTACCCCCAACTGTTAATAACATGAAAGTATGGCTACTGGAGACAGTGGCATTTGCCATGAGTAAAACAAAGGTGAAAAAATGTTACGCGATGCATCTTTATATCTGATTTAACAAAGAGCAAGGGTTAAAATAAGTTCCAATATTACTCGAAAATCAACCATCGTCAAGTAAAATAAAGAAACCTTTTCCTGAATCTTGATCAGCATGACCAAAATTATACAGATATGTAACGGGGAGACACCCGGTTGTCTAGAATAGCAATTCTCAGTAGGGGTGTAAGCCCCCTTTTCGGGTATCCGGGGTTTAAGGTGGGTAAAAGTGAGACAAGTGGTGCAGTGCCAAGTGAGCGAAATAGATATTTTGAGGCAATGCTTTTTTGTTGATCAATTTCCTAACAAATTACATGATTTCAAAAGGTGAATAGCATGTGTCATTGTTTAACTTGTGCCCAAATACTGAAACCAAACAAGACTGTAAAATACCTGTTGTTCTCGTTTTTCTCCCACACCTTGACCGTCTAATTTTATACGTTTCAAGTCAGAGTTGTCCTGAAAATGACCACAGAATACACAAGATCGGTTCCCCTTTCCGCCAAGTTTTTTCAATAGATCCCAATCCAATCAAAATCATCACACGTTACTTGAAAAATTACTTTCAAAACTCAACTCTTTATTTTGGCAGAGCACAAAATAAACAGTCTGATACTCAAGATACACTAGGCATATCAAAGCTGTTATGATATACATTGAGACCGAAGATATATAAACAACAATAACAATTATTTAAAGAACAATCTTAGCAACAAGAGATACGATAATGCATCGAGAAGAAACAGCAACAAGAACAACAAAGTATAAAATAACAAAATAAACAAAACAAAAACAAACAAGACAAACAAAAACAAAACAAAGAAAAACAAATCAAACAAGAACAAAACAAAAACAAAACAAAAAAGAACAAAATAAACAAAAACAAAACAAAAAACCAAAACAAACAAGAAAAAAACAAACAAAAACAAAACAAAACAAATCAAATGAAACCAAATACAAACAACAAATATATAATAATCACTGCCATTATAGAATCTATTATCTCTTTTACAACCCAGGATTAGCCCAGTCCTTATCCTTTGCACTCAAGATTTAAGAACTTGTGCGTATTGCACAAAAAATAATAACAATATGGAGGACCTTTCCTATTGAAATTTGCTCTTTATCATCCTTAATAAACCTAAGTAGATTTGTGTAAGCATATATATAGATATATAGGGATAGATATTCAAAAGCCTACGTACTCCAATACGTATATAATGTTTAACCCCCAAAATACACATTTTCTTCAAGGTTTCGAAATTTCTTCGTCAACTATAATTTGCAAGTAACCAGGATCTACTTCAGTGTTACTTTCAAAGTATATCTGACAAAGATAATATCGAAACGTTTTAAGAAATGTGTATTTTTAAGTTAAATAGTCTCTTTGTTGTACAAAAAAGAATATTGCACGATATTGCGAAAACATTCTGTACTTAAAAGCTGTTTTCGTCTGACAGTCCTCAGAGTACTAACGTCAGAATGACCGAAATGGAATGTGTGAAAGAATATATCCAACTGTATTTTTGAAAGAGCCAATAAGAATCTGGACTGCCTGAATGGCTTGTGTTTTTCGACCAATCAGCGTCCACTACAAGTAGATTAATTGAATAGGCCTAGTGAGAAAACGAATTCTTTCTGTCTGCATAGCGAAGGCTTTCTTTCTCTGGACTCACTCTAGAACGGTCACATGAAATGCAGATCTTGCCTTTTCTATGATACGGAGGCAATGGTCGGTGTACACTATGGCACAGTCTGTGTTCTCATGCAAGTGCTGCCCTATGGCAGAGTCACATTGCTTAGTGGTGTTTTCGATCTTTGAAACCCGAGGTGGTTGTTTCCTTTTAGGAGTTAAGGTTTGGCAAATAAACGATGAACCATGCTGCTTAATTTGGTCAACCAACTTTAAAGCCGTGTGGCCAACATAGGAAGCCTTGCACTGGCATGAAAATTGATAAACTACAGATTTAGAATTTGTGGAAGGCACACAATCTTTGTGGTTGGTTGATAATCCTTTTTGGTTGCATAGACTACGCGTGGAGCAACAGCACCAAAACGCTTCCCTATGGCCTTTTTGATCTGGTTTTCAAAACAAAGTGAAACGTTTGCATGCAACGATAGTTTTCAGTATACAAGACACTTTTTCGGTCCGAAGCGTTTTTCTTTAGAGAACTGTGAAAGTTTGAATTTGATAGTGCTTTCAATGACACGTTCGGGATAGCCATTTGAAGGAAAAGTTTCTTTTAGAAAATTCCGCTTCTAATTTGGTTTCGGAGCAGATCATGTGCGCGCCGTGAATTACGGTTTCGATGAAATTAATTTATATGTTTGTATGTAAAAGAGAGAACAAAACCAAGAACTAATGCGAAGCAAAACGCCAATAAAACTTTGAGAGTTCCAAATAACGTACCTTTGTCGAAGGTGCGAACTATTTAGGATTTCTGGTAGCGCAAGTTGTTTAGAAATTCAGAAAATATATTTTTAAGGCACTTAAAAAATTATTGCTGGTTCTGCTAATCGTCTAATAATACCTAATGTTAAATCAAATGAGGTAAGTGCTAGAAAGGAATGAAAATATCATAGAGGTATGTAGAACAAAGTACTTTTAAATTTTATTAGCAGTTTTCAAAAATCTGTTGGTTGAAGTACTTTGACAATATTTCTAAGATAGATAATGCCTTTAAAATCTCGTAGATTACTCATTTGGTGTAAAGCTAAGGATTCATGATCAAAATCGTCATTACTGGCCGAGATGAATCTCAAAATAGTTCTTCCAAAAAAATGGAGAAACATGCCCCCTTAATTCTCCTCCTTGTCACGCCCTAGCACTCTTAGAGCTAACAACGGACAAGTTTTAGAGTATTAACAAAGAACGTGCTCTCGCTTTCCTCAATTAGTATAATATATTTTCATAAATTTGTGTTGCAGATACCAAGAAGCACTTTCAAATACTTTATTGCTGATCTCAAAATGTCTTGAATTGATTTTCTTACGTTATACTGTTTATGACGTTACTTCTGAGAGTGTTCACATTGCTGTTTGTTTTTGAAAACGGAGAAAGTATCAGCCATGTAGCAATTATAGTTAAACAGTTCTTAAAGAAGAAAGCAGGCAAGAGAAATCTGGCTCCGACTCACAATGTTGAGGATATCATGGGCTGACAGACTGGCAAATATAAAAGTGCTAACAAGTGCAAGAACGAAAAGAACATTGATGACAACTATCAAATCAAGAAAACTGAAATTCCTTGTATATGTAATGACGTATATCAACAATATAGAAGACTGAACTGACAATCGAAATGCTAATGATGTGTTGCACGCAATATACGACAGGCAAGGATGGAAGAGCATTGCCGTCAACGCGATTACACAGAGCACTTGAGGGAGAGGGAGAGAGGGGTGTGTAGACAACTTTGTTTTTAACACGAACATTATACTGAGGAAATAAAAGCGGCAACACCTCCTGATAAACGACATTCACTGCTGCAACGAACGCGTCTACTACAAAAATACATCTAAAAAATTTCAAATCTTAATAAGAAAGTGTCTTCTATTAAAATGCATTTAAAATATACTTAAATCTTAATACGAAAGTGTCTTCTATTAAATGCATTTTAAAAAATATTCAAATCTTAATAAGAAAATGTCTACTAACCGGGAAACTTCCTTCTCCGAATCAAAAGTTCTCGGAAAGTTCTTTGCCACTGCGGAAGCAGGAAGATCCTTGTTAAGAACTAAGCTCTCAGGACTTATCAATGCTATATATTTAGCTTAGGTTATCCAATGAGCTTTGGGCACATTTGACATCTCATTCATTCTACCCTTGATTGACATATTCGTATGCCGATTTTATATTTTAATTAAAAACGTAATTAGGAAATGGACAACATGTGTGAAATAGACAATATCATAACTGACTTGCTTGGTTTTCTGATTCAAAACAATGTGGAAAGAAAACACAGTAGAAAGATCATAAACAATATGTTTACGTGTTTGATAACCTGGTAATAGATTGTATTTATCTTAGCAGCATTCCATATTATAGATAAAAGCATACATACTTGACTTGTCGTTTCAGCTACTCAAATAAGGTCAACAATACATGGAAGGAAGATAATCGATTGCTGTGAGGGTGTTGAATTTGAATCTCAGAGACTAGACATGCGAAAGAGCCCTTGTTGTAATGCAAATGAGGCTATACTTTACCTTCATGTAACGCGCCCTAAAATCTATAACTAATCAATGAAATTCTGACACTACCCAACTATTGCAACTTCTTCTCTTTGCTAACCAATCAGTCTGCACTTCCTCTCTTTATCTGTATTCCTATTGGTTACGATAGAAGGTATAGGGTGTTTGTAGTGTGATGAGAATTGGAATTGTGTGACAGCTGCCTGAGATCGATGATCGATGATGCCATAAATGTCAGAAATAGATTTATGTGGAAACTAACCAAAGAATGATTTTTCTGTGGAATCACTTAAAGCACTGCCTGCGTGTTCCCCTAGAGCTGCCGTGCCAGAAAAGGGTGCTCATTAGGCCTACACTATGAGTATATCATTTTGATGTTCTATACAATAATTAGAACACACAATTAGAAGGTATTGTGCTCCATCAACCAATGAGCGTCTATGTATCTTAGTAACGAACATGCAAGTGATTGACGTAAGCTTTGCATTCTGCTAACTTTTCAGAGATTGTAGGCTGGCGACATCTAAAACTTTATGCTTTAAGTGCTACAGAATCTTTAGTTCCCAAAATATGCCAGCTTATCTTGAAGTATCGTAATCTGTTGTGTGTCCCTTACTTAATGGCCTTGTGCAGAACTTCTGTATTGGTCACTCTCCCAGTTCACGATACACGCAGCATTCTTCCGAGGCATCACATCTCAAAAAGCTTGCATCTTCCTCGCAAGAGTATTTTTTAGTGCTCAGGATTTACCCCCCTAGGTTAGGACAGGATTTACATAACACATCAAAAGTCTGTGTCGAACTGTCAGCGATAGCTTCCAGATAGAAAGAACGAATCTTATTTTTTGAAATGCAGCTCTTCGCTAGATCAGGGGTTCTCGAACTTTTTGGCTCGTCGACCCCCTAATGAGATTTTAAGATCCATCGACCCCCTAGATTTATATTTAAGGAAAATTATTACGATAGTAAATACCAAGTGTAAAATAGTGGTGGTGGTAACTAGTAGTAGTAGTAGTAGTAGTAGTAGTAGTAGTAGTAGTAAGAAAGTAGAGAAAGTTTGGCTTTGAGGTACCTCTCTACTCCATCCCCACCCTCACCCCGAGTAGAATAGGGTCCAATATGATACTTTCTTAAATTTATGATCTTCTGGTACAAGAGACATTTTTCGTACGTTATTGCAATTTTTATTGCATGCGTAGCTATTTTACTCACGGCACGTCCCTGCATTTTACGTTTTTTGGTGGAGGTGTTTAATAGAGAGGGTCGTTCTTTAGCTCTGTGTGAAAGTAGGTGGGGCTGACTGTGATCTTCTTAGCCACGTCCGCTGCAACTTTCTGTAATTTTGTAACTCAGTCAAACTTACAATAACCTGCGTTGTAGACCCAATGAAACTTCTTTATTAGGGTCTGCGAATCAGACAGCCAAACATCGTCTAGGTTTTTACAGGCTTCTTGTGAAATGCGCCCTCGGGGTACATGAATTAATAACCTCGCTGCTTGTACGTGGTATTGTTTACAACTTTTGCTTTGTTGATCCTACTGTGCAGGACCGACACGTAAAAGATGTCAGTGATCAAAGTGAGGTGGCTGAAAGTGACAACGCAACATCGCCATGATCTTTGTTAAGTGACTCTTAATTTAGCCTGTGCACCCATTTCACAAGCATCCTGTGAAAGCCTGGCGACTTTCGCGGGCTGATTTGCAGACCCCAACAAAGACGTTTGCGTGGGTCTGCAAAGCAGTCTAATCTTGCAATAGATAGCTTATATAACGACATCGATGTAAGAGGCTTAAACACCACAGGTGTACCCGTCGTTTAACTTACAGAGAAAGTTTTATTTACCTTTGCTTTGATTGAATGTGAGTTATGGCGTATTTGCATTCCTTCCTCATAGCGCTGGCGTTGGCCGAACTGGAACATTTTGCTGTATTTATTCAGCAGTTGCAGAAATAAATGGCGGGAATGGACTAAGTAAGTATTTCAATGTCACAGACAATATCATAGCTAAACATTGACGAAACCAACTATCAGTCTATGCATAACATATCATCGTCGAAACGTTGTTAGTAATCGAAATAAGAGTACGGATCGTATACGATACATATATCTACAGATATATTAAACCAATAAAAATTAAGTCGTATAAAATTTAGTCAAGTTATCACCGCATAAAATATCAACAAGTTTAACCAGAGGTCAATAGGCACTTGTTACAACTTAATTTTGAGTGCCTTGCTTCTGTACTCATCTTTGGTATTAGTTTGGGATTTCAGCTTCCTTATCCACGATGCTTCGAGAGTTATTAATTATCCTCTCTATATGGCGATGCTAAGAAGTCTACATTTTTCTCATTCATAATGATATCACACCGTTCAAGATGTTTTTTCATTGGTCTCTGACGTCCAGTATGCTCACGAAAGCGGTACGTCGTATGTCGAGCAGTTTGTCCCATATGACACACTTTACAGCGTGGGCATGTTATTTATAAACTACTCCGCTGAACGTTATTACTTGTATCCGTCCTGCTACCTGAGATTACATTGTGCTGATGTTGACCATCAACAAATGGGAATATTTTGGTCAAACGTATTTGGAACTAAAGTTAGGCGTGCATGAAAGACCATACCAACTTAAATAGTATATTATTTAGGGATAGAGGCACTTCAAGATTGTTGCACCCAAATTTCCTTGCTGTACCTGTGCCTGTACCAGTACCAGTACCAGTACCAGTACCTGTACCCGTACCTGCACCTGTACCTGCACCTGTACCTGTGTATCCCTCCAACAGTAAACGTATCACCATTGAGCTGCATTGCTAAACTGCCGTAAAATCGATGGATCGAAACCAGCTTTCTCTTGCGTTGTTCTCTTCGCTTGCTCAATTGAGACATTCATTATCGTAGATATGTTTATCCAAGAGTCCTGGTAGTTTCTTCGCATTCGTTTTGTAAACAACGTCTCCTTTGTCATCATTTCGTCTGGACATCTACATACATGTGCAATATATCTTAAATATTGAGTCTGAATAACATCTCGCAGTCTTCTACATTTTGTAATGTGTAGGATGGCATTGTTTGAGTGACGCAATTTGTGTTCAGTGCCTTCAGCATCCTCTGGGGTAGAGATACACCTCTATCCACCTTTCACCGTCTGCCTTTCACCATCTGCCTTTGTAAGTTCATCCAGCAGATTTCTACTTTTCTGACACACTCTTCCTTTAAGTACCATGCCTGTGTGCCGTATGTCAGGCGAGTTCTGACACAAGCTTCTAGCAGTTTTGTCCTTGTTGTCATCCTAACTTTTCTATCTGTCAAGACCTATCGCATTTCATTAAACTTTCCTTCACCATAATTCCTTCTCTTGTGAGTTCTCTGTGTTATTTATTTGTTCTCCTGCTTAACCATCCTCGACATCAGTGATTGGTTACTAGCAGGTAACGTCCCTGAGGTGTGTTCTGCTGTGCTGTGTGGCACTTGAAGCCCGATGGCTGTATGAACGTATTAATCTTGAAAGCTAAAAGCTTCAACTACACGCAATCAAGAGAAGGAAAGTCATCACGTGGAAGTAGAAATGACATGTCCTTCATATTGTTGGAGTATTTAAATATTTAGTTGGCATTCATAAGAATAATTGTGATATTGTATTGAGTGTACCTTCCATAAAGTGCTGCTGCGCTAAATTTTAAAATGATTTTATTCTATTGGCCTGCATATTATACAACTTTTAGATGGAACTGGTTGTTGCTTGCCTTTTCTTTCTGTGTAGGGCAGGGAAGGGTAGCTTCCCGGAAGCGTATCGCCCAACTTGAAATTATTTATTAAAACCTTCTCAATCACTTATTTTCTGATGACTTAAGACTTCCACTATCGTACATTGATGTACCAAAAGATAACAAATGATTTACATTTTTCAAACACAGTTGATATTCCTGGTGTTGTACGGAAACTGCGTCAGTGCAGGCCACATATGGTCCAGAGGAAGGTAAGTGATCGATGTTCTAGGTGTGAGGAATTTTTATGTAACTCTAGTTAGAGTGGGGATGGGTGGTAGATAGACAGGATGGGGGAGTAATGAAGATGGTAGAGCACAGAGAAGAAAGTGGTGAAAGGCCTGTCAAAGATGCCATCGGAATTGGAACACCTTCGTTTCCCTTCAAGTATAGAATTGAATAATTCCGTACCAAAGCCCAAGTAACTGACATTAGTGAACTGACGTGGATTGAGCATGTCTGACCCACACTGTACGGTCGGGACTTAACTGCCGGTTTTTAAGACAAACAGCCCAAGCCGTTCGACTAGTTTTCAAAAAGTTCGTCACCAAGTCCGGTGACTTGTTTTATGTTTATGATCAATCCTTGTAATTGATTGTTTAAACAACCCGTTGCTATGCCCCGTTGGTGTTGCTTTGGATGGTGGTAAGCAGAGTATAAAAGGCGCTAACACGGTGCGTGATGAATGCTAGCATGGTGAATGCTTAAGATACTGTTACTGTCTTTTGTCGCAAATGCTCTCTGAGGTGTCACATTCTTAGCAAGCGAATGCCCTACTTAGTAAATTTCGTGTGAAGCAAATACTCTCCGTTGTAAATTTCAAAGTGTATAAATGTACTCAATGCCCTAGGAAGTAAGTGCTCGGGAGTATATATATACATAGACAATGATAAGCTAAGCCAGTATCGAAGAGTTTCGTTTCGATGTATGACCATGCCAGTAGAATTTACGCTCAGAATGGTTCTTAATTTATCATTTTGATTGTGAGAGGACACCTTTGGACGCGTTTGAATATCAATCTTTGCCATACATTGAGCCAGCTGGCATTTTTGGTATCCTACGGTATGACGATATTTGCCTTAACTTTTCTCGATATGCCAGTATTATAATAGATGCTAGGATAAACAGCTTGTGTTTATTGTGCAATGGCGATAATATATGTGATAGTAAGTATCAGCCCACTCTTTATCGTCTGGTTTTGCTCTCATTCACCAACCGTAATTAACACCGCTGAACATGTGCAGATATAAAACTTGATTAATGTACGTATTACATTTTTATTGAATTAGGAGCAACTGGTCTTCTCATATCAAGCAATACTTTGTTATGCTCAGCAATTTTTGGCAGCAGGTAAGCAAAGATCGTTAAGTCATCACTTAAAGTGAGCTTTTCACAACATAACCTAAGTGATTGCAGTTTTGCCAAACATATTCATTATTTGACAGTGTGACTTACTGAAGACCGAATAATAGGCTATAGACTCTGGGAATTACGAACTCGTTTGACAATGCCGATACCGGCATGCCTGCTCTAGTTTTATGTCCCTCTTTTTAACAGGGTTTAGAAACTAACCGTAAACCCACCCTAATAAGTATACTACCCTTGTTTCGGTAGGGAACCATACATTTATGACGTCATCAAAACCTGCCTCACTCATTGTAGTTAAAGAGAACAACGTATGCCATAGTTTCGGAATAATGGACCCTCTCCCCCTTTATTATGTGTTGTTATGTTTTGTTTGTTTTGTTTTGTTTTTTTAGTTGTTTTTTGTGGGGTTTTTGGTTTGTTTGTTGTTTTTCTTTGTTTGCGTGTGTTTGTGTGTATGTGTGTGTGTGTGTGTTTGTGTGTATGTGTGTATATATGTGTGTTTGTTTGCGTTTGTGTGTCAATGTCATTAATGTATGTTCCTTAGTGTTGCTTTAAAGTATCGTGGAGAGGTCATATTTGGTAAAAGTTACTCTTGAAATACGATGAAAGTATCTTGATGGACCGTGTATATTGAGACCAACTCTAATGAATAATTATTCCTTGAGCTCCCTGTTTACGCTCGATATCGTCTCGGTTACGCAAAGCTGTTCAATTTTATTACGTCCTTATTTACACAACATCGTGTTTCTTTTTTTCCCTCAAAGAACAACTGAAGAGAGAAATGGAAGATAAAGTGACCCCAGGTTCAGACGATGCTTTCCAAACTTTGGAAGAAAGCAAAACAATGGAGGACTGTCTGCAGATAGTGCACCCTAATACTAAGAAAGAGCAACACAGTGGGACATCGGCGACGACCGAAAGCAGCAAACAAAAAGAGGAAACCGTCAAAGACGACTCACGGCAAACAGCCGAAAGTTCTCCAGAGCTTACGAAAGAAACGCTGTTAAATGGCGACGTCGAAAAGAAAGAAGCACCCGAGCCTGTGATGCCTAAACAAGATGTTTCTGTTAAAAACGACTCCCAAACGTCCTCTTCTAATTTACCTAACATCACAGTTGTCGAGTCAGAAGTGGAGACTACCACGAATGGTGAGTTGGAAAGCACTCGTGCTAATACTGAGACTACTTCGGCCGCCATTGCTAACATCAATGAACCGTTACTGGTAGATATTGATTCGCCGGAGACGAAAGACGAGATTCTATGTGCCGATACGTCAGCGGATGCTGCTACCAAGCAAACTCAAAATCTGATTGATATCTCAACGTTAGATTACAGCGACAGTAACAATGTGGTCTTCTCTGTAATAAGTAATAGCGGCAGTCATGAAGATGGAGGAGTGACAGGCTCGGGTGTGGAACGAGATGGAACAGAGCAGCAGAAGCTTTCAAACGACCTCAATATCGCTGCTTTAGGGAAAGCGGACAGTCATCCCAAGTTTAAAATTAGCTCAGGGATCTTTACAACGGCAAAAAGCCCGCCCGTCAGCCCGACACATAATAACGGCACATTAATGGAGGATGCAATGAATGATGAAAATACCGACAGCACTCTTCATACAGTTAACGAAGCTCCCTGTGATGAGCCGTCAGTCATAGGGGAACAAGAGATGCAAGATACAACTCAGTCTGCTACATGAGACATTCAGTGCAGGAATACCGAGGAGTAGAAAACATAGTATGGGTGGAGTAAACTAAGCCTGCTGCAGAGTAGAGCATCTACCAAAATCATAGCCCCTTAGTTTGGTAACAGTGTTCTATGACGTACGAAACGCTGTTCACGAGAAATACATGTCAGTATGTAGACGTAGAGCGAGGCATTAGTACAATAAATGGGAGCACATGTTCTTCCCCGATATTCCAAGATGGCGTGTACTGCTGCTCAAGATCATTCAATGGTGTATATTTACCATCGAAAGACAGACCCAGTACACAGTTTTATTAAATGAAGAGATGGCAAATTAATATGTGAAAATCTGTGTACTTTTTTCTAACTTACCGACAATTTTGTATTTATTATGCACTTCAAATGGAGATGCAGATTGTCGTTCGTCTTCATCTCAAATAGTAATGGAGAGTTAGCTTGAAATTTAAAAACTCGTTTCAGTCAACTCAGCGTAGCTATTTCATAACACGTTGTCTAACTCAAGTGTCGTCCAAAATCGAAAAATTTCCAATAACTTAGCAGGTAAGTATATTTGGCTAGAAATTAAGGATTGCTTTCGTAGGTCATACTTGAAACAGATACGCTCTTGTGTTGGCTGATTTTGTGTTCAATAAACGTCGAGTTATTCATTTGTGACAGACCGATTGGTTTGTAGTGATGTAATTTGTTCTAGAACAGTTTCGTATCGTATTTTGTACATACACAGTACGTCTAAATTCAATGCACTACGAATACTGGAATTCCTGGCAGTGGCTAATGCAGATGCCCACTGCATGTATTAGAACATTTACATTGTATCTAGGATTTATATGTGCCTAATTGTTAATGCCAATGGGGTTGCCTGTCACGCCACCAGTATTTAATGATACTTGGATTTTAGAAGAAGTAGATTGACAAAGGCCACAGTTTACGAAATAGTCTTGATTTCTTGAATTCTACCCGGGTTTAATGCCTTGTTATGGTTTCGTTCACAATATTCGTAAAGCGGATCCGCGTAGCATAGCACGCTAGGTCATGCCAATTCAATTCCTTTTGGCAAGGAATGGATGTAGTATCTGTCCTCATTGATGACAGATGCTTTCGGTTCTACTGGGCAGTTGAGCCTGCTTCATGGCTTGCTTCTCTGCCCGGTAGCACAAATTGAGCGGCGTCGCCCTTGGACGACCGGGCAGAGAAGCAAGCCATGAGGCAAGCTCAACCGCTCAGTAGGACCACCTCTCACGGATTATGTAAGAATCTGTCATCAATCAGAACAGATACTACATCCATTCCTTGCCAAAGGCCGAAAAGCGATGAGCGGAATAGTCAACACATTTGACTGGCCTCAGGACCAGTCATCACAGCACCATTGCAAACCCATTCATGATTTGAAGCTGATATCACACGCGCAACAAGCTCACGATTCTACTGTGGCAAACCCATTGAAAAATTACCGTTTTAATCCTATTAAATAATTTCTGTGGTCACCACACATGCAACGAACACACGCACAACTCGTACGTTAACCAATTTTTTTAACAACTTAAAATGTCATAAACAAGAAGTGTTATTTTTCGTGTTTTCGATTATCTGGATTTTTTAATTATTTGTACTGATTATGAAATCCTGATAAGTTCTTATCAAAAATTAAATACGTGTGCATCGATTTTGAAGTCCAGAAAAGCAAAAGTAAAAGGATGTGACGACTTGATAACTGGTAGATGTCTAATCATGAATTGGCAGATAGAGACTTGGCAATTGGTTAGACAATCATGGTTAGAAAAAAGGAAAATTGAGATACATTCAATCTCCTTCTCCGAAATCCTTTATTTAATCACGTCTACCAAATATTACATTTCGCAAATAATCTTTGAAAATTAGCATAACCGGGGTAGTTTGTGCATGAGCGAGTATTTAAACTGACGCTATGAGCAGCAATATTCTTTTCATCGCGGTGCTGTAGCCAGTAAGCTTCCGTAACGTTCCAATCCTTAGTTAAATGACACTCGTGTGTTTACATGCATCAAATACAATAAAGAGAAGGCAACATTACCATTAAAATGGTCATATATATCGCTTTAATGACCAGTCAGATCAGATGCTAAGTAAAGCCTGTTGTAAATGATATGACCAACAACAATTAAAACCATTTCTTTTTTTCTGAAACACGCGTTGAATTGTTATGAATGCATGCGCAGTACTCAGGGAGAATGAATGGGGGTATTAGGGTACGAACGCCATTCCTCTCGAAAACTACAAAACGTCTATTCTGAGAGCCCTCGAAGTCAGACAAATGCTTCATATGTAACTATTTCAAACAGTAAATTGCAGTTCTTCTTCACTCTGTGATTATTTACACGTACAATTTATCATAACTGGTTTCAAGGCATGGACTCATCTTACTTCAATTTTTACTATGGTACACCTTTACCTACGATTCGAATATTTTGTTTTAAAAACCCGCTATTACCTTCCTGAATCTTGTTCTTTATACCCGCTTTCAATTTTTTAAATGAAAATGTCAATTCCCCCTCGTAGATGGAAGAACTTGGGGTGATGGTAATTAGCCAAGAGTATATATATATATATTAGGCTACGATGGTAAGGTACATTAATGCTTTGAGTAAACACCGGTTGCATCTCGTAATCAACTGCTCTGTTTATTCCCCTCGCAAAGTAATTTTTAATCCAGAAAGGTCATCTTGCTGTGAAGTAAAGCTAGTTAAAGAGATACCTGTGGTGTTGTGCTCTTGATATTGTGGTCTGCGAAGGACAGCGAATTCAAGTTGCAGTAGACGCAGCAAGGCTTCCTTATTTATTAATGTTTGGGTCATTAACAGAATTAATTGGAATAAAAAAGAACCGGTTTTGAAGTTTTATCTCCAGAGAAAGTAAATTTGAAAGAAACGTCTTTAGGAAGAATGGTAATACACAATTATATTCACCTGATAAGGAGACTGTGGATGTAAAGAATGAAATAGTTCATGGATTCCCACACATAATAAGTTTCATGAATAACACTTGCGTCACTGTGAAGGAGATAGGGATGGGCAAGGATTCGTAATGCGTAGGTAAAATTTTGCAAGTGAAGGTATAGAAATTACTGTACTTTACGAGAAATAGCTAGTAAGGTGATTGTATAACAAAGTTGCATGGGTTGCTCAGTGTGCCCGAACTCGAAATGCGACCGAATTCATTCTTTTAAAACATCACTGCAAATTTCTGTCTGGAATGGCTAACAATTTTCAATAACTAGTTGCATTATTATATTTTGTCTCTGACATAAACAACAACAAATAATGAGCGTGGAAAATATTGGGCAATTCCATATGGGACCAGCAGTCATGTAGGGTTTAATGAATGGTAGCATTTAGCATAGTATCTTCCTTTAACGGGAGCTTAGGTTGTTTTGTTGATTCCAAGCAGGGGCTCTTTAAATCCTACATCGTCCTGTGCATTCCTACGTTTTTCTATAAACATTCATTTGAGATCAATGGGATACAGTAGCGCAATGACAACAGGTTTCTTGAATTACGTATGTTGCCAGTTATTGCTACAGGAGGGATATATCGCTTATAAAGGTTGCAATAGAATCTGATAACCAAGTGAACAGCGACTTGAAGCCATTATCAAAAATTTCAAATAATCTCCATATGGGGGCACGGCAGGTGCTTGATGGCATATGGAGAGTCAATCCCTGATCACTTCACCACATGTTAACAACAGCGAAAATTGATGGATGAAGATTTTTTTGCAAGGTTAAATTTGTATGTCGACCCTAAGTGCATAAAATATGAAACTATCTTTTAAAATTACTTTTAAACTGTTATTGGCTCAAATATATTAATGCAGTTAACGCAGTTATGTAACTTTTGATGTTGAAAAAAGAAAATTATGGACTATACTTCCTAATTAAAAAAGTGTCCTAAACAAAGCATACACATGTAAATCCAAATTGCAAGCAAAATGCTTACAATGGTAGAGTTGATAATGTCTTGAGTCTGTCTTTTTGCGAGCTACGTTTCAAGAGAGACTTCTCCCATCTTCAGGCTCAAAATGGAAGACGTTCCTCTCGAGTAGTAGCTCGCGAAAAGACAGACTCAAGACATGATCAACTCTACCATTTATGGCAATGACTAAGTCCAAAAGTGTGTAAATGTCCAAAATACATTAACTTTTATCGTTTTCGTTCTCTAAACAGACGTATAATAACAAAGTTAATTTGGTTATCAGGAGCAAAGATATATTAAGAGGCAAGGGAAATTCATTAGCTTTTAAAAGTTGAAATATTCAATTAACTAGCAATTTTTACAACTATGTGTTACATTTAATATTGTAAGAGAAGATAAATACTGATA
>JAAAKM020006971.1:99181964-99216732 GCA_010016025.2 Alatinidae sp. Z8VKAUB7J3 | reverse complement strand
CAGATAGTCAACGTACGAATAACACTAGTAAGAATACAGGTATTGTCGTTCTTGCCTCTATCGTCAACAATCCATTTCAATAGCAAAATTACAAGGATATATATGTTCTACAATCGCCGTATAACACGGTTGACAATCGCCTCACTCAATACACTTTGCAGTAAGATATCAGTATTGCAAGATTTAGAGTACGATCAAAACTTTGTTGTGGGATGTTGTGACGTCATGACGTAAACAAATGCGGTATTAGAGATTATGATGATACCAGGACAATTGACCTGAAAAGTTACCATTCGTATATAAGGTGTGATAGTACAGAGTTTGAGTAGCTTAAGCGCTTTAGAGTTGAGAGGGCAAGTTTTTAAACACGTTGTTCTTAACCAGAACTTACAACAGGCCTAGTGTTAGTGTAGTCTAATGTTAAGCAAAATTGATAATAAATGTTCATGTCCGTCTGCGGCAAAGTATTTTATCACAAGTAGCTCCTACATAATTCACCTACAAAGTTTAGGCCTACATTATCTAAAGGGCACCAGGTAAAAATTATTTCCAGCTTGGCTACCTAAAGGAAGATGAGCAGATATGATATTTAACTTCAATTAGTTTCTGTCGCTTCGACATAAAATAAACATCACAAATACCTCCAAACGGCCCATTGTATCGAAATTGATCAACAGAGGTTCGTGAAACACTGCTGAACCTAAGGCTGCAATGGCCCTAGTTACGTGGTGGCAACGACATGTCCAGCGCAGTATTTCTACAAGATTCTAAAATGAACTTTAAAGGTAAAGTTATCGCAGTTATCACCTGTAATAGTTATCTCTCAACCAAATATACCTGTACTGTAAGTTACTGAATTTACCTGTAAGTCAATGGTGTAGTACCTCTAATACTATAGACACTTTCCCAGTGTCATTTACAATTCACTGTATTAAGTTGGCACCTCGCAACTAAGGCTGTTATTGCCTAACGAGCGTTTCCTATTTGTTCGTGTTTAGCGAACCTAACTTAATACACAGATCCTGATTAAGCTTGCTGACCTGCCAATCCACGATTACTGCTGTCGAATTTAAAGTAGTATTTCAGAGCCAGTCTTCTCCTCTGCCAGATAACTCTGTCAGATAATTTATTGTAGCAGATCTTTGCCGGGTTTGTGTATGATGACTGTTCCCTCTGTTTTGTCTGAAGATTGCAAATGTTTCCTTGGTAATCATTCTTTTCCAAGGCTAACAAAGTGTAAATACCTATCTCCATCATTTTATCTGTGGCTTAAAAAAGATAAACCATGATATAGAACTTTTTAGAACTATTTAGATAATGATGCTTTTACATAGTGAAAACAAGAAAAGAGGAAAGAGAGTCATTTTTAAGTCCTTGACAGTTTGTGCCAAAAGATGCAAAGTCCTTTTTGATTATTAATTTAAATGCAAAAAGGTTAAGATACGTAGTATATATTTACAAGAGTAATACATTTCATATTAAGTCAAAACATATAGTACATATATATACATATATATATATATATATATATAGCTCATACATTTTGACACTTAACATGTTTATATATGTTTTTGTTTTGCTGGTTCAGCCATTCTTTTTTCTGTGACACTATTTTTTCAAGATTCGTTACTGCCATTTTTAATTCCAGGCTTTGGATCAAGATACTCTCTTGAATGTATATGCCAAAACTATTGTTCAATAAAAGATATTCCAATGTCTAATGACTTTGAATTGACTAATTGCACTTTCCTCGCCACTCTTGATCTTTATTAGGCTACTTATTTCTATTTTATTGAAGGATTTATTAACTTATTATTATGAATACGATTAAATACGTAGAACTAAAATTTATAATCGGTGGAAAAGCGAACTAATGCATGAAGATCAAATGGAAGGGGCATGTGATGCTTATTTCCGCTAGTAAAACCTTCACCTGTGATAATTATATCCTCTGTAGATCCTCTTTGTAAACTTTAAGACATAATTCCTTTGCAACTTGTTAAAATGGTAAATAGTTCTACTTTACTGCAATCACTTAAACTGAACTGGATACTTCCATATACTTCTCCGTAGAATTTCATGAGGGAAAGCTGTATACCGACATATTAAGAAAACATTTGTATTCGTTGTGATTCACTTGTAATATTTATCAAAACTGACTAGAAGATAAAACACGGAGAGTTTTCAATAAACGTGTGTTCCACGCATGTGCGTAATTAGACAGTAATTAAAGTTCGCGTCTGTGTTTATTGTTTGCGTGATTTCCATGAAATCGGTCCACTACCGAGAGTAATAATAAATTCCGAAGCAGAATGTCGGTCATTAACATCGTTTGCCCAGTCCGAGTCGGTATATCCGATAACTTGACTTTCCGTTACCTCGTAAAGGATCTTAATCGATTTCGTCCCTTGAAGGTAACTAAATACTCTCTTTACTTCTTCGACATGTTGATCTGACGGTTTATCAAGATGTTGCGAAAGTTTTGATATAATCCAACTAATGTCAGTTCTGGTACCTGTTGCTAAATACACTAAACTACCGACTGCTTGGCGATATGGAAACTTCAGCGGGTTATCGTCGTCGTTTCTCGACTGTAGATTTAAATTTTTCTCGGCCGGTGTGTCCACGCTGCAAGGGTTGTGTAGGATGTATGGTTTTTTCGTCACCAGATATTGGAAATTTAGTCATTTTATTCTCCTCACATGTTAAACAAGTTTTCTTGCTGTTAGCCTTTGTAACAGTCATGCTTTGTGTAGCTGATCTTAATTGTATAATGTCTTTATAGTTCATGTGGCCTAGTGTTTTATGACAGTCTTCGAGCGTTCTAGCTGTATTTGCCGTCGTGTCATTACTTGGTAAGAAAGTTTACCGTGTCGTTCGAGTTTGAACATAGTGTTTCCTGAGTTTAAACTAGCAGCTCCTTTCGTGAAAACTATATTTGCTCCATTGTCAGTGGCTGCCTGCATTGAGAAGAGACTTACTGGGAATTTAGCAGCATAGTGCATTGTTTAGTGTTCTGTGCTTTGCCGTTTGGGTCTAAACTTATAAATTTTGCCTTACCTCTGGCGATTGCAAGTTCGTTACTCGTAGTTCCGTCCGCTAGTTCTATGTAATGAGTTTCAGGTCGAAAAGTCTCGTCATATATCACAAAACGTTTCTTGTCGTTTACTACATGGCAAGTATAGTAGCATAATTGCGTTTTTGTTATAAACACATCTTCATTAATGCATGTTGACCTTTCACAGAAGATCACATTTTGGTATTGTACCATGTATGGTGAATGCGGATAATAAGGGCAAAGTACCTAAACATAAGGACTAAAATTCCATTTCCTACATTTGCATATTAATGGACAGTGTACAAACTGTTTTGGGAAGTATATTCAAATATAAATTCATAACCTTTTGATATGCCTTTGCTGATATATTTAGATAATTTGGGCCACACGATAAGAGTAGACTTAGTACCATTTTAGAACCTAGATCCATTTCCTCTTAGCCTTAGTGAATTTACGAGGTATCCCACCATCAAGTAAATTTGTAGATGTTATCATCAGGATAGCTTTTTACAAAGGGATTTCCAATAAAAACATATTTAGATTACACCTACACTGAGCTCATTTACCAAATCAAGTGTTGCACACTGAAAGACACTTGGTATTTGAAAACGCTTCGCACACAGGGATTTCTCTGTCCTATGAGTTTTCTTCAAAATACTTGTCAGTATATCATGATAAGATAAAGCAGAAATTAGAATAAAGATGAGAAATGGGAAGTAATGTAAGGAATAATTTTTACAAATATTCTTTGTAGCTTAGACGGCGTGCACCCTTTGGAAGAGATTCCTGCTACTACAAAATTTGTAGACAATATTTAATAACGGAATCATTAGTGAAATGCCATTGACGGGCTTTGTAAACCGAAATAGAGAAACCAGGTAATGGCCACAAAATAAAAAACAGGAAAAAATTTCACACAATTGTCGATCAGGATCCGTAATCTTCCCTTAGCTGCAAAGAGAAGGAGACATGAAAAAGAGACAGACGATGTGAGTATTAATAAACAGAAATAAAGCGAACAGATTATGGACACAAAATAAAAGACGGAAAGGATTCCTCACGTTGGTCGTTGAAATCAATCTTTCAGGCAGAGCAACTGCTTGACAAAGGTCTAAAACGAATATTTTAGTAACTTGGCAACAATTGACCAATAGTTGCCCGCAATTTTATTGCAGCCTCTATGTCAAAGTAATTAATGCAAAAAAAATGAAATAATTATCTTCAACCGTGTGCAAGCGCCGAAGGAAAGAAGAGCGCTGATTTTCACGAAAATGTTCTGCTACAAAATACTTATGAAAGTTGGGTCTCTTTGGATTTTTTTTATAGAAAATTGAAAAAGGCTATTGAAAAACTTTAAAAACAGGTACGTAGAAGAATAACTAAACTAAATTCACGATTATTTTGACCTTGATCAACAGAATTTAAGTTGGGGAAAATCGATTTCGTAAACTGTTGAAACTCTTGAGTTGCGGTCAGATTTCCGAAATGACATCGAATTTACCCATTTTCTATTTCCTTGAGAACAATAGAGCGTAATAGCCGTGCCGCGGATACCTTCAACTATGGCAAGACAATCGTTAATTGTCTTTGGTTTCCGCAATAGCAGTTCCTTTCTGCACTCCTCATCGCAACCACGAAGAAAACAGGCGATGAGAAAGTGATCTAGTAAGTTGGCTGCATCTGTAAACGCACTGTTCATGTGGCTCATTAAGGACTTTGCAAATTCGTCCGGTGTGTCACAAGTTCTCAAATCTAAATTCAGAAAGTCAAGCCGTTTCTGCCAAACATTGACACAATTAAAACGGCCCAAAAGAAAATCCTCAATCTTGTCATATGATTCAAGATCTGCTGTAGCTAAACTCTCCACGACTATGTTAAAAACGTGAGAAGACAAGTACCCAAGCAGCAAATCAGCCTTGTCTCTCCCTTCGATCTTGGTCAAACGAGCATAAATGTTGAAGAGTTTGAAGTAATTTGACACTGAATCCTCTTTCCGGGTGAAGTACTCCGGCTTATGAGCGATTCCTCCTCCTCGTGTAATTGATCTTTCCTGACCCACTTCAGGTCCTCGAGCAGTTGACCTTTCGTGACTCATATTTCTGGTCCACTAAAGTTGTATTCTAATTGCAGTGTTAAGTAAAGTCACAGTAATCAAAAAGCAAACAAGTAAAAAGCACGCACATTATTCATGATCTCCTCGTTCAAATCTCTTCTCCTTCAACAACACATGTTCCTCAGTTAATATCACAATGACCGCTAACCGTAATAATTACCGCTGACCGTAATAATTACCGCTGACCAATACGACAACCGCTGGTCACACAAAAGGGATACAACAATGCAGTACACAACGGTAGTTCTGAGTAGAGTAGGATGATAGTATTCAGAGAAGTAGCATAAACTAAATATATTATAGGCAAGGGTTTACTATTTATTCTTTTCTTAAAGAAACAACATTGCAGAAGTAGTAAAGACTTATCTCTTGCTATCACCGTACTAATTCTTAGATGTGCATTATTACTTACTAAAATCAAATTGTTACATTGGATTTTATCTTTGCTTCTAAGAATAACTGTTTATCACGACATCAATTATACCAATGACGTCTAGAACTAGGTATGTCTTTGATTTTGAAAACTTTACTAAAACTTGCAGGAAGGTTGCATTACCAAAAGGGTTTTTGATTGCTAAAGCGATGATATATATAATTAACACCATTTCTGGCGAGCCAACTATAGCGTCTATGGGCTGTACGTTATATAGCGTGCCAAGTTTCTAACCGTTATCACCAAACCGTAATGAATACAAAAAAACCCTACTTGTACTTAATTATACACGTGGCACATTATACATTTCAGCATAGTTTTAAATGCGCAGGTTTCGAATCTTCTTACAAGATGATTAATCTATCTTTATGATTATAGTGCAATCCATTTTGCCAAGGAGGCTATACGGTAAGGGCTTTGCGGACTATTTAAAGGCGATTATGTAACATAGAAAGATAATAGAATACTTGGGTTTTATAGTTATTTAATTTTCAATTTTATAAAGTATGGACAATTAATTTCATGTAAAAAGCAACGTGATTACAATTATCTACTATGTGGAATTGATGGTAGACATCAAAAACATTAATGTCTGTAATATTTATAAGGTAGATTTTACGGAGATGACAATTACTTACATCAAATGTTTTAATCGAAACCTTTTTAAATAGTGGTTGTATAAAGTTACATGCTGTCATATCTCTTAATGAAATAACTTGAGAAAATTAACTCAATATACTTATGACTTAAACTCTGTGACTTTGGTTACGTTTACAAATTAAGAATATTGCACGAAATAGCGAAAGCATTGTGTACTTAAAAGCTTTTTTCGTCTGTCACTCCTCAGAGTACTAATGTCAGAATGACCGAAATGGAATGTGTGAAAGAGTATACCAGACGAAAAAAGCTTTTAAGTACACAATGTTTTCGCTATTTCGTGCAATATTCTTAATTTGTACCGCAAACAAACTATTTGTTTACAAATTAATATAAAAGTCATAGTTACTGATGTGGATAAGGGTTTCTGGTGTTTACACATATTTTTTATATAAGAAAAGTAATTTTCAAATGTGTGTTGCATAAGAATTTTAAGTCATATCTATTAACTAAGGTCAGGCAAATAGTCAATGAGAAGACTCGATGACGCTCTAGATGAGAAAAGAATAAGAGATGAAACTGTTGATAGTCCGTCCGCTCGTTTCTGACCTGGCTCGACGAGATTGCTAAAATTTTCCGTTAAGAAACCCTCAATACGCCAATTACCTCTTGGTTTGCACTATGACAATATTTACAGACCAGTGCCATATATTCCTTATCATTGTTGGGTTGGTTACATACCATTTCATGTGTGCGCGGTAAACTGGCATAGGATGTGCTCAATATCAGATGTCTTAATGTTCCATCGTTAAGTCAATTAAGGAGGTTGGCATCAATTTCTGAATCTGAAAGTGTTTAGGTGTACCTTCATAGTGTATCAGCAGCAGCAACCTCCTCCTTCCAACAGTTATCTGCAGATTGGTCTGTTGGCCTTTCGCTTACTTTTAAGACTATCATCAGAAGGTTTTCTCTTCAAAACTAAAAGGTTTTGGCGTTTAAGCTGGAGATTGGGAGACAGAACATTATCATTGTCAGATGGTGAATAGACATTGCATTCCGAAGGGTTAGAGAAGTCTCCACTTACACATTCTTGGAGATACCATTTTTCGCATTTGTCACATTGTAACCAATCAGTTCCAAAGGCAGGCCTTTTGCAATTGCAATATAAGGGTATTTCTATTACATGTCTAACTTTTCCGCGTGAATAAGGACGCAGTTTACCACTCGCATATTTCATGAAATTACGTTGCATGCAATTTCTTGTCGAGTGTTGGAGGGGTAACAAATTTTCTTCTCAATACTTCTATAGTGTTTTCTGTGTGCAAAATTATACATAGAAACTCGATTATAATCAGAATAAACATTTGGAATGGGAACCCAGTGGCACTTGAAAAGAGGTAGATCCGAATAAATGGTTTATCATTACTTTTACTGACGTTCAGCAGCATTTCAGAATGTAAATCTCAGGTCATTATCTCTTAAAATTTTTAAAGCACCATCTATTGGTCATCCATTAAGTTCCAAGCCACTATGGATTAAAATCTTATCTCTTTCTTTAAGGTCTAAACTGCTAACCCAATCGATACTTTGAAATTCCTGGTTTTATGCCACCTTATTTAATGGAGGGCCAGGGGCATTTTTCACACATAGGTCGGGAATCTCTGCATCCTCAGCTTTTCTGTCTTCGTGAAAGTCAAAAGAAGGAGAGGGGGTTTGTGTGACAGAAATCTTCCATCACCTACTGAACCATTTGCAACATCTCAACTTTATTAGCCTTTTCTGAGGTCGGTAATTGGGATTTGTCAGAGTCAATCTCATTGCCTGAGGCGTTAAGATAGAGTTTTGCACTAGAGGACTCTTCCACTGTGACGTTAAAAGAGCCTACCAAATTTATCAAAGTTTGGGTACGTTGACAGTTCCTTTAACATGTCTGTCTTTACTTTCACATTTTTAGTTATGCAAATCTAATAATACCACTGAAGGGTAAATATGTGGTTTACTGGGGTCATTTTATTTAGGAAATGTAAATTTCCGTTTATAGAGACATGCAGCTGTTCCTCTACTTGACTATTCAACATCCGTGAAGTTCCCTTACTTGGGATATACGCCTTAGAGATTCTACTGTGCTTTTTGTGTTGCTCTCATGGAAGACATTGGACAAAACCAGTTTTGACTTGCTACATGTAACTGGAAGTTGACCTACAACCTCCCTCTAGTGCGACGTGCCATATAAATCCCTCTTCCAGAATCGAAGCACACACACGTGGGACCTTCACTAATATTATGTACAAATTCTTTGTGCTTCTTCAAACTGCCTTTTAAAAAAATTGTAGTACAAATAGAGCATTTTTCTCTACAAGGATAAGTACGGTATGCCTTTTCTTCCTTCTATGTTTTGTGTCCTTTGTCCCTTGAAATATTAGCTGCCTTTATTTCCTCTTTAACTGTGGCCTTCTTTGGGTTTTTTTGGCCTACGTGACTATAATTCTCTGTATGTCTCACAATGTGTTTTTGAGTTGGTCTTTTTGTACAACAGTCTCATCATTGGGACAAATAGAGCAGTGGGAGTTGCTACGAAGATCAACCTTTTCTTTCAGAGATCCGTGCAAATCTTTACATGGTACTATCATCCACTGAAGGAAAGACATCGTTTGAAATTAGTTAAAATGAACTTTAAGTAAGTGATGCACAAGAGACAATAGTAATGGGGATTTGTTAAGGTACAAACTTTACACCCTTGAGAGCAATGTAGTAGATATGAATCCTATTGATCTTACTGTACTCATCTGTTGTTATAATTACCAAATTATTGCACTCCCGCGCAGAAGAGGGATCCAAATCAAAACTATTCTGAGAGCCATTCTCATATACGTTTTTATGAGATACATAGCGGGCATCTTTTGACGCCTCAAAGATAATATTAATCATCATCAACAATAACTGGCACCTCTCGAGCCAAAGACTTTGCTGAACTGTCATGTGAGGATGAAGGATCATTGCTTTCTCTTATTTCCTTTATCATTGATAAATCAACGTTAGATTTCATTAACCACGTGAGCAGAACCATTCTCAAATAATCACTAAACTTGTAAATGTTTTGAAATTCCAGTTCCATAAATAGCGATGGCATTCTGGATGCGATGGTGGACAAAATCCCACATATATGAACACATGTTTGTTTCGAATATGAAAGCCAACAGTTGTTTGTGCAAATGTGTTTTGTGGCAGTATCTGAAGGTGCATGAACTCCCTTACTTTTGCCCATAATTTGAGGACATCAGATGAACAACGTTTGTAATAATCTCAAGGGGCATAGGCCACGCCTCCATGAACTAGTTCATTCCTATCCCTCGTGTATTCATCCATTGCATAGTGACAGCCAGGCTGAATTTTACCTCCTATTTCCCAATTTCCCACGTATGTATTACCTCCCAATAGTCCTACATTGACTATAAATACAATAATTGAAAGAAACGTTTGGAATGTCTATACATTATAGTTCCTGCTGGCCTAAGAAAATTATGTTGATCAATATAGTAAAAGGCGAAATGCTTCTTATCCCAAATTGAATTGATGAACAAAATTAGCAACTACAATATCCGATATCCAAAGTAAGCAAGCAACACTATCTAGTTCCCGTTTCGACAAAGACATCGTCGAACTAAAAGCCCCGTGAGAATCTCCAAATATGATTTCCTCGAAAGTATTTGTAGCATCATGATAGTTGATGTCACCTGTGGCTGAACAATTGATTGTCGCACTTTTACTAAACAATTGAATTCAGCTATTGTAAACTTTGATGGCATGTCGGCATATCCGTGCGCCGAATACGTGCAGAGATGTATGTATGTATGTATGTATGTATGTATGTATGTATGTATGCATGCATGTATGTATGCATGCATGCATGTATGTATGTATTTATTTATTTATTTTGCCATATAGAACAAAAGTTACAAAAAATAACAAAATTACCAAGGTCAAAATTACAATATTTAATATACAAATTACTTTACAAAAATTAAACAAAAAATATATAAGTTACTTTAAAGAATAATATATAAAATAGCTGGGTAAGTAAAAACAAAGAAATTAAAAGAAAAGAAACCCCAACTGATAAAATTGGCAGGGATAGTATTAAAAAGGTTTAAAAGACCTTGTTTCCATAATGGTCCGTAATAAAAATACCTCTGCCATATATAATGGCCCTGTATTTCTATAGAATTTGAAAACAGTTGTTGCAATACACTGCTCGACAATTTCCATTGTCGGCAGCCAATTTATTCCTTAAGGTCTTTGGAGCTCTGTTTTTTAAATTTAGGCAAAACCAGATGCATTATTCTGGGCAGTTTGGATTTTTGCTTTCGATCTTATATTTAACGCTGGATACCATGAACTGCATGCATAGTCAAAATGAGGTTGAATTAAGGCATTGCAGAGTAACCTACGTAGGAGATAATCAAGAACGTTTTGTCGTCTATACATAAATATCAGTTTTCCATTTATTTTACTAACTACTTTAGTAGCTATCGACGCAACAGAAAAGTTCTCATCAAGTGTGCATCCAAGGTAGGAGACACTGCTATGCTGTTTACTAACAGTATTTCCTCTTTTGATTGTCAGCGTTTGGTGTCTGTTTCCTCCTTTTCTTTTTGTAAATAAAATACATTTAGTTTTAGAGAGGGATATTGGGGTTTGAACGACGATAGGTGTAGTTGCTTCTGTTCTTTAATAAAGATTCATTCTATACTCTACTCAAAACTACCGTTACGTACTGTATGCATTTGCTAGCAGCTATTGCTATGAAACTTTGTGCGCAGTTGGGCCTTGCTATTAGCTAAGTATTGCAGGTGCCAGTGAGTGAGAAAATATCTGAAGACTAAGAATACGGAAAGGACCGCATAATGGACATGAGGGCACAATTTTCGGTAGAAAAATTAGGGCAGGGGAGGCCTCCCCTCCCTCCCCCCTCTAGTTGCACTCCTGCAATTTATAGCGATTCATACAATTCCGTATGGAGACTCTTGTTTCAAGGAGATGTTAATGGCGCAAAATGGTTAGTTTTAAAATCGTGCCGAATGCTCATCAGCAGTCGTTGTAGATTGGAAAATGCTTTGCTTTGAAACCGCGTGAGGATATTTGGATTTCAACTACGAAATAGATTAACTACGACTGCCTATCATTTATGGCGCACAAGTAATAGCACATGCTACAATGTTAAGAATATTGTCTCATCTTTTGCCTCAGCTGCTGAATCAAGATTGTACATACAGCAATTGTTCATATGTTTGAGATGGCTTAATGGAGCAGATATGTTCTCAAAGCCAAGCTGGTGTACCTTTTTAGTTTCGAATGAAAAGTACCTTCGTTGGAGAATAGCACAGAATGATCTTCACAATCCTCTTACATTTTGTCAATAGGGCTCTTGGTTGTTTCTTTCCTTAATTCAAGATGGTTTTTTGTATCGAAAAGGTTTTGATTATGGTTGACAGAACGTCTAAAAATAGAAGCAATACGCAACATCCCGCTGATCTGCCACAATTTGGAGCTCAAGTTTTAGGATGATGTATTAAGCAATGAGTCAACCATCGTGTGCAGCAAATACTTTCACAAAATAGTTTCCTAGGATTGCCAGCTGACAACGCTTATACTTGGATGCCTGAAAATGTTATATGATCCCTTCCTACTTTGTCAAAATACTTCTTTAATACATCCTCTCAGACTAGGGGTCGTGACCCATTTCAGAAAAAACTCTCTCGTTTTATAATAATTCGATGAATACATATCGTAAATATTGTGTACCTTACTGACTACACTTGTTTTTGGAAAAGGAGTCCATCTTCATTATAGATAACTGCAAGCAATACATGGAATCAAAACAAAAACAGAAGATTTCTGACACAATTTAAGGTAATGACTCCTTTAAACGAGAAAATATAATGAGCGTTATTGGCCTTTTTGTTTATCGCAACAGACGAGAAAAGGGAAACGGGAAATTTACGAGGTACTCATTTCTAATCTCTCTGTCGAGTTCATCATGTTTCTCCATCAAGTTTTCAATTTTATCTCGTGTGGGTGACTTAAGCATACGTATGATTACATATTTATTAAATTTGGGGGCACTGAAAGTGTATCTTCACAAGACGTGTGTTGTGTGTAAGTTTGAAGAAGTGTTAAGACCGATTTCCAGACATTTTCTCAACAAACTATCGGCGCTAGCAGTTAGCGTGTCTTCGAAAATAATAGCCTCGTTTGTCCGTTCTTACTAAATCCTTTCGTCTTCCAGCCTCGATCGGGTGCTGTGGGCTGGCCCCAACGTTTCCTTTCATCTTCAGACTTAAATTTTTATTAAGTAGTGATCTATTTTATATCTAACATGTTTTCAAATGCAATATAATCCTCTCTTGCCAGTTTACGGTGGACGAAGATTTCTTAATCTCTACCGATGACACTGTGCAGTGGCGGCTCGTATTAAGGGGCAGGAGGGGCTTAGCCCCCCCAAATGAATTCAAGTATGGGTCGTTGTTGTATTTCCGCTTTTCCACAATACCTTATCTGATATTGTGATCTTCTCAGAGTCTGTGGTAAAGGTCTCAACAAACTATCGGCGCTGACAGTTAGCGTGTCTTCGAAAATAATAGCCTCCTTTGTCCGTTCTTACTATATCCTTTTATCTTCCAGCCTCGATCGGGTGCTGTGGGCTGGCCCCAACGTTTCTAACAAACTCTTATCAGAGAGAAGGGAGAAAATGCTGACGGTTCAAAAAAAATTGAAGCAGATAATTGGCTTAAAAGTGATTTTTATTGTTGTCATTTGGGCTCAAATTTTTGGGCCCAAAGATTCCCACAGCAACGTAGCCTCACTCAGCGTCGAGGTCATCTCGATGTGGTAATCAAAACATTCTGTTAAACAAATGGCGGCATTATATGATGCACGATGTTACGGAGAAGCAGCAATTTGGAGCTAAGTTTATCATCTCCTAAGGTATTGTCTACTGGTTTGCTGTTGATGAAATAGCTTTCTTATGTATTATTAACATTTCTTAATTAATCTCATGACCATCATCCCCCAAGCTGTACTTTTTGTTTTATGTCAAGTTGCTACAAAATTCTTCGTTACAAATAATCAAGTAAATAAGGCTTGAAGTATTGTGCTTGTAAATGAAGTTGACAATAAAATATGTTGCTTCTCTTGTCCAAGTCATTTCTTTCGTTAAAAACGCTCGAAGTTAAATGCTTAAGTAGAAATAAATCTACATTTGCCAAACGTTTCAGGATCAGGTAGGAATTTTCAGAGCCCATCGTATGAGAGATGTGAATTGCTTACAGCTTTCCAAAATCTTACGAGAGCATTCTGCTTTGTGAATGGGAACATTTCATCGTAAAAGCAGTGAAACATGTGAAGACGAGGGGTCACGTTGTGTTCACGTCGTGTTCTTGCATTTCTCAGTCAAGCCAACGTTACTTAGCAGCTAAGCAAAGCGATCTTTTATATCTGTTACGGGGACACGGCAATGTCTTGATGGCCTGAACACCTTCGATTATGTTAATATGATGTTGGTTTCAGATAGTGAAGTTAGAGATTTTTGATTGAGTACTACTCGTAACTAATTTACGTCTAGGTCAAAGCAATCAAGCCAAATTTTTTTAATTTTTTTTTTGTCATTGACTCCTTGTCAAAGGACCAATAGGTTTGAACCCCTCCAGTTGTCTTGGGCACCAGCCACCACTGACACTGTGAGTGAGTGCAATATTTTTGATTGACACGTTAAACATAAATTTGGAAAAGAAAGTATGTTTTCTAAGAAATGTAAATTGCTCATTATCAAATATTTACCCCTTGTAGATTCCAAAATATGGTAAAATAAAGTTTGCAGATGAAGTTTTCAAAAGCTAGAGAATTTTTGACATTTTAAAACTGATGACGTCATAACTCACTTGCCGCCGGGAGTTTTTTTATCTAAACTTCACTCATTTTGTGCTCTTAGAATACCTCTTATCCAGAATTGTAACAAGTGAAAAGCCTGGCGGAAAACGTTATCTGCTTTCAAAAATAGCAGCCAGGCTAAGGATCTTCAAGGAAAGAGACATATTGATATATTTTTTCTTGTCCGTTTAAACTAAACTAACGTTTCGTCAAACTAAACTGTTCAATCTTCAGGGCAATAAGTAATATTAACTGGATGTTACTGAGTGGAAGAATAATTTATCAAGATGCAGAGCACAATATTATCTAAAGTTGTAAATGTAAACGAGCGCATAGACAAAGGAAGACATAGTGCAAAGGTGGTAGCAATTAACAAGGGACAAATAATTATTTAAAACTAATACAAAGGGCCAGATGTCACATTAATGCTTATTTATAAGACTGAGGTCTTTAATAACTGACGTCTCATGAACCTGCAATTATTTGTTGAAGTCGGCCTATTCTTAGTTATCCCCGTCCCCTTACGATCAATCACTGAATCCGCCACTTGTAAAAAACATTGAGGCATGAAACAAATTTACCTTCAAGCAATATTCTCTGCCGACTACAAGAAGATGAAAAGGGACTTTCAATATGTAGAAGCGTATGGTCTACATTGCAACCGACCTCTAATAAATTCCACTGAAGGAAACGTGCGGCATAAATACTGGTCTAGCATGCTGACTGCTAAGGTGACGAAGGATCATGCATATTGTCCAAAGAAGCATTTTAATCTGCACAAGTCAAACGTTAATGCCTCGAGTTTTGGTTTAAGATGTCAGAGGGACCATGGTTAAATTCTGTCATAAGAGAAAGTCTTATGAACCTTTGCAAAATGCTTCGCAGACACCTGCTTTGATCCCATTTTAAAACCCCAGTTGAAAATCCGTATTCTTAAAGAGTTTCTTTGTAAATTGTTAGTGGAGAATTATTTTGCTCATTGAGGTCAAATTGTCTTTGTCTACTTAATGAAGTACGAGACACAAAGTGCAGATGCGGGGAATAGACTTCCAATGTTTCCTAGTTTACGCAGCTGCTGTTTCTCTGCTTTTTATCGATAGTCTCATTTGTTAAGCAGGGCACTTAATCATTTGTAGATGTACATTATTGCTACAAAACAAAAGAAAATTAAATTTATTTTAAAGGACTGTCTTGAAGAGTTCGTTAGGCAAAAAGTTACACAGAGAAGAAAACTGTTTAAACTAATTATGAAACATGTTACATGGTCAGCAAATCCTCAGTATTTCTCTCATACTCAGGTAAGTGAAGATGAAGAAATACGATTATTTTACGGTGTCGTATTGTCAAGATAATACTGGTATTGAAATGTTAAGGTCTAGCCAACATGTAATCCGTTTAGGGCATGCATTTAATGATGCTATCACGTCGAGTACGCTTCGTTGACATCAATGTTTAAAGATTATCAGCTGTTTCGCTCCTCATTTTGGTTTTTAAGCTGTACCTGTTCGTTTTTCCTGGCTTGCTCTCACTTATAATAGTAGATTTTAAGGCAATTTACACAGTCGACGCAAAATGCTGTAGAGTTACTGAGTATTGAAGTTTGCTTTATTCCACGCGACTTTGAAACAGTGAAATGGATGCAGGTGTTTGTGTGCGGGTTCAGACCCATGGATATGTTATGTGATACAAGTGGTGCTTGTGACTTTGAGAGCCTTATTACGTTTTGTCACTGTATGGTCATCATAGGATGACATAATAAAATCATGGCTCTCAATAGTATTGGATGATATCTTCACAATATGGTGTGCCACTGTGTTTATATTCACAGCAGTTACTACAAAAGCCCATTCTTCATATAAATAAGCAAAGAGTGTTAATTTTATAACCTCGTGCTTCTGACGGGGCATTATCCCTCCTACAATTCCATTTCGGATTGGACGTGGATTTTGGGATGCCCATGCAAATTCGGGACCTCGTGTCCCCAGGTACAGAATATTGGCACAGTTCAAGTGCTATTCTCTTATGGTAGTGTGGTGAGAGCTATAGATACTAACTACCAAGTGTCATAGTTTACTACACAGAGGCCTTTCTTGTAGCATGATCATACAGTGTAATTATATCTTGCGATTTCTGCAAGTAGAATGCTAAAATTATTTGCTTGAGCTATGTACGTAATTACCAAGTGATTTTAGAATTTTTTGGTTTCAAAGTTAAACAGCTTTTACTTAAATGCGCTGTTTGCAAGTTAAAATTGCCGACTCTTGAAGATGCGTTTTTCTTATCCCTTAATTTATTTTATTGTTGTTACCAGACCCAATGTAGAGCGCATTTAATGCAATTTATAAAATACAAAGCTTTAGTTCCCTAAGCTTAAAAAATAGAAACGGGGGAGAAACGTATGTTACAGAGGTTCCAAAGCCCTCGCGAGCAAAACATGGTTAAGTACCTTGCCAAATTAAATTATCCAATCACAGATATACACACGTGTCAATCATATTATAGTAAAATGCAGAAGGTATCACGCGTATATACTAGTATTCCCGTAAAGAATTGAGGTGTGGATCTTTGTGTGCTGTGGACACAGAAAATTCCCATCTTCTGATTGTGTCTTAGATACATACAACTATAATTAGAAAATCAACTGTCAATATAAAAATTTATGTAACAGAAGCTTTGTTACTACGATTTTTTAAATTATAATCTGTAAATCTCTCTGTATACTATAACCTTTGTAAACACAAAATAAACATTCAGAAAAGCGGGATTCATTTATTTCATGCCGTTTACTATGTAAGTTAAAATGCCATGTTTATAACGTTGCTCGATCAATATCAAAATGGTGACTGCCCTTTGCTGCATAAAATCTTGGCCGAGAGTTGCCTAGCTATATTTGCGAAACTTCCAACACTAATTTAAATCTTTAAGGCATACTAACAATTGTTTTGTCTGCTAGTTTGAAGAAATGTTTCATGCTAGTATGAGATGCAGACCTTACTTACAGGATAGGTTATAGTAAACCTCTGAACTTACTAAAATTTAAAAATATTTGAAGCGTTTCTAAGCATTAAAATAATGGGCCAGGAATCACATGGAATTTTTAAATTTTATCGGTAGAATGAGCTTATGAGAAGTGAGAAGTAAGTGAGAATTTAAAACTATCCTAATTTGCACAAAATATCAGAAATGCAATTAATCTAAGTGGAATAGGACACTTAGCTTTTGTACGGAAGAACTCTTCTGTGTTTACAAAGCTGTTGTTACCTGCATGATAAGTATCCACAAACTCAATTTTTGCAAGGTCAACGTTTCTAGTTCTTTTGATAATTCTTTTGCATTAGTAAACATTCTTAAGTACCTCTTTTTCTACACTTCCCTGATAGTTGGTTCTTATGGTCATACGGAATCGTATCAGCGGTTTATACTACAAAAGCCAGCTTCCTGACAATAATGCAACACGATTGTCAACCAGAAGGCATATACCTACAGTTTAGTGATCGTTCTATTCTCGACTGCGCATTAACATGCTTTCAGGATACACATTGCAAAGGACTTTCATTCAAAATGGTTGGTGACCGAATGGAAACTTGTTTTCTTCATGAAACGGAATACGATCTTCCTTGCATTGTTATAAAAGGAATAAATTTTTACGTATTTGAAAAAGAAGCGAGGGATTTTCGACGAATAGATTTGGACATTGTCTGACCAGAGAAGGAAGTTTTCAAGAGAGTGTATTAGAATGGAAGATGGAGATATGATCCATCTTCATGATTCATGCGAACAACCTGTATCGTAACAATGGAAAGTAAGGCAAATGTTTTCATAGAAAAAGTGATACTCAGTGTCAATAAATTCTGGCCTTAGAAGCGAGGATTCCCCTATTGTGCTAAATAACATGGCCAACATGTATTTATATGATTGATTTAAAATTTCTATTTGTAAAATACAGAGAAGCTATACTTGTATCATAATGCGCGGAGAGGGGTAGCTACAGGGTTGGGTGATTTTTCATCACGCAACAATTCATCACGCGACAATTCATCCCAGCGACGTTCCATCATGCGGCAATTCATCACAGCGACAATTCATTACACCGACAATTCATTACACCGACAATTCATCATACAGACTATTCACCACGCGACAATTCTTCATGGGACTATTCATCAACTGAAGATGATACCAATGTGTTATTGAGTGACATGTTATTTTGGTAGTAAGCACACTTTTTTTACTTTACCAGGAATACCCCTAAGCAAGCTCTTTGCTCTCTCCCGTCCACATTTACTGATCAACTTTTGTTCGACTCATTTGGAGGCGGAGGGAGGGGAGACTGTCTTATCTGTGGTCCTCTATGGTCGGCTCTCAGTGTGGCTTGCAGTCTTTACGCCAGTTATGTTAGGTGAAATTGGCATCTTAACATATTTAAAGCAATGCAGTATCTGGCCTGCAAGTAGATTTTGTTGTAATCTGGTGGCATAAATAAACAGATTTTGGCGATGAATAGTCGCATATTGAAATGTCTCTGTGATGAATTATCGTTGTGATGAATTGTCGAAGTGATGAATCGTCGTGTGATGAATTGTCGCGTGATGAAAAGTCGTAGCACCTAGCTACAGGGGCTGTAGCTCCTGCAGTAATTTCGAAAACGAGGCATCTACAGAATGTCAGTTATGAACATTTTGAGTTGTGATAAGGAAGTAAAGTAATGCACAGGAAACAAAATCATGTTCTTATAGAAAAAGGAAAGCCCAGCTGAGATAACAAATCTCATCAGCTAAAGAGAGGCTAGACTGAGCTCGCTATAGCCCACAATATTTTAGCCCTTCCTATCCGAGATACTTTCCGCGACCCCAGCTTTTGGGTTAACATGCGAGAAGTTTCTGATCAGTAAAGATATGCGTCTCTCCATTTAAGATTTGGGATTTGAAAATTAAGTGGCTGAACTTAATACCCGAATACTCTCGTACGTTTAACCTTAATATGGACCGGATTTATCTTGTTTAGTTGCTGCGCTAATGGATAGGCCTAAGCATTGTGTATTACAGATTTTGAAAACTTTGAAAACCAGGCTAATATAAGGATAAGGGAAATTTTGAAGAAACTGGTTTTATCTATGTTGTTTGCATTGAACGAGTGGTAATTAAAGTAAAAAAATATGTATTGTGAAGTTTTGCAGCAGAATAGGAAGCGAAACTCACACGGAAACAAAATTTATTCAAACCCAGGCAATTGTGTAAAGACGTCGAAAGCCCTTGTACTATCATGAATTGTAAGGAAAATTTCGAAATCCTTGATATGAACTGCTGGCTGACCCTGATTAAAACCCAAAGTATGTATCATAGGAAATATGTGATGTCTTTGTCATTAAAAAATCGCTAAATCAAGGTTGTATGATTCTGCGAATGAGCAAATTTGAAGACCCTTAATGGAGAAGGCACGGCGCGAAAAGGCTCAGAACTGGTGTTTTATAGGCAGGTACTGATATAGGACAAAAACTAGGATTAACACATTAATACCCAGGATATAGGTAGTTAGTAGATTGTTTCAGGATTTAGAAAGGAGAACATAAAAGCGATACTCAACCGCAATGAAATCGTTATAGCCTTTTTACGCATTCTCCCGGTTATTAGCCAGTCCATGTGAAGGCTATCAGCCGTTCTGCTATTTGAAGTTTGTCTTTTTTCAAATATTTATTTATCATCTTTCTCTTCTTTGAAACGCAAGTTGTTTAATTGCTGTATACATTGACTAGTGCCTTCCAGGATCGATATAGACCGACGTAAAGACTTAGAAGACGCCGAAGGGTGACTCCCTTGTCTCCGGGGCAATTTTGTAGTTCTTAGTCGTTGGGCAAGGGGCCACGAAGGACTGTAGTGTAAAAAGTTATGTTATATTATATACCCATTATACGCTTCATTTTCCCATCTTTGTCTCTTTTATATCTATACAGTTATCTCGAAATCTACAATGAAAAAGTTCGAGATCTGCTACGGCCTCCTCCTAAAAGAGCAGGCGGGATGCATACGTTGCGCGTTAGGGAGCATCCGAAGGAGGGGCCTTACGTGCAAGGTAACTGTGTATTTTTTAGTAAGGACAACGTTGTACGTATTTTGAAAATGCGGCTCTAGATACGGTGATGGCGATCATCATGTAAACTTGAAACTGCACGTCTTTGTATTGGAGAAACGGTTCCTGAATTATGGCATTTTACATCCAGTTATTATTTAGTGTTTGTGGGAGAAGGGGGAAAGTGAAGATTTTCGGAAACTTCTCCGTCAGTCTCTAAGACTTCCTCATTGAATATTAGGTGTACAGGGAGCTTTCGGTCCTTTGAGAGATTTTTGTCGCCGTTGATGAGTAAGATTTTTAGGTGTTACGATTGTGACACAGATGTCCTAATTTCATAATCACCGTTTAAAAAATTGGTTATCTAAACAGAATTGCCTAATATTTAACCTTCCGTTTTTACAGCAGTAGATTACACAACAGAAGGAGCATTTAATGGCATTACTAAATTCGCAAAATTCCTAATGCTCCTTGTGGGAATAGGGAGTTATTAAATGTGACATTTTTTGGATTCTGTCACTAACGACCTTTTTGCAAGCGTAGCGCATGCGTCGACATGTTCAAGAACAACAACTTGCAAAGCAAAGCAAAGTAGCGATAGAATAACAAACTCAAAGCTGACATTTTCAAATCACTTTGCCGAGAATCTAATGTAGTTAATGTCGAGGTACTTAGGTCTCTTCTAATCTATTTACTACCGCAAGACAAAATACTACGATAATGCCATCAGTGGGCGTCACTTTTCGAAAGAAATCTAAGTTTTACTATCACAGTTATTATTAGTTTTGCTCTCTATCGTAACTTAACAGAAACTTCGTCGACTGTAGCTTGCAGGTATTTCATCAGCAGACACGCAAGCATTGTTTCTATATGTTATTGACATTGTTCCTAAATATCAAATATAACAAAAAAGCATTAGCACTGTAATCCTTCGTAAGCCTCAAAGTAAAATACTAGCCAACTGTTCCTTAATGGTGCAACCGGAAGATGACAAATAGACGAGTTTTAAAAAATCAGTATGTATCAAGAAAATAAACTTGCGAGCTATATGATTAGGATAATTGTTTATCTTGACGGCCGTATTTCTCGAGCTGTTTAAGATCGTGCCCTTAAACCGTATACAATAATGAATTTAATGATCTTCCCGCTTCTTAATAGCGCCTGATACTAAAACAATTAACCTTGTATTTTGTTGTTTCACATATGATTCACCATTCAGCCATCGGTTAGCAAGTACTTAGTCCTGAAGACGATTTGGGACTGTCAAAGGAATTCTATAATCTGTTAACTGTAAGTTCAACATTCTGGTCGGCAGTGGCACCGCGGATACTATTATTTAAGAACATTTTTACATTTTTATGCATCCAAGACGTTCGATTTGAAGATCGGAGTTCAAAGGTCTAACTTGGCACTACGTCTTTACGACATACATTTCATAGTATTGTAGGTCCTTAAAAAGGCAGGATCCGATAACTAGCCTTTACCTGCATGCACGGCCTTATGTTCAGCAATGCGAAAGTGCAGCAATAAATAAGTACAGCAATGCTAAATACAGCGATGCAAAAATACAAGCAATGCTAAAGTGCAGCAATGTAAACGTGCAAGCAATGCAAAAGTGCAGCAAGATACCTGACTAGATGGTACAATTTAAGGTGGGCGGACAAGATCTGTCGGGGTTGCAGTTGTAGAGTATTGGTTTTATCACTGTATATTTTTAATTTGTGCCTCTGCATTATGCTTTTAAAACTGCAGGACTTACGAAACATCTGGTCAGTGACTATTCAGCTATTGAAGGTCTTATGACACAAGGAAATCTGCACAGGTTTGTTATGTATTATCTTTGATTGAGAGAGATAAGGAAACTGTAATTAAAACTACAAAACTTTAGTATGAGAGAGCAAACAAAGTTGGTAACGACAGTCGTTTGTCGTTTGCGAAGAGGATGGATATATATTTGATGTGTTAATGTATTATACGATATAAAATCGTTCTATCGAGTAGTCCAAATTCAGGTATGTTTGAATTAATCAAATGTCTTTAGACATCACAGTGCCGCATTACATCAAGCATTTTGCAAACGAATTGTGGCAGCCATATCCGTTAGAGACCTGTGACTGTACAAAAATTGCTTTGAAGACTGTATCCATTGTGCAACCAACTGTAGTAACGATAAAACATATCACTTGAATAAGCCCTTCTCGAATAGCCTGTAATTAAGATGGCAAACCGTAGAAAGCTCCAACTCCGATAGTCTGAGCGTTCATTACACTGAACAGTGAAGAGGATTTCGGTTCACGATACTGTTTCCTCACTTTAACGGTTCCTGCCCTTTTATAACAGGGCCCTTCTAATGTAGGTCGGTTTTTCAGTGATCCCCCCCCCCCCCATTTAAAGAACTGCCTTCAGAATACCAAATTCTAGTAGGTACCCTAAAGGTATTTTCCGATTAGTACCGTTATCGGTTGCAAGATTGTGGAATCTAAATGTTGCAACGCGATATTGATGCAAACGTTACTTAAACATTTACATTTTTTGATGCTGTACTTTTTTAACATCCCCTTGACTTTGCATTTGAGAAACTGAGTCTTCTTGACTCTTGGGATTGGTTAATGATGCCGCTATAGTAACTATTTTCTGTGCGACACGGATATTTCCTTTCTTAGTAACTCAATGCAACTGTTGTATTGCGGAGGACCTTCATGTGCATATCTATCTACAAGGGATGTATTTACACACAAGACGTGGGGCGAGGGTTGGGAAAACTTTAAGGCAATGCACAGCACACAAAGCGCCAGGTACAGAAAGCACTGTTAACTAGGGAGATCTGCTCGCAAATGTTTAATATACGTCTAGTTATTCCATGCCATACTTCACCGTACCTCATAATATATGGAGATTGCAGTAACGAAAAAAATGGAATTAAAATCTTAATTCTTGGTATTGAATACCATGTTGTGTACATGCAGTTTTTGTCTTAGTTTTATTTAATTTAGGTACACTTTCTAATCGATACATGTACTGTGAGGCCCTGCTACACGGTTATACGCCGTTATTGGCTCGGTAGACTTTTCCATCTATTTTGTTTTCGTATCTGTCGTTGACAATTTGTGTGCTATTCAATTGCAGGACAACAGCGGCAACGAACATGAATGACGTCAGCAGTCGATCCCATGCCATTTTCACCATCAGTTACACACAGGTACGACGAAAAGCCCCTTGCTGTTTTGATAACTGCTTTATGTGAACCTTGTGTTTAGTTATTATTGATATTAGTTTGCGGACACTATAATCAGTTTCCGAGAGGAGAGCACTGCGGACCACTGACTGGAATAGTCGTGGCTATTGCATAAGAATGTTCACGATGTTATTGTATCTGCGCCATGTTGTGCTACTTTCATGGTACGTTGGGACCACAAGACATCGCTTTGTAAAGGGCCCTTAAAGACAAAGTTTTCCGACGACGCTTCTACAGAACAAAAGTGTACAGTATATTCTTTCCATGATAAAGTAACGAGGACGGGGTAGCAATGTGACAATTAATGGTTTGAGGACCTTTCACAGGCCGATGGTGATGCAAAAAGGGACTTTTATTGGTATAAAACTGTACAAGAAAGGCATATCATATTACTGTACTGATGGTAACACTGAAAAGGCATGGTAGTGTTGAGGTTTTGAGATGCAATTCATTGTTAACTTCCAGATGACGTATTTTGGTCACCATAAATCAGAATCAAATGTCTTGCTTGAAGTGAAGAGTTATCCGTATAAAGTGTGCTTTCGCGTTCTTTCAGTGTCACATAAGGTAGAAAAAGCCACTGTCATAAAACGTATGAAAACCTTTAAAAGGAATAAATAATAATAGATATTCCGGACTTTTTTCGATCTTACAAGAAGTCAACTGGAATGGTAATTCTACTAGAAGATTTGAAAAACCTGAAAGTGTCACTGCCAGAGTTATACCGTTGATATAATTTTTAATTTCTTCGCCAAGTTTTTCTGAATTTTGTAAACTAAAAATAAAAGGATAATTTTAAGGACAGTCATGAAGAGCTTCATGGGAAATGAAGAATACATCTCTAGGATTATTCTCGTGCTGACAGTCTTATTTCCCTGGCACATTTCGCTGAATTTAGTCAAGTTTTGATGTTTCCTTTGGGTCACTTTGCTGTATTCACAAACCCTTCATCTGCTGACGATGGGAACTAAAACACAATATCAATCGTGCACTCCAAGTTCCAACTGACGTTTAAAGAACACGGGGTGTAATGTTTCCTCCTTATGTTTTGACCCTATTCTGGTGATTTGTACTTTGAGGGACATCATAGGAAGAGTAATTGTCAATGTCAGTGCTTTATTCACAAACCCTTCATCTAATGACGATTGGTACTAAAGACAGTATCAATCGCAGACTCGAAGTTCAAATTGACTTTTAAACAACTCTTGGTGTAAAGTTTCCACCTTCCGTTTTTACCGTATTCTGGTCATTTGTCCTTAAACGAATACTACGCGAAGATGGATTGTCAGTACAAAAATCGCATTTTCGTATAAGTGTTTAATCGATGGAGCTGTCATTTTCGCAATAATTGAGCGCGAGTGGTACCTGCAAAAGAGAAAGCTTTTAGTTGTGGGAATGCAAAACATATCTTATCAATGGCTGTTAGAATATGAGATCATTCTTATCAAAGCATATTGTTGTTTAATGGTGTCTTACTTTCTTCTATTTATTACAGGCTAAGTTTTACAGAGACATGCCAAGTGAAACTGTTAGTAAAGTCAACCTCGTTGATTTAGCAGGAAGGTACGTAGTGTTGTCGTGATGATGTTAAAGGATTTTTAATAACGATTTTCTTATAAAGGAGTCTTCTTAGTAATTGAAGTTATTTAGTCTATCTCGCATTAGGATACACATTTGAATATCGATTGTTGTTTGTTAGTCTTTCTTTGCGCTCGGATCAGACACTACAGGTATGTATAAATATAAAGTCTTAGACTATAAAATTCATTATACGATACAGTGGATAATTACTGTGCTGCTCCGTAAAACTGTCACCCATAACAAAATGTACTTGAAAGCAAACAGTCAAGGGTTTTCAACGGTAGCTCCTTCTTTCCCTCTTCTGTCACTTTCACACTGTCATACTGCTTTTTACACTTTTGATATTTAAAATTGATTCATTTATGATTAGGCCTTCTCTGATGTATTTTAAACTCAATCACAAACAATAATGTTCTACAAAAGTTTGCCATATGAAAGTTAGAAAAAGTCAATGTTTCAGCCACTTAGAATAAAACAGCAAAAGTTATTAAACAATATTCAAAACCGCGGGTCTACTACAACTCTACCTTTCAGTGGGTTTATGAGATCAGAAAAATACATATTTGACGGACCAGATTTCATTGACAATACTCTGAGGCTTGTATGGATCCATTATGCATGTGATACAGGCATGAATGATGATGTAGATTTAGCCTTTGTAGAAGTAGTGTGAACTTATATGGCTGAAAGTCAATATAAATACAGTTTTTCTTTTTTAGTACAATCCAACGTCCTTGAGTTGTGATGAAATGCAACCAAAGTTTAAAACTGCGAAACTCTGGAAATTATCGATATTGCGTAGTTTACGAACAAAAGTTCCCTTGCACAGATGTGGTCTGTAGTTTATAAACAAACGCCCCTTGCACAAAATAGGTTGCTTGGAACGTAAAAAAATGTTTACAACTCCTACTCTAATCCACATTTTTCCGGGTTGATGATTGAAGATATCTTAAGAACTATAGAGTTGTATGAGAAGAAGAATATATTTCACAATCATTGTAAGATGATGACTCTAATCCTTTGTTTGCAAAGCAGCCCCGTGATTGCACCCCGTGAATTAAAAGAGCACGCCAGTGTCTTGCTGAATTACCTTAAGTCTTACTTTGACAATAGCAAATTATAGGCCACTGCATTTCTTTCTACTATAAGAGATAATCTTTGCAACCTATACCAAAGTATGTTTAAGAACATTTAAAGGCTTATTTTCCAAAATAGTAATCATTGTGATAAAACAAAATGTGAGGGCAACCATAACATAATGTTTAGAGAATTAAAACGTCCTCCTTTATTTGCACTCTTAAAGAGAATATGAGATATGCATTGAATTAATTGAGATTATCAAGTGACTTAAAGTTGCATAAGAATTCTTAGTGATGTTGTTTGTGAAGCAGGGTTGGTTAGCAAAGAATTTTTAAAAAATCGATCAAAACGTGACAACTACTATATGTAATCTCTGAGTTGTTGGTTATTGAATAGCTTCAGCACGCCTTTTGTGCTTTCACTAGTCTTAATTGCTGGCCATCAGTTAGTAAGTCACCTCTGCAATAGAAATAGGACAGTTAGGTCGATATTCTCTGCTAACATAAAGTAAGATCAGGGGGACGATAAACACGCTCTCCTTAAGTCACGTGTGGCTACTATACGTTCATTGTCCCAATCGTACTCAAAGGAAAATTTCTACTGACAAGACGAAACGTTGAAGGCAGGAACGAAGCTGGTGTCTGTGAAATCAGTAAATCGATAAAAGTCTTTATCTTCAGCAGTGTGCAATAGTAAATAAACTTATCTTAAACAGATAAATTATTTGTCAATGATCCAGGAAAATCATTCTGATCAGAAGGATTTTCTAACATCAGTAAACTCCTAAATCGTGAACCAATAGTGGATTACAACTTTCTTTATAACATGTTTTAGCATCTATGAGTGTTTTAAATTCTAAGCTTGATATGGTTTTCTGAATCTTTATTGTTCAGTTAGAATGGTTTAGTTTCAAATGCCATTTTCTCTGCAATTATAGTAACAGTCCATAACTTCATCGTAACATAATCAGTACTTAAGGTTGAGAAGATGGAACTGATGATCTAACTTTCTTTTAATTTCTACTTCAATAATAATTTGTTGATTCATGAAAAGCTCTGAATAACAACAGTCTCTAGAGCTTATGAGAAGCCAAAGGAGCTGCTAAGACATGACTGTGATCATACTATTCATGGCTTACATCCTACCATTCTTATAGACGAAGGAACGTGAAAGTCCTCCAGCACAGAAATTATTCCCCTTGCCGATCATCGTCAAAAAGAAAGGTGAAGGTGCTTAGTGTAACAATAGTAGCATTATGTCTCCTCTGGATGAAGCAAGAGAAGATTTTGCTTATATTTTGCTCCAATAACTTATTAAGTACTTTGCGGAAAAGGTTCTTCCTAAACCGCAGTAAGGCTATAGGGCACACTGAACTATACTGAGCATGACCTTTGTTTCGCACTTGTTTTTGAATAAATGCTATGAAAAATAGCAGTGGATATGATCGGCCTTTATTGATTTGACAAAAGCGTTGGAGATAGTGAATTCTCTCCTTTGGTGAAAATACTCAGCAAATACAGTGGTTCTCCAAATATTCATTCCATAAAAGGCAAGTTATACGGAAACATGGCTCATATGGTATCTAGTCGGAACATTTTGGTGTCAATCTAACATGAAGTACCCTTGTTTGGGGGACTCATTTCTTTGAAGCATATCAAGTATTGCCTTTGCACTACTATCAACAAGACATTTGGAGCTATCTGATAGAATTTTAATTCGCATTAGACTCAATTGAAAACTTGTTCACCTTTGTAAGCTTAAGTCTATGAAAGATTCTTTTGGAGTGCTTTTGTGAACTTCTGTACCCGGATGCCTCAGATATTATATTACTTAATTTCGACGGTCTAAAAATAGTACTTGATGCTTTCAACAAAGTATACGATCGTTCGTGTTTTCATATAAAAGCTCCGATCTTAAATACGTCTACGGATTAAAGCAGATGCTTCAATTTCAGACATTTTTGTTGCTAACTTCATTATCAATAGCATAAGCTATCTGCAACAATGATTACTGCCAGGCGCAATCACATCTACTTAGACTCCCTTACAACATCATGGCAGTAACTCACTAGAAAGTTTATTCTAGATTGACTTAAACTTGCGTGCTGGAGAAGAGCACCGATGAGCAAGCAATGCATACCTTTTGTATGATCTTCAGTCTTCAAGAAAGGAGCATATACTCGGTTATCATTACTTTGAAGACGACGTTTGTAATGAAAGACATAAAGAAGAAGTTATTTCGCATGGCATTCCAGCAGCACCAGGACGTTTGAGAAAATGTGGCATACTTGAAAGTAATAGCGAGTATGGCAATGGCATAGGCGTGCCCTAATGCTTACCCTAACCTTTTAGTGAAAACCTAAGCCCTAACAAGTAATACAAATGAGGTAACTGATCTTCAATCTCCCAGATTAAATAGTCCTAACAAATCTTCCCAGTTTAATAATTTGAAAAGTAGCCACTTTTATATGTTGCTAAGTACAATGGAAAGGAACAAGGTCCAGTATTGTTTGGTTTAGTGATAAGGTATTTTTATCATCGCTATAAGTATTTTGTTTATGAATTTAAAGATTTTTGTTCAAGAGTTCTGGTTTCGAAATGATAGTAACTTGGGCATGGTTTATAGAATTTGTGTGAAATGATAACAATATACTGGATACGAACGACTGATGCTTTTGAAATTTTTCTATTCAAAACTTCTTTGTTAAAAATTTCCCAAATCTTAAGGCATTAGATTAAAATGAACAAGACTGAACATGGCGGTTTCTTACATTTCTCTCTGCCTGGTGTTTATTTTACCTTACACTGTTGAAGGTAAGAAGAAAATCAAAGCATAACTGTACCATTTTCATTAATTCATCGTAGATTTGTTTGGTTTTTTGTACTCCTTTATAACCTTAAACTTCTCTGCTGAACTTCTTTGCTTTCACAGATACCAGTCAGTTAAACGCACTTTGCGACATCCTCAGTAGGTGAGAGGATATTAGACAAACAAGAAAATATCAACATCGAAGATAATTTACTAAGAATTTCTGTCATATAATTACTAAAAGTATTCAAAAACAATCTTACATATGACTGCATAATGTGGTAATAGATCAAGACATGGTTCCACTTTGTTTTATCTCCAGATCAAGTCGAAGAGTCTCACTTTTAAGTTCACCAGAAATAACACTTTGGTATACAGAATAAGCATGCTGCCGGCCGTTAAAAAGACCAGCGATTTTGACTTTATAATCGAAGTGATATAACAATAGGTTAATAGGTGCTGCATCTATTTATGAGGCAAGAATTTACATTTTCAAACAATAGTAAGTCACCGGAATTTTGTGCAATGAGAGCTCAAAATGTTTTGCAATCTTAATGTAAGCCTAATGGCAACGTTTCATTATTTTTTCGTTATAATTCTTTGACCAACCTTGAAGACGTTTATGAATAGGTGATACAACTAAATTTGTCCCCGATAAGAAATATCCTTACATGTGCGGCTAAAACTTTCGCGTGATCACAATTTCTAGCTTCCTCATTGAATTACAAATTTGATTGACTGATTCGTGTCATTTCCTTGTCGATAATATGATGCTCCATTCATATGGTAAGGTCATTTTAGAGTCGTGGTTTGGCTTATCCACCTTGAATCTCCAGGTATTGAAATTCATGACGGATCATTTGCGACCTTGTTCGTCTAAAAAGCAATAGGAACACAATAGTAACATACGCAATTTGCTCTGTTCACTCTCTGAAATCTGCCCTGATCAGAACTTACAAAGACTTACGGAGAGTCTATCAAATCCCTAATATTACAAACGTCAAACAAAATTCTATACGTCAGAACGTATTCTGTACTTCCTTTTTTAATTAATATTTGATAGATCCTGACTGCCAAGGCCTATCTTTTTAGATCTTTGGAAAATTCTCAAACACGGGTGTTCTTATTTCTGTTTAAACTGACGGCTCGTGCTGTTGTGTGCTGACTAAGCAACACGAAATCTATAGACCTAGTGATCCTCTAGTGTTTAGGAGAAATGCATTGCATTGTCCAAATCATCGAATTTATGTGAAATGTATCAGGAAAGTTGAAGGCAGTACTGCGCGCAAAGTCTTTAGAAGAAATAGGCAATACAGTTGGTATTTGTAGTGTTTTGATTATGGCATTGCTAGTCGATTTCAATGACAATACAACAAAACGTGTTTCCATCAAAACTCGACAGAAACCCCATTTTCCGACTAGTGACCATAGATGGCATCAACTTCTTAAGAACACCTGGTGTTGGGCTTCTTCGATGTTCATTTTCTTAGAATTTTTTTCTGAACTCCTGTATGGGGGCTTTACCAAGTCAGTTTCCATGAAACTTGGCTATCTCTATCAGACCCCCGAAAATATGGAACAGAAAACTATTCTAAACCTTTCTTGCCGTGTATGGAGTATTGTTGCTTTGTGTGGCCTTCGGCTCCTAAACCCCATCTGCCCCTTCTTGATGGAATACAAGATCAAGCTTCCAATCTGACTTGTCGGACGCTTTCTGTCCTAACCTTTTCTACTACTACTTCTATAACAGGACTGGACGGAACATTGATAAAAATTAGTTTTGACAGCAATATTTAAACTATAACATTACTCAGGATTAATGCATCAGGTCAACAGCCACTTCAACTATTACTATGCACTCTGTAAGAGTGATGGTAGATCTACTGCGTTACGATTTTCACATTATATTGACATAATAATTCAAGTTATTTCTACTAATAGATAATATCGAATACACTTTTTTGCAACTATCATTTAAAAGTCATTACTCACTACTTTAGTAAGGCATGATCTGTAAGCAACATGGTTCATCGTTGGTTTACATCTGATTTTTTTTGTCTGGTTTAAGGGGAAATCATAAGCAAGGTCGAGTTGACGGAAACAGTCACAGATGAGGTTATCAAGCACCACTCTTGGAAATAATACAATTTACGTACCTTTAAGTTCCCAATACTTAACTTACAAACGTTAGTATTTAGTGTTTCAATAAGTAAAGGGACGGTGATTGCAACGGTCGTGTATCGCGCAATCCAGAAAAATCTCGCAGAGATAGCGCTTCAAGGGTTTCGCAGTTTGTATCCAATCGAATTGGATAATAAAGGTAGGCTCCTACTATTTGGGCTATTTGTGGATGGGTTTCAAGCGATCTGAGCCCTCTTCTTAAAAATTGGAAAGATGTATGGGGGCTGAACCCCCTTTTAATGAATCATTAATGAGCATCTTATTCTTGCTAACAACATATATTGGAGGGTTACTGACGTTTCCAGGCAAGCCATAAAACAGGATAAAAGATCAATAATTCCTGTTGAAGCTGACAATGATATTTCTTTGACTGTAAATGGGTTGAAAAAGATCGCTGCGTTGTATGACAAAAGTACAAGTTCTTTAAAATTGTTTGTGGCAATCTGATATCCAATCAATACTTCCATAAGGGTATGAAGAAAGAGATGATATCAAACAAGTTGTTTGATAAAAAGATGGCTTCTCAATAAAAACTCAGGAGGTTGTGTCACTTCATCACCACTTTCCTCGTTTATGAGTGTAATGTCAAGCCAAGGAAATAGAAAGTACGGTGTAAACAGTACTGGAAGCAGTAATCCTGGTGGTGCCTCGCCCGTCATACGCCCCGCGGTATGATAGTGCAGGCCCGATTCTCATCGAGTTGCTACTAAGATCAATTGGTCAGAAGGGATAAATTCAGTCGTCCCTAAGTTTTCTCTTGCTAGCAAATCTGTCGATCGAAATGATAAAGCTATCAAAGGGTACAGAAGAAGAATGCACAATTTATGAAAAGAAGGATGATTGATTATTTTGTACGGAAAAAAACCATTATTGATCAAACCAAATCTATTGGAAAAATGAATGGTTAACCGCAGTAGAATGGAAATAAATTAACAGCAGAGTAAACGATGTAAATAAAAACGAGGTAGAAGAAGATGCCGTTGAGTTTCTGGCTGTAATTTTTATAATCAGATCTGTTATGCTGTTGGTATACTTTCAACCCTCTAGTGCCCCTTGTCTCAAGGTTACCCATTCAAACTCAAATACTCCCAAGCGGGTTCAGGAACCTCCATTGAGAAAACACTGTGTAAAAAGCCAACCAGGACGGAGGCCATGCAAATGTTGGATTGCAAATGTGAGGGAGGATATGATTCCCGTCAGAACTAAGCTACCATGGTACAAAGAACAAGTAACAGGTAAAGAATAAGAAATGAAATCTCTGATCTGGCATCACTGCTGGACAAGAAGGAAGAAGAAGGGGTAAATTTTCATACATGTATCCCTATAAAAATTTGAAAAAAAGATCTTGAAATACAACATCTTAAAGGAAGTTCCTTTACCTACAATGTCTAAAAGAAATAGGGCCGAGTGTACAGGCCTTTCTGTACTAGTTCTATTAGCAAAGTTAGAAGAAAATGTTACCATTGCCTTTGTATTAACATGGCCATTGTCCTTGGCATCTTAATTGGTGACATGAAGAGTTTAGTGCAGTCACAAAGTTACTTTGCTGAATTGCGCCAACATTGATTTAATGCACCTCTGTCATGGTAAGCATATCTCTACAAAGACGAATGTGAGGTAGAATAAATCATTACATCCTGCAGCATGGAATATATTGTTATTGGACTGAATGTGTAAAATAACAAAAATGGGCAGTTTCTGTTGAATGTTTAGGTGTGTGTTTAGGTCAGAGAAGACATGGGTACGTAGGATGGGATGATGAGCAATCAAAGATTGTATGTTGGTAAACAAAGAAATGGGACATAGAGCTTCCAGAGTGATATTTAGTTAAAGAGTAAAGTAGTAATAGTGGTGTATGTTAAAATGGGAAAGATTGCCAAGAATGTTGCGAAGTTCAAAAGTTGTTGATGACAGATGCTCTCCATAATCCGTGAGAGGCAGTGCTACTGGGTGGTTGAGTCTGCCTCACGGCTTTCTTCTCTGCCTGGTAGCCAAAATTGAGGGGCATTGCCCTTGGACGCCCCAGCTGCCCTTTATTTATTAGTTAGCCTGTTTGGTGTTTTTTTTGTTTATTTGAGGTAGTTTCAATGTCGGGCCCACTGCTCATCAGGGGTCTTTGATTGAGAGATTGCGAAGTTCAAAAATAATGTAGTAGCAACATCAAAACACTAGAACCAAAGATGAATAAAGTTTGGAAGTCAGAATTAAAATAAATTGACATATATATTAACAAAATCCCATTTTAGGCAGCAAGAGGGAAGAGTGTTGCCCTCCGTTGTTGAGGGACATTTGAGTAAAAGTATTTGTTATGGCCATTTGATGGTTCTTAATGATGAGAGATTTATAATTCGTTGTTAAATTATTGGAAATTGATTCCTTAACATGCTTACTGAACGTGAAAACGTACTTGTAGTACGTAAATCAATGATGAAGCATTGTTTTCAGAATCCTTGGATATTTTGCCTTGTAGGACATTGTTCCATGTCTTCGGAGTAACATGAAATATAGACTCTAAGTTCTCTTTCAACGGTACATTTATTCTTCTGTTCCTTTCAAATTTGTAGTGCCAGCTACAGTTTTAGGTAAAAATCAATTAGAAAATGAAATTATGTTTCTTCTAGCTTTAAATGCCATGGTTCAGGTTGCAGATCGCCCAGTCACAAGGCAAGGTCTATCAGGCATTAAAACAGCATCACAAGGTAAGCGTTCAATGCTATTCCTCTCTAATTGTCCCAACGTAGGTGTTTATGCAATAGAGTCAGGAAAACGTGTGTTTCTTCTCTTACCCGATAACACAATTGCCACCCCAGAGAATTGCAATATCTTTGAAGTGATGCTTCCTCTTAAAGCAACCTGGCAGAGACGTCTTGCGTTTACATAAGTGCTAGGAAGATTTTACTGTACTGTGAAATGTAGATCATAGCCTCGACGTTTCTTCAACAATACAATAGTAGAATGGTTATATAAGTTTTGAAAATAATTAAGAAGTTAAAGTATGCCATTACTGGCATTCGACCCTGTATTACATGATGCCATTGCTCTACCAGTTTAGCAATGAGGGACCCTGACGGCACCACACTTCATTCTCTAAAGTTCCCACGTTAGCTCCCAATTTTTGATCGGTAGCTATGGAAACCCAGCTTGCGATTTTGGAAACCAGGCCCTCTGTGCCATGCAGATTGAAAGGTAAGGACTGCAATTTTGCCCTTTCATTTGTTGAAAGCGGTCGGAATACTGTATTGTTGTGAAGAGAGATAAGTTTGAAAGTTAATTTTTACATGATTTCCTCCGAAACGTATTTGTAAAAGAGGCATATTATGATTTTGAATACAGTATTTACACATACAATACGAAAGATATACAAAGAACAAGTAATTGTTGCCACCTTTATGGTTGCTAGAGTGCTTGATAAAACAGAATCATCGTTGTTCATATATCGTTTGCAGTTTTTAAATTGTTTCAGGAAAGGTGTATGAAAGCTTAAAATTACCGTTTCTTACAATTTACTATTTTCCCCACATAATGTCTTAGATTTCATATAGTTGTTTTTTTATTACTTGTTACTCTTCATCAATATGCCGAATCAAGATTTGGCTGTAATGGGTAGATAAAATTTATTAGAGATATAATATTTTATATACACTACTAACTTATTACGAATTACCTTTCGATTCCAAGGACAGTAATTTT
>JAAAKM020006971.1:99154229-99181864 GCA_010016025.2 Alatinidae sp. Z8VKAUB7J3 | reverse complement strand
TTTATTAGAGATATAATATTTTATATACACTACTAACTTATTACGAATTACCTTTCGATTCCAAGGACAGTAATTTTACTTTACAAGAGATCATTTTTCTGTCTATGTTTATTATTTATCAAGTCTGTTAATCTCTGATAATCCCCATTAAAATATTGCCATAATACCCATTTTATGAAGTCAATTCCTTAATGATGTTGATAATGTTCTCGTACTTTATCATACGCGATAACTCAATGGTACAATTCTCCTCAACTTAATAACCCGCTGATAGTTCTCACACCCGTTGATAGGTGTGGCTGACGACGGGTCCAGTAAATGAAATGAAATGTCATTGATTTTTCGTAACTCAGTTAGAAGTAGTTTCATCTTTCTTTCTTACGGACAGCATAACTGCTATCTACAGTGGTATGGGGACGCATTTGGGAATAGATATAAGAGAAAGATCCACACGAGCATTTGCCAATTTTTTTTGATAAATTACGATGATAAGCTGGTTTTTGCTGAACATCTGAAATGGGTATTCAATATTAGAGCTAGTGGATGGTCGATTGCTGTTTATGCAATCTAATGACCTGAAGACATTCAACATCATTTCTCAGAATTTGACTAACAAACGGATAAACTTCTTCCAGTGAAACCGTATTTGCAGATACAATTAGTAATGACCTATCACTGTCGCCAGTTTGGTGTAGTGCTTCCTATATCTGTCAAAGTGAGCAGTGAGGAGAATCCCAGGGTAGGAGCAGTTTGATTTCTAATTTCAATTTAATAATTGCTTTGGTTTTTCTATAACCTACCCTTGATGCGATAACTGGGGCACTTTTACAGAAGAAGGTATGGTGCCACTTACGTGCATTCATATGAAATCGATCAAGATGTCCTAGACGAACTTATTAAACATCAATTGCTCAGACTTCCTGCTGATTAAATATAATCATTGCAAGTGTCTTATCTTATGCTTTGTTTGAATTTTAATGGCCGCCCCCTCAAAGCTTAGCTTTTAAAATATTGGACATAGTTTTGACGTGTTTAGTTTAGGTTTAACCCGTTTGTTGATAGAAGACAAAGCATTCATCGTAACACACCTGAGGTGACATTCATCCTCGGGTAAATACAAGTGATATCCTTCTTTTCAAGTTCTATTTAAGTACAGTTCAATATGTTTAATAAGGGAAGTCAAGTTTGGCATGAATAGGCGTGCTAATTGGAAGCGCATGGGGATTCGTTGTAAGACATCCATTAAATTGCTACAGTTATTCTGAGGCCTCTGCTATTGATACCTGTGTTGGATATTTACGGGGTAGACAGGTGCAGATTAAACAGTCAACAGACAAGTCGTCATCTTTTAACGACTCTGAGTTTTCTTGTAGGGAAAGGAAGTTTCACATTTAGCTGTAGCTGTTTGGCACTGACAATTTCGTTTCTTTGTTCGAGTGGGTTGCTACTTCTTGTGGTATTTAGCATATGTCGATACAAGATAGAGACGTTGATTCATTAAAGATGGCGTTCCATTTTAGGTACATTTGTGTCATTTGATTCAGGGTTGATGATCCCGGTTTTGCTCGACGTTAATTGGCTCATTAGTTCTTTGCGGCTTCATTTTGCGTTAAGTTGCTTTAGACTATCAACGTTTTGTGACTAAGTCCCCTTTCGTACTTAGGGTCAAAATGTACAGTAATGTAAAACCTGCTCAAAATGTCCTCACCCGTCATTATTTTAGGGACGAAATGTTAGAATGATGTTAGAAAAAGAAAGACAAATGTCTGTACCAGGACTTGCTTTTGACAGACCTGAGAGTAAACTGCACCGTTAATGTTGTGATTTTATGTCATATAGCTCACAGTTGCAGTATAAGAGTACAAGCAAAAGACCTATGTAAGGTCAAGTTCCTTTTGTTACCAAGGCAACAAAAAACAGTGCCTGTTATTGCCCCTTTCGCAAAAGTTGCTTCAAAAGTATAATAGGTTGTAGTCAATCCTGCACGTTAAAGAACCAACCCCCTTTGAGAGAGCTCCTTTTGAATACATCCAGTTCCTGATCCCTTGTATCAATCGTTTGACCACTTGTTTCATCTGTGAAGAAGTAGGAGGGAAGAGGAAACTGCAGATATGGGCACAAATAATGGGGCTTTATACCAATGGCGTTTTCTTAAATTTCATTGTAGTAACTATTTTAATTTCTCTGTGAACCCAGCTTGTGGTGATTTGAATGCTTGAGAGTACGTGAAACGAGAAATGATAAAGGTTATTTTATTAATATTAAACGCAAAGTGAAACGAAAATTAATGCAGAGATTGGAGTGTATGGGAGAGCTGCTCCATGCTTGTGATGGAACAACGAAAAGGAGCTAACATTTTAGTTAAATTCGTGGCCCTTTATTAATCACCAGTGTTGATAATTTAACGTTACTTAAGGTTGTCAAAGCATAATGTGAAGAGGCAACTTTGGATGTGAAGAGGCATATTTTTATGCGAAGTTGCAACAGTTGGTGTGAGGGGGAAATTTTTAATGCGAAGAGGCACCTTTTGATGTGAAGTGGCTATTTTTAATGCAAAGACGGAGCACTAGATCTATAGTGCAAGTTGTAATGTTAAGAGGCATGTTTCAATCGAAAGGTGCAACTTTTGATCTAAAGCAGCTACTTTTGATGTCAACAGACAAGCTTTCAGTCCTCAGAGGCAACTTTTGATGTGAAAATGTAAGCTGTGATATAAAGAAACGGATGCCAATCCTAAGGGGCCTCTTGATCTGACAAGGCAACTCTTTGATGTGAAGGCGCAAATTTTGATCGCAAGTGACAACTTCGAAACTGAAGTTACTTTCACAGTGTATTGAACAGAACAATCGGATGACCGTGCTTAAAGTATGTAATTATCATCGCGAAGAGAGGATTTGAATTTACTTTCTAACTTCAATGGGCTTGGGATTGATGACAGGCCGGATGGCAGTTCTTCCTTGGTCAAGTCACATGGTGCAGAGAGGCTGGTCTCCAATTGCTTTGAGCTGGATGTCGATGTCCACCGGTGGATGATTGGGAGCTAATGTGGTGACTAGAGAAATAAAAGTATGTTAACATCGGAGGTCACCTAGCTCAGTTGGTAGAGCGCACGCCACACAAGCGTGGGTCACGGGTTAGATCCCGGTGGTGACATGCTTTTCTATTTCTCTAGTGTTCTTTTCAAAACTAATATGTAATTATCATGAGAGCAGCAGATCTATGCCCTATAAATACGTTTCTTGCTGCTATACAGGAACAAGGAATGGACGTATAAAGCTGTTCTTAAGCAGAAAACCAACTTTGTTGTCTTGAAACCTATCTTGATTATTAGTTAAGAGATATAAGCAGTACTATGTGAAACCTATATATACCTAACGGCGTATTATTTTCTTTTTAGGGGATAATTAGTACTAACGAACTGAGAATCGTCTTCGTTGATTGATAAATTTGATGCTTAAATTTCTACTTAATTATATATTGTATTTATTTTGACCTAGGACCACAAAGGCAAGTTCAAGACAAGTCATATTGGCTGGGTGTATTGAGGTACGAAATTCACACGTACACTATAGCAAATCTCAATAGCAATGCTTTGGTGCGCATGTGGGTTCTTGGAAAACCTTTACTGTGCATGACATTCATTCATTCATGAGTTGCCTTGTCTTAAGATATTGGCTGCCATGACTGCCCAACCCTTTCTATCCTTGGCCAGATGTAGAAAGCCCACTGGCTTTATGCCATTATTCAACCGATCACATATGTTTGACAGGAAAGTAGTTCTCTGCCTTCCCTTGCTCTTTTTCCCTCCATTCTCCCAGTTAGCGCCAACTCTTCCCACTCATTACATCATTATTAATCAGTAAACCTAAGCACATTTGCGACCATAAGGGCCTGGTACTATTATGATGTCATGCACCATTACGGTGCTTAACACCCCCGTATTGCGCGGGCGGTGGTACGACAACACACGCGTCAGATGTACGATGACGTAAAATCATTGGCGCATACATTAGCATAATTAACTTTCTCAACCGCCAACCTCTGATACCATTCACAGCCATGGCAATCCATCTGGTAGGAAGCCAAAGAAATCACTTTCATTTGTAAACAATAGCAATCATTAGGCCATACATAGTACGTTTTTCGTTTTTAATATGATATTACACATTTTTCATACTTAAAAAGAAGCACGCTTCTCCAAAACTACAGACCCCCTAACATTCTATCGGGATCCCGACCCGACAACATGGAGGATAATCGATGCCTGCTCGCGGTGGTACAATCGAAGCCATTCACCATCGTGCCAGTAGACAACGAATTTCCCTGTGTGAGTGACAATAATGATATATTTCCGTCTACCATGTTAGAACAGATGATTGTTAACTTAAGAAAGCGACAGCGAAACGATGGCCAAAGATATTGCGTTAAAACAGGAGAAAACATGCAGGATCTTGCTTCACTATGGCCAATGGAACACAAACATGCGCTAAAAGCTGCTAATTATCGTGACATTCATGATGATAAATGGATAACAAAATTTCAAAATATTTACAAAACGGCCATTGGAGTTGCTTCCACCGATACACTTGTGCTGACGTTGTTAAGGTCCGCTTTACAAACACACCCCACACAAGAGCCCATGCAAGATATAGGACTGTCTTGGTCAGATGTACAGACAGTTTTTGACAAGCGATGGCTTACAAACACTGTAATGTATTGTATAGCAACCCTTTTGAACCAATCTTCCAACAATATTTTACGCATTCTATTATGATGACCATGGTAATTTCAGGTCACTTGCCACGACCGTAAAAGAGAAATGCTTAGGTAATATACCTCGTTCCATTGTTTTCTCTCTGTCAACAATGGCCTACATGGCGAAGAAGCTTTTGTAGAGAATAAAGTGGACAATGGCAAGAGTAGGGCCGGGATACATTTTGCTATGAGTGTTTACGACACAGAAAGAAACGAAGTTATTTATGGGGGCAGTTTGGGCTCGCCAATAGCATTTGATGTCATTAAAAATTTGAATATCTTAGTATCGGAACTGAGGGGAGGGGAAGTAGGTAATTCCTGCACTTTTAGGTGTTGCCATGACCCCGATACTTTGCATCCATACAAAAGCAATAACCAATTAAATTTCAAACATGTTTGTAGCAATAACTGCCGGGAATCGTCTGCGCTACAGTCATGCAACCACATTTGTGGCGTATCATCAAATGTCTTTATGGCTATTGCAGCCATGGATGAAGCCGCATTCTTAAGGTTAATGAGGGATAGTGGCACTTTAGGTAGATTCCACTACCCGAAAGATGTCTCTTCTTACAACGATTTACTAGTATAGTTGACGTGGATAAATAATAAGTCGATCAATATAGAGTTGTTAAGAAATGGGTTGGTTGGAAATCTTCTATGCAACATCCCGCAAGTAATGACGTAAAACAGGAGGCAGATCCTTATGGATGCTTCAAGGCTGACAAAACAAATTCGAACATACGACAGGAAATAAGCTCCCAATCTCCACTAGCAAGTACTGTTACGGAAGGCGATTTTGTTTTACAAATGGAGAAGGGACCCCATGACCAAATAACCTCTAAAGGATTAGATCGCACTGAAATGGATGCTGCAGTTGGGTTATCAATGCTGGGTGAAGATTCAGAACATGTCTCTCCCATTGATTGCAAATAAAGTGCTTCTTCTCCAAAAATATTACAGCTCGAGGAAAACATGCGTGGTGATGCTTACCTTAAGAAATCTCAGAATAAGGAATCCTTAAGTTGCCCAGAGGAGTACCTGACTCCACAAAAGGGACTAAGGGGTAATGAAGACTTACTGGGTACTGCACTTAACGGAAGTAAAGGATTAAATTGCAAAACTAGGGACTGTGAACCAACAACATGGAGGATAATCAATGCCTGCTCGCGGTGGTACAATCGAAGCCATTCACCATCGTGCCAGTAGACAACGAATTTCCCTGTGTGAGTGACAATAATGATTTATTTCCGTCTACCATGTTAGAACAGATGATTGATGACTTAAGGAAGCGACAGCGAAACGATGGCCAAAGATATTGCGCTAAAGTAGGGGGGAAAAAAGTGACTAAGGGGTAATGAAGACTTACTTGGTACTGCACTTAATGGAAGTAACCGATTAAATGGCAAAACTAGGGACTGTGACCGGCAGCATAGGAAGCAGCATTCTGAGACCAAAGATTCTCACCCAGATTTACCGGGAAATGAACAGCTCAGAAATGATGCTAGTATGGGAAAGTTTGGTGATCAGGAACCACAACATGTTTCCACAGAGAATACCAAAGCCTTCAATTCTAACAATATTACATTTGCGTCGCTCGGTATCCTGAGTCCAGAAGAACATTCTTCATTCCCCGTACAATCGTACACACAGAAATGTACGGCAGAAAAGGCCATTTGCACAGCTCTCCTTCCCCACAGTCATTGTTGCTTATGCGAAGTAGGACAATCCTTCCAATGGCCAACGAAATTGAAGCGACATATTTTACAAATCCATATGAGTAAATCGTGCATAGTTAAATTCAATAACTTTATATACTTCCATGCAAGCGAAACCATCCAAATCATAGCAACATACTTGCACCAAGTCATTTTCATTGCCCTGAATGTGGGGGTTTCATTAATAGGAAAATATATTTTGAGAAAACGCCTTTTACGACATGTTGAGAGCCCACAAGCTTTGCGAAAGTGGTTTCTGACGGCCAATGCACACAATATCCTACCAAAGCTGGTAACAATGCGGAAAATGTATAGGCAACTGCATCAGGGAAAACACATAAAGTTTACCGAGAAATACCTGTTACATCACCTTGTCCTGAGTGTCACACTATAATTAGAAAGGGTAATCTTTAGCGTCACATGACCCAGGTCCACGGTTGTGAGGGGGGCCCAAGAGCTTATTGTTGAGACCCACATAGAGGCATCTACATGGTTAGGAGGGTGGCGTCAATTTTCCAGTTCATGTTCAATAAAAAATAAATGGATGCGGTGATAGTACTATTGAATGTGGCGCCGATGATTGCAAAACAGAGATGGAAATAGCAGGTTGTAGTGGAATGCCTGGGAGGGAGTGTTTCCACCTAAAAGCTGTAAACAATGCCACTTACGCTCAAGTAGTGAAACGACAAGTCAATACATTAGATTCACTGTCAAACTCTGACAGATATAGGTTAATTACATCTGATACTGTTGAAGGTTACTTGAAAAAGAACGCTCAGGCAAAATTAGCCAATGCTCCCACTGTAGCAGCCATGCCCGATTCTCGTTTCATACACTTGTCTGTGTTCAAACGCACTTACACAGAGTTTCCCGTGCGCATGCGTACTATTGTAAGTTACAACACAACTACCAATCAATTGATGTGCAGATGCTCTTCCAAAAAGTCGTCATGTGTACAGAAAGGTTTAGCTTTGTGGTTTTTGGAACAAGAAAACTTACTTAATTTGAAGTCAAATGTTGTTTACTACCAGGTGCTAGGTTCCACCCAAGCCGAATTGTAGACAACGAAGAAAACTTTTAAAGGTATTCTTTATCCTTCTAAAGAACCACACCTAAATAAGATATGTGAATATCTACATGCTTGTAAGAAAATTCTGATGGGCATAGATCGTAGGTATAGGTTATCTATTCTTGATGCTATTCCAAGTGTTCTTATTTACGCCGCTCGTTGGAGGGTCGAACCTTGAACTAAATAACACAGAGTTTCATTTGGTATCATTTTAAAGACAATTTCATGCTGATTCCGAAAATACAAAAGCCCCCTTTTGTAGTGCTGGGCAAACTTTTTCCTGCTCGTTTTTCTGGCTCATTTGGTCAGCTCTCTCCAACCGCCATGTTTGTTTTGGTTTTGGGTATTGCACCATTTTTATTATTGGAGTACAACTGCTCTGATTGGTTGATCGCTTTGTTCGTATTGTGATGTCATCATTGCAACATAATCACAGCGGCTAATTCGCGTGTTTACTCACAGCGCGAAGAGTGGAGTTCATTCATCGAGTGAAGGTCAAAGGAAAGAGATCAAGTGTGAATAATTTTCCAGCTTAGTTACTGAAGTTTCAAAGCCAATTCGTTATCAAAACAGATAATAAAATAGAGAAGAATACATTTGTTAGGTGATAGTTGAGGTAGATAAAGATGGGGTGTTTTTCGTTTCATATTAGAAAGCAAACTATAAGCAGCAAAGGAGTTTCTTTAGAGGAATTTATTTTCAAGCGCTGGAAACTTTCGAAACAGGGGTATACTTGAAAAGTCGTGAAGTAGAAGAGTTTAAGAACTCGTGATTATTACATTTACTCTCCCGCTATCTCTCTCTTGTTATTGAGAGGGAGAGGGGGGCTATTCTTTTAAGCAAAAATATTTTGATAATTTTATTTGGGGATCGAAAAGTAGTATCCGGTTAGAGTATTCCCTTTGGTCTTGGAGTTGATACAGACCATTGCTACGGCTCTAAGTGGCTGGATGACCAACTGGCGAGGCTCGGTTTCTCAATGTCATCAGGATAAGTCAACAGATTTAAGCAGTCAGTTGTGGAAGATAGCAACAACAGCCAAATTACAAACCATGCCCCGGGTGCATTCACTCAGTGGGTGGGAGATAATGTTGATCACAACTTACGGACTATCGATGGAAAAGGCACGTTCCATGGCATGGGAAATGTTGCAGCATCAACACCTCGGAAGAAACTGGATGGTGCGATAAGGGGACTACAGCACAGACAAAAAGCCTCAGATGCAGTTAAAAGTGAAGGCGTAAAGATTGTTTCCTTCACTGGAAAGTCAAAGCTAGATTCTAAACTACTGTTGAAGCCGTACATGTCTCTTAATCCAGCAGTTATTTTACCTAATGAACTTAGTTACGATATGTTTACGCATTCAGCTTGGTTTTTCAGCTCTGCAAATAACCCTCGCCCTAACTGGTCAGGGGTCATGCAGCATGCATTTAGCAATGCTAAGGGGCAGCATGCAAAAGCAAATATATTTATGCTGACTATTATTGATATTCAACCCTCTGACGAGACATGCATTTATTCAACTTTATGATTTGTGGAAACACAATCAAAGCCGTTGAACGTAGTTACACCTCGTATTACATTCGATCAGCCCCTCTGGTACAAAGCTATGGGAATTATTGCGGAAAAAACCTTAATATTGTTTGCCGACTTGGCGGCTTCCACACTCTTATGAGCTTTTTGGGAAGCATAGGCGTCATGATTGGTGGCTCTGGGATTGAAAATGCACCGCAAGAGGTGTATGCGGAAAGGCTTTGACCTCACTTGGTGTCGGGCAAGTCTGTTGGAAGGGTATTGCGAGGGCATTTCATCATTGTGTCGGCAGTTGAAAACCTCACCATGAATGAAATAGTAGGTTTGACTCAGAAGGATATCGAAAATACCGATGACCCCGAAAATGTAAAAAGATTGTTAAACATGAATGATAATTCTGATGAAGTAGTTTGTGTGAACAATACAGTCAAGGATACTGATAATCCTCCATTGAATTCGCGGGGTATATTAGCAAAGGAGCTACAAAAAGTCAAATCAGAGTAGGTCAATATGATAAAGATTTTCATGAAGGCAGAAAGAATTGGTGATCGGAACTTACATCTTGCGGTAGTCCATAAAATGCTTAACTTGGTTGCTTCTTCCGGTCACGTAAACAATGCCAAAAGTGCTCGATTCTATTTGCACACCATGCTGCAGCTTCCAACGACGCATCCATGGCTTTACAAAGCATTTACGGCGCATGGATATCATACTATTCGGAGAAATGATCGTTACTGGGCTGGTCTTTGGTTAGACTTTATTATTGAACAAGTTATGATGAGATCAATCAAAAGCAGATGAGGCCTCACAAGAGAACGTGGTTTCACTGAGAGTGTGCGTCATTTATGGGTTCTGACAATGCATGAGTGTGCAGCAGTTCATGACGCCATGCCTGACTTGACTCAGCTGAAACTGGTCTACAGCAAACAGCATGTGGAGATGGGAAGCAGTAGACGAATGTGAGATTACGAAGACGTAAGCAAGACGACTGCTTGGTTTGTATCATATACTCCATTCAGTGACAACAATCCTTCTTTGAGGTCTACTGCATCTGGCCTGATTGCAGATGATAAGTCAGATGTTAATTGTGATAGGGCGGAAGTGATAGGCGAACAAATTCAGAAATCACTTGACAATAAAACGATGACTGAAGGTAAGATAAGGCGAAAAGCGAAAATTGTCCCACTTAAGGCACTTTATAACAGAGTTCAGATACACGACAGAAGAGACATCACCATCAAACCCAATGCATTGTTTAGCCGACTCATAGCAATTGGACAAAAAGAAGACAACATGGAACAGTATTTTCAGTATGAAATGACAACCCCATGTCCATATTTTCCGAAAATGATGCGGAAACCAAACCGACCAGCCATTCGGGATGCACTTATGAGGAAAACGATTGAAGACAAATCAACAGTTTCAGTGCATGTTTTGGACGGTGGTGCCTTTTTGCACAGAGTAAGGTGAGATAATGAAAGCACATACGAAGAACTGTTTAGTAAAGATGTGCTCTATGCACGTGTAAACTACGGGCAGTGTCATATAGTGCTTGATGGTTACGACTGTGGGCCGTCAACAAAAGAGCATCGAAGACGACGCAAAAGCAAGAAAATTTCTGTTAACTATCAAATTCGGAATACCTCAAAAATCGGAAGCAGGCAAGCAGACTTTCTTGCAAATAGTACAAACAAGTCTCAGTTTATAGCAATGTTATCGGAACAGCTGCGGGAAGACGAACAAAAGGTGCACTTAACCCTTATAAGGTTTACTAGTATTTTTTCCCGTTATTTTATCACGTGTAGTAAGAATACTAGCTAATTTTAGGGACTTACAATTTAAGTGGAATTTCCGTCCTTAAGTGCTTTTTCCCGCAAGTAATTAGTGCCTCAAGGACTCAGCATCACGTACACAGCCTATACGTGGCTTACTTTGTCTGGAATTTTAGCCAATCAGAGTTACGGAATAAGGTGTTTACCATAGGCTATATATATGACTGTACAGACTCGAAACATTAGTTGTAATGAGAATTTCTTCGAGGCTGTCAAGGTTCCGAAAACTTCAATTGCAAAGTAAGTCATATTTCATGTACTTTATCATACAAACAATCTTGGCAGTTATTCCTAACTTAGTACCCCTAAAGATAGTTATTATATTGCAGCAAACAGCATTTGGTATGCATACAAATGAAAGCTTCCCTTGCCTTGCAAAAATGTGTATATATATATATATATGTTGTGGAGGATTTTCACCTAGTGACCATAACTGGAATTTTCATTGGGGCTTTTCCATGATGGATTTTTTTCTCTGGGGATTTTATTCCTGGGGGATATTTTCTTTACGGATTTTTCCATGATGCATTTCTTCTTTAGGGATTTCTTTCTGGGGATTTTTTCTTTAGGGATATTTTCCTAGATACCTTTTGCTATTAGGGACTTTTTCCATAGGAATTTTTTTCATAGGGCTTTTTTCTGTTGTGTTTTTTTCTTTCAGGATTTTTACCAAATGTATATAGCCACTAGCTTCTGTTTCATCTCAGGATGGAGCAAAATATATACCTGGTGCTTCTACAACTTCCTTTGTGACAGTGCAAACAAATTCCTTTTTGTCAGGCACATTTGATTTAAATATTCAAATAAAATAAAGGAGGTGTTGCAAACTTAAGAATACATAAATTAAGTAAATAAAAATAAAAATTAAAAAAAAAATGAAAAGAAATACAGCACAGGTGGTCAATCACCAGGGATATTAATAGAGTGCAGACAATCTATGTAATGCACACTCTTAATTCAGTGTTTTATATCGCTGGATGAAGCAAATTTCAAGTGAATTTTAAGTGCGCATATTCCCATACTTAGAAAGCACTTGTTTGTTTAATGGCATTTGAAGCATGATGGAGCCTCAGCTTTCCAAGTTAAGAACCTTTTGCAGTAGAACAGATACTTGCTGAGCATCCTAACACTTATCCCATTTCTGGTACTTTTGCCATTCTGTCTCATTTTTGTTTCGAAGGTGGGTAGTATTTAAGTTGCCATATCCCAAAGAGATATTAAGAAACCAAACTGATTTTTGCCTTGAATCAAGAACTACTATATGGCTTTTATCTAACATCAATTATTTTTTTAAAAAAGTTGGGCAACGTCAGATAATAAGGTTCGTTTGCTGGCTATTTTATGGGTATCAAATTCATTATCCATTATTTTCTTTTCCAAATAATGGGTCAGACGCTGCATGTATGCCATTTTAAACATAATATTTGGCTTTGTCATCCCCAAGTTTAGTCAGATGCCAATTTTCAGGCATATTGCACATATAGATCCAAAGATATTGTTAAATAATTGATACCCGCTAATTTAAAAATGGCCGTCATAACTTCAAAATTAGGTGTTAGGATCCAATTTTCAAGGCTCAATATTTAAGCAACGGCTTATCATAGGAAGCTGGAATTTTGGAATTTTTCTCAACACCATGGTACCTTACTACTTGGAAAGTTTCAAGAAATTTGGTGAGGGTGGGTTACAAATTGTTCAAAAGTGGCCTACTTTGACATGGAATGACCCAGTACTTCTTTGTTGGTCATATGATCCTTGTAGGATATGTGGAGCACCCCACAAAAAACACGTTTCTGTTGCCTCTATTCTCTTTTGATGCTGTCTGTTAATGTCCCATGTTTCTGAAGCATACAATAAGATTGGGTATACATAAGTGTTCAGTACCCTCTTCTTTATATTGATTGGAATCTTCTTGTTTTCCATAATGTTACTCGTAGTTTAAAAAGCTGCTTTTGCCTGGACAATTCTGCAGTTAATTTTGGAGGTGCATTTTGCATCTGGTGTTATTAGGGTTCCCAGGTATTTGAATCTTTCCACTTGTTTCAATATCTTGCTCTTTAGTTGTATGTTACATCTAGGGGTGTTGTTTTTCTTCAACACTACCATGTACTCTGTCTTTATCTTGTTTAATCATAGTCCCATTTTTTCACTTTCTTCATTGATGGTTTTAACTAGGCTCTGTGGATCTTCTTCATTGCCTGCAATCAATACAGTGTCATCAGCATATCTCAAGTCATCGATGTTCTGCTCTCCAACCTTGACACCTTGCGTGCTTGGATGTTTCACATGATGATTTCGCTGTACAAGGAAAATGTATTTGGCGATAACAAACATTCTTGTCTCACACCCCTCTTTATGGGTTGATACTGGCTAAGTTCATTGTCAACTCAGATAGCTGCTGTTTGCTTCCAGTATATACATGTTCTATATAATTCTAAGATCTTTCCCATTAAGGTTAATGTCTTTGAGGATCTTCATTAAGGTTTCATGCTTCGCTATATCAAAGGCCTTAGTGTAGTCAATGAATCATAGATACAGGTCTTGTTGTACCCTGTAAGGCTCTTTCTGATTGTGTCCGCGATATGTATATGGCATTTGTTGTTCCCTTGCCTTCAACAAAGCCATATTGCTCTTGGCTATTTCCGGCTTGATCTTCTTTCTGGCTCTTAGCATCACAATTTGTAGTATTACTTTGGCAAGATGGCTCATTAGGCTTGTAGTTCAATGCAGTCTGCAGTTGATGGTTCCTGGCCTCTTTGCAAGAGCTGTAAAAGTTGATTGTAGTCAATCTAATGGTATGTGCCCTGTATCATAGATTTTGTTAATCAATGTTGTAAGCAGGTCAATCCCGTATTCTTTCAGAGCACCAAACACCTTGATAGTAACTTTGTCCAGCCCTGGTGCTTTGCCATGCTTCATCTTCTTTTAGGCATAAGATACCTCATCTTGTAAGATAGATGACCCTTCAAAGTTGTTTCTGAAGGTGTAGTTGTTATTTCTATCTGAGTTATTCATGCCACCAATATACTCTGTGCATCTTCCCATGATCTTTTTCTTCTCCATGGTGATGTCTCTTATATTTCAGTGCCCCAGTGGCCCAGCATGACTTTTTCCCACCAAGTATTGGTATCTTGTGTTGCACTGATTTAGGGTCTCTTATATAAAGTTGTTCTATCTTGTTGTGTTCTGAATTGAGCAATGCCTCGTTTTCTTCATTGTACTTCTTTATCTCTTTATTTATGAGTTTGTATTTGGTTTCTTTGTTGGCCTTATTTGCCTTCCTTCTCATTTCCACAAGTTCTAAAATTTCAGCTATCATCCATTTGCTTTTCTGGTTTTGCTTCTTCACAGGCAAGGTTTCTTTTCCTCCTGTGATGAGAAACTCTTTCATGTTGTTTGAATTGGCTTTTGGTTTGCCTTAAAGTGCTTCAAATCTGTTCTTCACTGTGACATTACATTGTGTTCTGATCTCTTCATTAGTTCGCAGGAGGGACAGATTCAGTTACTTTTTCCAATCATAGACATATCTTTGCTACCATTGGATTGCGGTTGCTGTTACAGTCTGCTCCAGGGCATGCCTTACATGATGTCATTGCATTCCTAAATCTCTCTTTCACCATGATGAAATCTTTTTGGTTTCTGTAATCATTCCCTGGACTTTGCCACATTGCCAATCTTCTAAGGTGCTGTGCAAACTATGTGTTGCCAATCATATATTCCTTGGAATCAGCCCACGCCAATAGCGTCTGGCCTCTGTTATTTCTATGCCCTAAATGGAAAGGACCAACCATGTTTTCAAAATGGCCTTCCCCAACTTAAGCATTCAAGTCTCCTTAAATGATCATGGTGTCTGTTGAGTTGCATTCTTTTATTTCCTCTTCTATGTGGTCATAGAAGGCGTCAAGTTCTTCCTCAGTATTCTCAGAAGTTGGAGTATAAACTTGAGTGATGTTAAGTTCAAGTGGCTTGGTACTGAGCATAATATCATTGTTACTCTATCTGACCAATTGGTGTATGTTCAATCTATGCATACATTATGGGGCGGGGAGGGGGGGGCTTTTTCTTTGCATGTCTACAGCAACATTGGTCTCTTGTTGCATTTCTTTATTGTTGGCATCAATGCCTCAGGATATCTATGCCCCATGAGTATTTGTATTGTTACAGTTTTTTACCACAATTAAAGTCTTTTTAATATATGATATTGTTTAACATATGTTTCCCCACGTGCTCTGTGATTGATGTTAATGGTCAAAGATTACTCAATTTCAACTGCGCTCAAACTTTAGGACCAAACTTTAGCCTAATCATATGCAAGACAGTGACTAGAAGCAATACTTCTCCTTTCATGTCATTATACCAGATAGTGGATACATGCATATCTGAAAGCAAGGCAGGCAGCACTACCAGGGGGACCCATATTTCCTGCTAAGAGTATGTACATTCAAAGATTTTAGCCCTATTCTTTATAATCTGATTAGGTATATATATTTTTAATAATGTCAACCTCTGTATTTTGTGGTATACTGACTATTTCTGCAATAACACCTGATACACCTGAAGGGTTACTGGCACTGATCTTAATCTTCCTAATGGCCTCCTTTATCCATTCTTTACACGTTAGGTAAATAAGTGGACAACACTATTTGTCTTTGAAGGTGTCGCTGGCTGAGTCCCATTTTAGTAAGGAGTGCCACACCAGCCAGGTGTGACTGGCATCCCGTATCTGCCATGGCTTGGAAGTGAACAGGGTGGGTTGTTGCTGTCAGAGACTTTAGGTTAAGGGATTGGCTGTCTGAGGGCTCGGCATGAACGGTAATGTTGAAAAAAGGCTAGGGGCCAGAAGCTCATTTCTCCCATGCGTCACAGAATTCATTGTATGCATGGTGTTCTAAGCTGATGGATTGCGCATTCGATAATGCAATAGCCTCATCTGTACTGCATAGGCTGTCAAAAGTGTCAGCTGTGTCATCCAGAGAATTAGGCAAGGCAATTTGGGCAGAACTGGCAGACATTTGCAAGATGGTGGGTGACATCGCAAGTTGTGCACCTTTTCCCATATGCTGGGCATTTCTTCATGATCTCCTGTCTGCTTGCACTATATCCAGATCTTTGACAATGGCTGCATATGGTTGATCTGAACGAGATTTTTCCTGGCATTTTATAGAAGCTTCATGCTGCAACAACACCTTCCACAAGGCGACTGGCAGATCTCTTGCCACTTCCCTTTGCTTCAACATAACAATGTGCTTCCTCTAGAGACATGTCTTTCTTTGATTCACCAAGGATGTCTGGCCTGATCTCCTCATCATTAAGTCATCTAATGAGTATGACCCGTACCATGACATCGCTTTAATCTACACTGGCATTGCATGTTTCAGATGAGTATTGAATGTTGAAGCTGCAGACCCCTGCTTGCCCTCTAAGCCAGGCAGCGAAGGCTCTGACAGGATTGTCTCTGTCCTGCTGCATCTGTTGCAATTGGACACATGCAACCATTATGTGTCCTGGCGCACTGCAAGTGTTTTCATATGTTTGAGGATGGTGTCTTCATTACTAGCGGATAATGTACCAAATGTCCTCATAAGATTTTTCCGTAGTCCCTCATCACAGCACTCCTAAAGCTGGAATATTATGTCAGACCCAGTGAGGTGGGTTGCTTGTTTGTAGTCTGCCCATCTTCAAATGAAGTAAGCCCATTCTTCACTTGTACCTACTGCTGATTTCGAAGGATCCCACACCTTTTCTGCCTTGGCTGCTGTAAGTGGAGCAGGTGCATACATGAAAGCTGGGTGAGCTGTGGTGCTGCGAATGTCCAGAAGGTGGGTAAGGACGTCAGTTGGTGTGGTCATGGGTCATTCGGCATTGCAGTTGGGTGCTGGGCATTTGATGGTTGCCATGACTGTTTATATTTCCTTCATAAGTGAGTGCAAAACACTTGTCTTTGACTATTATTGAGTTCACCAAACACAATAAGGGAAACAAGACAATAATACAGGGCAATCTATAACAGATGAATGAATAAGAAGATAGGCAAAGCTAAATAAAATATAATGTAAAATGATAGACAAAAGAAATATATAGATAGTGGCATCTCTCTATTAGGTATTTCAAGAAACATATCACACATAACATACTAAGAGCTGTCTCATAGTTCCAACTACTGCTGTCAGGGGCGGATCCAGACCGGTGCTGCCGGTGCTAAAGCACCAGTCAGAATTTCACTAACAAATGTAAAGAACAGTCTAAGGCCTAGTTTGGAAAAAATTGTTGTCAACTTTCCCTCTGCTATTATTCTTGTTTTACGCCTCCTTAATTCTACTATTGCTTGTACGAAAGCCAACCGAAAAAAACCTGCCATTCCACAACCTTCGATCACAGAAGTTATATTATCTTGTGAGCTTGTTCTGGTTAAGGGTTTTGGTGCGAATTTTCGTTCAGCACCCATCAACTTTAATTGATTTACCAAGAGCGAATGATATTCTTTGATGATGAGTGCTCGATTTTGTCATTTCAATCTTATTGGCTAAGTAGGGGTGCTCGATGTCGTCAGCAATGTTCCTATTGGCTGTTCACCAGTGCTTATTGTGTTTTTGAACCAAATTGATATGAGGTAATACTTGGCCGCAATGCCGTGCAGACTATTTGAATCAATTCCAATATGGATCCTTCTGTGCTGACTATGCTGCATGAAATTTATCGAAACACGATTGATTCTCACAAAAGGGAAGGAAATCTTTTAGCTTTTCGAAATCGATGTTTGTCAGAGATTCAGGACTACTGCAAGACTACTACGACAAGATTAATAAAGATCATGTGAGATTATAGGACGACAACCTTTTGATGGTTTTGGTTAGCGGCACTCTCGGCCGTGCAAAGCTAGTTTAACAGTAAGGACAGACACCTCTATTGAAGGTAGCAATTTGTGTCTACAACAAGTCATTGATATTTGGATATTGGGATAATGCAAAAGAACCGAATATTAAATGATTAGGTATATAGATTAATTCTGTAATTTTGGGGGTTGTTTTGAGATTATTTTGAGATTGATTCAAAATAGCCTATGTAAGAAACTATGTATAGTATATATGTTGAATTATTTCCCCCTCTAATAGGGCCTACAGTTACGTGGTACAGGTACTCGGTATATAACCTCGTTATTTTTTAGGGCCTTCTATACTGCACAATTTCATGTGGGATTCCCATACTTGTTCGTTTAAATGTGATATTAGGGTTATATTTTTCTTTCTTATTGGTGACCAGAGCCAAGCGCAAACCGGCCGCGCGTAGCCGGTCCAGGGTCTCGTGCGCCTGAGGAAAGAGGTGCATGTTCCGCTCGCGCAAGTGGCTGAAGGCGTCGCCGATCTCGGCGGCCAATCCATCGTCCCGCAGTCCGATCCGCTCAAAGCCGAGCCGCACCGTCTCGTGGCGCGCCGCCCTCAGCTTCAAGCGCCAAACCCGGTGCCGCTGCGAATCCGACCAAAACTCCCGGGCCGCCGCCAGCACGGCATCGGTCACCCGCGCCGGCTCATGGCCGGACAGCCGTGGCGCAAAGCTCTCCATGATCTCGCCCCAAGCCGGCCGTGGCTTGCCATAGGCGGAGATCAAGGTGTCGTCCATGTCGAAGAACATCACCTTCGGCGCCGAGCCGGGGCTTTTGGGGAGCGGCGCGGACATCAGCGCTTTACCGGCGTCAGCAGGGTCTCGGGCCGGCGATCGCGCGCGGTTGCAAGCAGCTGCTCGCTCCGGCCGGAATAGTCCACCGCGCCATCCAGCCCCTGGCAATAGCGGCGCAGCGGCTCGGTCAGCTGGGCCTCGATCAGCCGCAAGGCCCGGGTGGGGTCATCACACTCGAAGTTCAGGTAAAACCACGGCTCACCGCGCTTGAGCAGCAGCTCTTGTTCAAGGTCATGCCATTCGAAGGTCCAGACCAGCTTGCGCGGCCAGAGCTGGATCGGAACTCGCCCGCCGACCACCAAACCGGGCCAAGGCTCGCGGCGCCAGACGTGGAAAGGCGGAAGCTGCTCCATCCAGACGGCTTCGTCGGAAAGAAAGCGATAGGGAGTGGCGATCTGAACCAACGGCCGCTTTGGACTGGCCCAGAGGCGCGGCTCGAGCAAGCCGAGGATCTGCCCCAAGTATTGCGGGCTTACCGCGCTCTGTGCACCGGCCGCGTTGACCAGACCCAAGCTTCCATCGCGCCGTTTGGCCAAACGTAGTTGAAGATCGTAGGGGCAGAGCACCTCGTGATAGCGCTTCTCGTAATCGAGCACCGACGGGCAAAACGGTAGGGCCTTGGCGTTCGTGGGTGGCGGACCCTTGCGGCCGATCGGACGAGGGTCCTCGTAGAGGAACCCGGCAAGCTCCGTATCCAGCAGCCAACCGATCTCCAGCACCCGCCGCTTGGCGGAGCCCTGCCCGTCTCGGCCCTGACTTTGGTCGGGAGTCGGCGCTCCGGCCTCTCGCGCCGCGCCGATACGCTTGAGCCAAGCGAACATGCTATCGCTCGACCTCCTTCAGCAGGCGTTCCGGCCGGCGCCGTTTCGCGGTCTCGAACAGGGAGAAGGTTCGGTTAGCCAAATGAATCACACCATCCACACCTTGGCAGAAGCTGCGCAGCTCCGGGGTCATTTCCGCCTCCACCATGCGCATGGCGCGGGTCGGGTCCTCAGACTCGAACTTGATATAGTACCAGGGCTCCCCGGCGGTCAGGACCAGCTCCCGAGTGGGATCGTGCCACTCGAACGCCCAGGACATCAGCCGCGGCCATATGTGGATCGGCAGACGCCCACCGATGAAGACTCCGGGCCAAGGCTCGGAACGGTAATGATTGAACGCCGGCATCTGTGCCATCCAAACAGTCTCGTCGGCGATGAAGCGGTAGGGCGTGACGATCTGGACGATGGGTCGATCGGGATGCCGCCAGAGGTCGCGCTCCATCAGCACCGCGAAGCTGGCGAGCTGCTGCTGCCCCACCGTTCGGGAGGGCGCCATCCCATTGGCCAGGCCAACTTGACCCTGCGGGCCGGTCGTGGGCCGGAGCCGCAAGTCGAATGGACAGGGAATCTCGAAATAGTTCGATTCACTGCGCCCGATCGCCGGGTAGGCCGGCAGGCTTTCCGGCGCCCGTGGCGCGAGCCCGGAGACCGGCCGCGGCCCCTGGTAGACGAAGCCAGGGTGTTGCCCATCCAAAAGCCAGCCGACCAGCAAGGGCTCTCGTGCTATTGTCGCGTCCGCGCTCATCCGCCCTGCTTGAGAGATCCAAGGCCCCACGGCAAGAAATGCAGGGCTGAAGGATGGCGAACATACTGCGTGCCTCGGGCTCAGACAACGGTGCGGTGACCGCCAGAGCTATCAGGCCGCTTCCTGCAGGAACTTCTCCAGACGCCAGGATTTAGTGTGCTGAACCGGTATCTCCAACCGGAATGCTCAATCCACTACCATGAAGATTGGGCGGCGGCCGGGCGGGGGGATCCCGGCCGCCGCCCTTTCAGCGCGGGGCGGGCTTACTGGCTGCGCCCTTGCGAAGCGCCGTTCTTGGCGCTCGCGCCGAAAAGACGTTCCAAGAGATTGGGCTCCTTCGCGGGGGACCGCCGCTCTGCGGCGTCCTGCTTGTCAGCGGCTTCTTTGTCCCGTCGGGCCCGAGAGCGGGGCTTATACTCATCGGCGAAGGGATCGTTTCGCCCGTCGCCAGCACCGCCCCGCGCCAGGGCGGCGTAAGGGACCGAAGACAGCGCAAACAGCGAAACCACGCCTGCCACGCACTGCCGTCTCCCGCTCGCCTTGGATCGACTCCACGTCATCCTGTACCTCCCGAAAACGGTGGGCCCATCGCCCAGTGGGGATCACCTGGGACCGGGCCGCCCCGGGGGCAAGGCAGGGTCGAACACGAGCGCGTGACCGCGAAGCGCGGTCCCGAATCGGTCGCGTAACCGAGCTGGAAGACCCCGCCACCGATTGAACTTTGAGGAGACGGGTTTAAGATGTTGATTGCTGATCGAATAAAATTATACAATTCAATTGATTATTTATGTAATTTGAGAAATCAATGTAAATTTAGATCGGCCCTGCAATTTGCCTTGAGGAGGGCCCGCTGCCGAGGTGCAAACTCACAGGCGTGGGCTCACTCGCCGCTTCGCTATCAAATCCATACATGGCGCCACCATCGAAACGCACCGAAGGGGTGTCAGACGAAGCGATAGCTATCGAAACTGATATCGCCGCGCCAAGCCCAGAGTGTCAGGACTCCACGTGAGCCGGTCCTGATCGCGTGCGGCGCGAGGGGCGCGTGATGGATCACCTCCCCAGGGCCCTTGGACTCGAAACTTCGGTCCCCGACCTGCCATTCCCCTACGCCTGACAGGACCAGATAAACCTCTTCTGCTTCATGTACATGTGATGAATAGAAGATGTCTGGCCTCAAGAGAAAGAGGCCCGTCCGGACCTCTTGGTCCGACACCATACCCTCCGGGCCAATGAGCTCCACAAAAGCGTGCCCATCGGCAAAGGAGGCCGGACACTGCGACCTGGGCGCCGACCGCCAGGGCAGCTGGTCAAAGCACCTGGACAGTTCATCGAGTGGGGGATCCAGGTGGGTCTTGCCGTCGCCAAGCAGGGTGCCGAGCGCATCGCAGCTCGGAACCCAGCTCGCCTCCCCCCGGAAAGCCATCGGCGGACTCTCACGGATCCGGTCGAAATGAACCGCAACCTCTTGAAGCAGATCGCTCCCGGAGGCTTTGAAGTGCGCTCCAGCTGCGCCGAAGAAGGCGAGGACGCGGCGATTCACGCGCGCGCCGCGGTCCGAAGCGGCGACCGGCAGCGCGCTAGGTCCATAACGGTGAGTCATTGAAACATTACATTTTGTCCGGGGTTCAAAGCCCGGGTGGCTTGATTTGTCGACATTTTGTATGTAATTGTTCGGCCCAACATCAAAAATCGTCCGAAAATGAGGTCGTGTGGGACCTTGTCCCATGTATCGCCTCGATGGAAACAGGAAATTGGAGGCTTCAATGGGTCACAAGACCGAGCTTGAGAGAATCTTAGAAGACAAGAAGGCCACGCGCCGCGACTTCATGGTCGGCGCGACGGCGCTGGGCTTGAGCCTGTCCGCCGCATCATCCATGTGGAGTGGCCGCGCGCTCGCGAACGCGCCGCAAAAGGGCGGGCACATGCGCTGCGCCCTGAACGACGCCAACACGATCGACTCGCTCGATCCGGCGACCTTCAACGCGACCACCATGATTGTCATCAGCCGCTCGGTCCGCGACAGCCTAACCGAAGTCGGCCAGGACAACTCGGCCGCCCCGGGCTTGGCGGAAAGCTGGGAGCCGAACGCCGATGCCACGACCTGGCGCTTCAACCTGCGCAAGGGTGTCGAGTTCTCCAACGGCAAGAGTCTGACCACTGAGGACGTGATCAACTCGATCAACGTGCACCGCGGCGAGGATTCCAAGTCGGGCGCCAAGGGCGTATTCGAGGGCATTGAGGACGTCTCGGCGGACGGCAATAGCGTCGTGGTCGTAAAATTGAAGAGCGCGAACGCCGACTTCCCGTTCCTGATGACCGACTACCATATGAATATCGTGCCGACCAAGGACGGCAAGGCCGACGTCTTGTCCCCGATCGGCACCGGCCTCTATACGCTCGAGTCCTTCGAGCCGGGCGTTCGCGCGGACATCAAGCGCAACCCCAATGCCTGGCAGGGAGACCAATTCGGCCATATCGAGACTGCGGAGATCCTGGCGGTGCTGGATGATACCGCGCGAGAGAGTGCCCTGGTCTCGGGCCAAGCCGATGTCATCAACCGGCCGGGCCTGAAGACGATCCGCCTGCTGGAGCGGGCGCCGGGCATCAATATCGTCGCGGTGAAGAGCAACCTGGCCTTCACCCACCCCATGCGGACGAACATTCCGCCGTTCGACAACAACGACTTCCGCATGGCGCTGAAGCACGCGCTACCGCGTCAGGAGTTCGTCGACAAGGTGCTGTTTGGCTACGGCTCGATCGGCAACGATCAGCCTCTCGGTCCGGTGTTCCTGAACCACGACCCCGACCTCAAGACCGAGTACGATCTCGACAAGGCGAAATCGCTTCTGAAAAAGGCGGGCCTGGAAGGCGCCAAGTTCGAGATGAGCGCTTCGGACACCGCCTACGGCGGCGCGGTCGATGCGGCGGTGCTGTTCCAGGAGTCCTTCGCGAAAATCGGCCTGGAGATGAACGTCCTGCGCGAGCCAAAGGACGGCTACTGGAGCAACGTGTGGAACGTGAAGCCCTTCTGCGCCTGCTACTGGGGTGCGCGCCCGGTCGAGGACATGATCCTCTCCATCGCCTATATCTCGGGGGCGCCCTGGAACGATACGGTAATCTCGATCCCGCGCGTCGACGAACTGGTCACGGCCGCCCGCGGCGAGCTGGACGCCGCCAAGCGCAAGGAGATGTACAAGGAAGTCCAGATGCTGCTCAGCACCCAGGGCGCCACGCTGATCCCGGCCTTCGGCCAGGACGTGGCCGCGACCAACGACAAGGTTGGCATCGGCGATGCCATCGGCGGCGGCTGGGAGATGGATGGTGGCCATTTCCTGAAGCGCTGGTGGATGAAGGCTTAACCTCTGGAAATCGACCTGGGTCCCTACCGGGTGGGACCCGGGTCCCAAATCTCGGGGGCGGCAGCCGACTGCCGCCCCCGTTCGCTTTTGCGGCGCACCGAGAAGCCATCCCTTCCTGACATGCGAGACGGCGGCCGACACGGTCGGGGACCGCCCACAAGGACGCTTCGGGCCATCGTGTCACCCCAAATTGCTTCTACGCCCGGACAGCGTCCGACAGATAAGCGCCCATTCCTTCGAAGCGGTAAAATTTCCATGTATGACAGACAATTAACAATAAGCCCTGTTGCCCTGACTTAGCTCCAAAAAGGCGAGCCAGAATTCATACTTCTCAGATCCTGACAATCTTGAGCCTCAAAATGGCCAAATTACGCCGCTTTCCGGCTGGTTTGAGACCTTTGCCCGCTGGCATAACAGGACCTGCGATTCCTGACATAACTGACACGGATCGGTGCTAGGTTATGTCCGGAGACGATCCAATGCGATGGATGCAAACAGGGAGTACCGAATGTCCAGAGACAACGACACCACCCAGCTCGGCTGGCTATCCCAGCAGCTGACCGACAGCAAGATTTCCCGGCGTGAGTTCATGGGCCGCGCAGCAGCGCTCGGCGTGACCACCGCGCTGGCCTCGACCCTGGCCGGACAGGCCGTCAAGGCCGCGGGACCGAAGAAGGGCGGGAAGTTCACCGCCGCCGTGGGCCACGGTTCCACGACCGATTCGCTCGACCCGGCAACCTACGAAAACGGCTTCATGGCCGACCTCGACTATGCCCTCCACGGTCACCTGACCGAAGTCGACCATACCGGAAAGCTGGTCCCGCAGCTGGCGGAGAGCTGGGAGGCCTCGGCCGATGCCGCGACCTGGACCTTCAAGCTGCGCAAAGGCGTGGAATTCCACAGCGGCAAGACCATGACCGCTGCGGACGTGGTCGCCTCGATCAACCACCACCGGGGCGAGGACAGCAAGTCCGCCGCCAAGCCGATCGTCGAGCCGATCGAGGATATCAAGGCCGATGGCGACGATACCGTGGTGATGAGCCTGAAGGGCGGCAACGCGGATTTCCCCTTCATCATGAGCGACTATCACCTGACGATCATGCAGGAAACCGACGAAGGCAAGGTCGACTGGGCCTCGGGGGTCGGGATGGGCGGCTATGCCTTGACGGAGTTCGACCCGGGCGTACGCGCCTCGGCCAAGCGGGCGCCGAACTATTGGCGCGACGACCGGGCGCATTTCGACGAGATCGAGCTTTTGGCGATCGCCGACGTGACCGCGCGCACCAATGCGCTGACCACCGGCGAGATCCACGCCATGGACCGCTGCGACATCAAGACGCTCCACCTGCTGAAGCGCAATACGAATGTGGTGATTGGCGAGACCACCGGCTACGCCCACTACACGATCCCGATGCGCACGGACATGAAGCCCTTCGACGACAACAACGTGCGCCTCGCCCTCAAGCACGGCGTCGATCGCGAAGCCCTCTTGCAGACCGTGCTGCGCGGCCACGGCCTGATCGGAAACGACCACCCGATCAGCACCGCCAACCGCTATCATGCGGGCGATCTGCCGCAGAAGTCCTACGATCCGGACAAGTCGAAGTTCTACCTCAAGCAGGCAGGCCTCGAATAACAACCTTGGTTACATGGTGGCAATGACATCATTAATACAGAATATTGTAAAGGCCACTGCAAAATTGTCTACATCATTAGACTACACATAGTTCAAGATATGTTAAATACTTTTGATAGATCAAATAAGCTTACAAGTATATTGGCTATGGAAAATCTGTTTACCGGCAATGACGCGAAACTCATAGAAGTATTTTAAACACCTTGTAGAAAATACTTTGATGAGTGTGTCGTTGTCACTGTGTAACCAAGGCCACTCTATCCCTAGATTTAGCAGCATATATAGTCCCTGTGAATAATACTCTGAAACTATCTATAAATATATTATACTATTAATAAATATATATAACAATTTGTTGTCACTTACCATCTTCGTCTATCACGTCTTCTTTTTCTTCTAATAAATTAACAACTGACGTCACAAAGTATTCTGCATTTCCGGTGAAGATTTGCCAGACGGGGGGCAAAATACTGGCAATAAATTTGCTCATAAACTTTGGAAAGTCCTTAATGAGTGTTTCGAATGCCTGTACGAAGAAAAAAGGTCAGAACTATTAAGGAATGCTGTACATGCCGATACAATGCCGACATGTATCATATTACCGGTACTTCCCTCTGTTTCGTTACCTAGTTCATTGGCAAAACTTTCAAGGCTGCATGGTGAGCTTACCTACCTTATCTGTCAAAACTTTGTCGCACAAAAGTGATGAATTTTTCTGGAGGCGAAGAAAATTTGTCCAACAAAATATTTTGATCGACTAAACGTTTGTTCGATGAAAATTCCATCTGGCAAAAATTTTTCCCGACATTGTTTTTCACAATAAGGTATTTTTCTTGTTGTTGCTGTTCATCATCATGTATAAAAGAATAGGCCAAGGAAGGAGTGACAAAACATTTTATTGAGTACATATTTATGCACTGATCTCTAATCCTGATAGATTACTTGCAATTACTTACACGTAAAATTTCCATCTTGAGTCCCCAGTCTGAAAGTGGTCCATCAGGAAGAACAAGTGCTTGTACAAAAGCTTGAATCATATCTGGTAACCTGGGATATAATATTTCCTTTGGAACATTCTGTTAAGAAAATAAAAAGAAAATTGATACAAATATCCCCCTAAAACAATTCAGTTTAAGTCAGCAAACAGAGGGGTTGGATACAAATAGCCTGGATCAATCTTTACAACAATAGCGAATGTGATGTGGACACTAAAGCCCTTGGAACTTGCTTCCAAGCCTGACTGCTTGTAACATGTCTGTTCAAAGTGTCCAAGACACTTCTGTGGCAAGCTGAAATTTACACACAAACATTAAATGTATTGAATGAAAGCAAAGTGTTTGCTTTGCCCTTTTATTGTACTTCCTGCAAAATGTAAAAAAGTTTACTTTCGGAAGGGGGAAGAGGAGGCAACTAAGTCAGGAGTTCTTAGCCTCAGACAGTAAATAACCCCCACCAGCTATACAGATTCTCAAGTACCCCCTGGGTCCAAACGGGTGAGGCATTGTTTCACACCATCAATATTAAACAATCAATAAACAATCAATAAACAATAAAAAATATATATTTATTTATTTGTTTATTTGTTTATTTATTTATTTAATTATTAATTAATTTATTTATTTATCTATTTATTTATTTATTTGTTTATTTATTTAGTTAGTTAGTTATCTACTACTATTTATCTTTGGTTTTGCCAATTTTGACATTAAAAAAGCAATGAAACATGCTATTAGCTGTTGGACCCCCTAATACGTCTTGTCTAAATTTTATCCCCTTTAAAATCTCAAAAAACCCGTAAGGGTGTCCCTGGACCCCCATTGAGAATCACTGAACAGCTCAGCTCAAGTGCAGCTCAATGGGTCCTGGTGATTGTGTTCGTTCAATCTTAAAATTGAGGAATGTGGTCAAGGGAAAGGGAAAGGGGGAAGAAGGTAGCAAGAATATTGAACAAAGTAAAATCATTTTGCAGCACAATTGACCACACGAATCATGGGATCAATAAAACTTACCTTGTTGACTTCTTTCATCAATGCAATCAAGCTGGCAATTGTTGTACAAATATGAACTGCTCTAGCTCTAGTTCTGGTTGAGTATTTCTGCATAAAATGTGACAAATAATTAAAACCATAGAAGTGTATTGACTTATCAATTGTTTGGCGAAGACACAACACCACATGTATGTACCTAGTTTGTGTACTAAATCTATAGACAGTATTGTTTTGCCACTTGTGGGCTCATCAGTGCTGCACAGAGTGACAAGACTCAATCTGTGCTGTGAAGCAAGCACACTTGCAACACAGCAATTTAGAAGATTCATGTAGCACTATGCCAAAGTGCCCAACCCTCGTGTGAGGTGCAGTTTGCATACTATGTATATATAACTATAAGTCTGGTTCTGAGAAGCAGTCAACTGTTGGTCCTTGGGGCAATGAAGTGGGAAAATGGCAGGCTGATACAAAATTTATAGTATTAAGGCATACAACACTCCATGCT
>JAAAKM020006971.1:99134682-99154129 GCA_010016025.2 Alatinidae sp. Z8VKAUB7J3 | reverse complement strand
GTCCTTGGGGCAATGAAGTGGGAAAATGGCAGGCTGATACAAAATTTATAGTATTAAGGCATACAACACTCCATGCTTCTGAAATCTAGCAAGTGACTTCTGCCTTTGCAGTGCAATAGCATAGCCACAAAAGAAAGGATTTGTAACTGTTTGTCAATATTCCTGGGTATCTGTAGGCCACTCAATGTGGTCTTGCTTATAAGCTCACAGTCCTTGTCATGAGTATGGGCTTATATGCAGTGGAAAAGGGCAGATCAATCACAATCTGAAGTAACTTTATGTAAGGTTGGTTAGCGGCAGGGGTGTAATCAAAATGACAACACGATTTCTACGACCTGGTCCACTTCTTGGAGATGCTTAGATGGATGAATCGGCGTGCGTTTATACAGCTTTGTCTCAACTTTCTGAATTGGAAACTCAAGTTCCCGACTATATAAGTGGAAGTCAAGTTCCTCTAGCGTGGTGGCGATATTGGGTGAGTTTCGTACTTGTGTAAATAATGCCTACCCTAAAATAAGCAACATACATGCAACACTATTATTTACACGGAACTAGCACTTGTGCCCACGAGTTTCTAGTGGAGTATTACAATCTTACTCAGAGGCAATGTTTTCCGTTTCAGCACTACTGAGTAACAATAACACTATTACCTGCTGACACCATAGCTGAAATGTTGATTGCCTTATGTCAGCAAATGTTATGAAAACTACGCTTTTCTATTGATAATAATAGTGGCCATGTCACATTCACTCATGAGTAAGTCTTACCTCTGGCTGAATGAAAACTGATAACAGTTCCGGTAGAACAACTGGTGCCAAATGTGGTATTTGAAGATCAGATATTTCTTCAACAATTTCTACAGCAAAATTTCAAAGAAATAGTTTAGAGATATTCTGTGTGGTGTTCATGGTTATCACAGATTATAAAACGAGTCATAATTAAAACTGCTATATATTTTTTTAATTAACTAATTTGAATTAAGTGACCACATAAATGTTCATTAATGTATTTATAAATCATTGAGAAGAGAGGATTTGAAATGTTAGTTAGAAAAGAATACTAGAGATATAGAAAAGCATGTCACCACCGGGCGCATGGCGAAAAGAGGCTGGTCTCCAATTGCATTAAGCTGGATGTTGATGGCCCACGGTGGATGATTGGGAGCTAATGTGGCGACTAGAGAAATAATAGTATGTTAACATCGGAGGTCACCTAGCTCACTTGGTAGAGTGCACGCCACGTAAGCATAGGTCACGGGTTCGATCTCCAGTGGTGACATGCTTTTCTCTTTCTCTAGTTTTCTTTTCTAACTGGTATTGATAAATATGACTGATATATTAACATTTATTTCCCAATTATTATAATATTTTCACATTAAATTTCATCTAAAACGTTCTTGGGTATTGGGTGCTGTTTTTCTAAACTTGGTGTTGAACTGGGAGTTTTCAAAGCCTATAAACTAATAGGAGATTGGCAACCTGTTAAACAGTTACCAACTATACAATATTTCCAGATAAGAAATTATGTATGAATGTGGCTTTACTGTTGAGCATCTCTTGTTTGGACTTAAACATTCTGCAAAAATGCAAATAAAAATGTATGAATGAAAAGTGAATAGTCCACCGACAATGCTAAATGTGGAAACTTCATTGACAATGTTTCGTCTAACAGACTTCTTCAGGTCACTACTACACTACATTTAGCCAATTTTCAGTACTTCCAGTAGACCATGATCATACAAATACCATTACATTTGAATGTGACCTTTAGTCAGAATTATGAGCTATAAGAATATGCTGCTATGAGTTATTTCTCACAATCTTCCTCTTACTGGAATATTAGCTGTGTTGAGAACGAGTGTTGTCCAGTACATAACACCCTATCTGCTTATTAGGGCCTTTTTATTTAGGCCACACTGCTCAAGCAGATTGCTGATTCATCACTCTACGTAACAGCTAGTTCAGAATTGATTGGCTATTTTTAAAATGTAGCTGCATATAATGTTTCCTTTCTTTTCAATCCATTCAGATGATTTGTGCTCCATGCCAAGACTGTTTTGATATTTTGTGCTATATTGAATGACAAGTATTGCATCAGTAAGTATAAAAAGCTTTAGATAAATATGGCCCAAGTATGGGAGGCTGTAGCCTGTGATGTCTCTGAATCCAGTCTCCAATCAATGGCATTGTTTCCCTAAATTGAAATTAATCTTGTGATGGATTATTACAGCTATACCTGCAAGGACCCTCATTGCTCCATGAATGATGTTAGCATCCTGACTTCGAAGAGCTTCAAGAAGGATGTTGAAGAATGATGGCCAAGATTCTGGCCAATCATGCCTTGCGATGGCTGACATGGCATATGCCTATTAGTGTGAAAAATGGAAGGAAAGTTGAAAAGAAATTAACTTAGGCAAAATATTACATGTAACACAATAAGAGGCATTTGTAGGCAATGTTGAAAAGTAAAAATCCTGAGCATTGGAACTTGAGTTCCATGAATCATGCCAAACACAACACTCAACACACATTCACCAATAAAGTTCCCCACATTTTGAACTACAGTAAGGCTATTGCAAACATTTTATTCAGTGTTAAATTTTGTTATTCCTTTTTATATATGTTGGTTTTATATATATTGGTTTACCTTGGACTCCGATAATGAATAGTGAAGACTCCCCCCCCCCTCCCTCCTTCCCCTGACAAAGAGAGGATAATTTATTGTTGACAGTGGCTAAAATATCTTCAGCAGTGAGTAATGCTATAAACTTGGTACCTGTCCAGAGTGCAAATGGTTACCCAAAGTTGTATTTCATGAATTGAGGGTTCAATCACTTAACACCCCCAAAAAGACATAAGGAATGGCCAAGAAGCAGGGGCCGGTTTAACAAGGCAGGGATGGATTCATTTGTCTTCTACAATGATACATCAGTAACTTGAACCTACTGTCAAGGAATCAATCAAATAAAGTATATTATCAAAATTTAAAAAAATCTAACTTCTTTTCCACAGGTAGTACCATAATCTGTCTATATGGGTCTAACCCCCTCTCCTTGCTATGGGTCTGTTAGAAATAGATACATTCCAACCACGTGTAATTGCTCAGCAGTGTACATCACTCGTGGTACATAGGTTAACATCTAGTACCTGTAAGGCTGTAAAGGTAATTTGTGCAAATGCAAAGCAAGTAGATTACAACTCCCCTGAACAACTTGAAAACAGCTGTACATACTGTTATAATGTCAAAAGATAAAAGTTTACATTTCTACTCACCACACTGGATCTAATCTTGCTGCTTGTATCTGACAACCCTCTTGGTAGCAATTCTCTGATGACATCTTTCATCTATCAACAAAGACCAAATATTTTTAACTTAATAAAAGTAATAATTAATACATCACACCATGGAACATCTACAAGTATTTTTTCTAAGCACTTTAAACACAAACACACTTATTCTTATATTTTTAAAACTGTCAATCTATAAAGTTCTGCCTTTCATTGATGGTCATAAGTCTACTTTTATCATTGAACGGTTAAAGAAAATTTAAGGTAATACCCCATTGCCGCTAGAAAAAGATATTTGGGGATATGTTCTGTTCTGAAAACACTAGAGAAATAAAAAATATGTCAAAACAGGGGATTGAACCCCTGACCTGCACTTTTACAGCATGTGCTCTACCGACTCTGCTCGGTGACCTACGATGTTAATATAATCTATTTCCCTAGTCACCACATTGGCTCGCAATCATCCACTAGTGGACATCGACATCCAGCTCAGTGCAATTGGAGACCAGTCTCTCTGCGTCATGTGACTTGGCCAAGGAAGAACTCCCCTCCAACCCGTCATCAATCCTATTAAAGCCTATTAAAGTTACAGAGTATCATTGAGAAGAGAGGATTTAAAATGTTAGTTTTGACACTGGAGAAATAGAAAATATGTCACCACCGAGGATCGAACCTGTGATTTGTGGTGTGCACTCTACAAACTCTGCTAGGTGACCTACGATGTTAACATAATCTATTTGCTTCATTGGCTTCCAATCATCCACCAGTGGACATTAACATCCCACTCAATGCAATTGGAGACGAGCCTCTCGGCATCATGTGACTTTACCAAGGAACGACTGTCATCCAATGCATCTATCTATAGAAAGCCTATTAAAAGTCAGAAAGTGTCATCAACAAGAAAGGATTTGAAAAGTCATTATTGAAAAGAGACTAGAGACATAGAAAATATGTCACCACCAGGGATCTAATCCATTATCCATGCTTTTCCAATATGTGCACGGGAAATTGCGGGTCATGAGTTTTGTGATATCTGTAGTCAAGCAGTAGTCATCGTGACACTGCATAATGCAAATGAAGAATGTAAGTAGTAGTTTTGCTGTTAAGAATGACCCCTGAATCACAAAGGCCATAGAATAAATAGTTGAAATTACTAAAAATACTTTAGCGTAAAGAGCGGGGTATTTAGGAGGAGATGAGCCCCTCATATGCATAACAATTTCTGTTCGTTTTAAGTTTTAATGCTCCTCCTTATTTTCAGTTGAAAAAACTTTTATATTTATTTTTTCATTGTTTTTTGTTTTAAATAATGCTAGAAAATCCTGCAACTCCTTCAGGGAAATTCTCTTCCCACATGACAAATTCCTCCATGGAAAGATCCTCCCACATAAGCCCCCCCCCCAACCAAAAAATATCCCCCTGAAAATGTCTCTACACTTAACAATGGCCATTACTATATGTAAACACTGGTCAAAATTTGTAGCTTGCAGCCCCTCCCCTGGGGACTGTGAGGGAGTAAGTCGTCCTTAAAGATATAGTTGTTAGATTTTTCAACTATGCTGAACAAAATGGCTATCTCAAAATTTTGATCTCTTGACTTTGGGAGAAAATGAGTGTGGGAGGGGGCGTAGGTGCCCTCCAATTTTTTGGTCTCTTAAAAAGGTCCCTAGAGCTTTTAATTTCCGTTAGAATGAGCCCTCTCACGAAATTCTAGGACCACCGGGTCAATACAATCACCCCTGGAAAAAAACAAACAAACAAAAAAAATAAATAAAAACAAACCCATGGTTGGTCTTCTGGCAAAAATGACGAAGTTCCACATTTTTATAGATAAGAGCTTGAAACAGTTTTGTTCTCTGCTATGCTGAATCTGATGGTGTGATATTCGTTAAGATTCTACAACTTTTAGGGGGTATTTCCCCTTGTTTTCCAAAATAAAGCAAATTTTCTCCAGCTTGTATCTTTTTATGGGTAAGGCTAAATTTGATGAAACTTATATATTTAAAATCAACATAAGAATCCAAGTCTTTTGATGTATCTATTAGTATCAAAATTTCTTTTTTTTAGAGTTTTGTTTACTATTGAGTCGGGTCACTCCTTATTACAGTTCATTACCACGAACTGTTTGATGATTACTCTACTATGTTTTATTGTCCCTTTATCTTGTATTTTACTTGATATAGTTATTACTTTTATATTTTACTTTGCGCACTGGAAAAATTCTGCTTCAGGTATAACAGTGTATGCCTACACTTTTGTTAGTCTTCAAAACCATGTAGTAAGTCCATAATAGGAACGGGTCCAAATGAGTAATCATAGTTGAGTCGGGTTTGATTCCTAGGGTGGCCGTTTTTTTTAGTTAGGGACAGGGTTAGTGGCGTGATTCTATAAGTTCAGCCAGAGTCAACCAAGCTCTAAATGGGTATCTGAAGAAATCTGGGGAAGGTAAGCAGGAAGGGTGTGTGAAAGCACTAAATGGCTGGCCCCTAATCTCCCATTGCACTTCCTGGCTAAAGGGTCAAGAAACGGACATCAGCACCCCTAGTTTGGAACTTGAGGGTCTAGTGTCGTCATACTTACTTACTTACTTATAATAGGAACATTGTTATGGTTGTATTTATGTTCTTGGTTTGGGAAGCTAGTGGAGGTCCTAAAACCTACTAGCAAGCTTTTTTATCATTGTTACCGTCCCCTTTGCTATGACCATTCGTATGGAAGGTCATTATTGATCTTACTTATCACTATATTACAACAAAGGTACAAAAGGTACGTTTAGGATTAACCTAAAAGTTACAGCCACTGGTTTGATACCCTGAAGATAATACTGTCATTTCCATTGATTTGAAGTCATACTTGGCTTTTTACTAACCGTTTATTACCATGAATAGTCTGATTATTGTCAAAACTATACAAAATGAAAAATTTTACGAATTTTCAGATACATTACAATGAGTAGCAACTTATTTAGTCTGTGCTTACATTATTGTTTTACCATGATTAGACTTACATTTCTCCAGTTTCAGGATTCTTTTTCCATCTACCTTGCTCTGGTATAAAATGAACTGGCTCTTCTTGTCCTGACTTCCATTCTAGATAGAACTTCTTATAGTGCTCAGGCAGAAGAGCATTCACACCTTTTTTCAAAAGTCTTGTATGTTTTGCCACTTGTTCAGAGTTGGTAGATAACCTTATTAAAGGTTTGATATTTGCTGCCATATCTCCTCTGAAAAAGTAAAACTAAATTATACTGACTCAATAATACAATAAAATGCTGAAGGCAATATAAAATAGATATAAGGAGAACTGGAGATACAGATGAAGATTCTTTGCCCAAGACTGCTTCCCCCTCCCCTTGAACAAAAAGAAGGGGAAATATAAAGTTTTCACCTTTTTCACATAATTTACCATTTCAGTAATTGGGCAAGAATAGGAAAACAAAAGAATATCCAGTGACAAGATAAAATCAGAAATAGACATATAGTGACACATAATACAGAACTGATGAAAATATGGATATTAAATTTATCTATTCGTTAGAGAAAATTCAAACCAGTTGAAAATAGATTTCTAATAATTGCACGAGGGGAATTCAAAATAATATGTAGAACAAATTTTATTTTTACTGATTTTTCCATAACAACTTTTCCACATAACATCCATTAAGTCCAAAATAGTTCAATAGGTGAATCTACCTTCCTTTTAGACCACTTTAGAAGAAACATAGAAACTCCTTTATGAATCATGTTTTACTTCATCTTTTAATTATCAGTGCTTGTGAAATAGGTGCCTTACAAGTGCTCATTGAGTTTTTGGAGTATAGAAAAGGCCACATGGATGTAGATCCAGACTTTAAGATGGATGTTGCCGCAACTTCCACCAAGCTTCCTCACATCTTCTTTTGCAATGGGTGAGGGACGCACTGGGGCGTTATCATGATGAAAGAGAATCCAACGATGGAGCTCTTCGATGGATATCTACATAAGAGGCTCCTGGGACAGTTTATTAGTCTTATAAGATGTCTACAGCCCAACTTCCTTAGAATTCTAGAAAAAAACAGTTGCCATTACCTTATTGACAACAATTTTGTCTATTTTCTTATTGAACCTTACATTGCCCTCTCCAAATGAATGTTGACAAAAGTTACATACTTGCTGCCATACCCATTCCAAAAAAAGTGAAACAATAGTGACTATTTACAAGGGTATACATACAAAAACGTAAAAGAAAGATATAAAATATGAAACACAACATTAAATGTCTTAGTCTACCTAAATCAAGACAATTAATTTAAAAACAAGCCAAGCAGTATATCTAGTATGGGTGCTGACTGGGATGTATTCAATCAGAAAGTAGTGTCCAAATAAAAGTAGTCCTTTATTGAAAAAAAACATTTCATACCTTATTCCTTCAGAAGACATGAAGTGTCCCAAAATACATCTTCCTTCATTTAAATCAGACACAAATAACAACACACAAAATTACAAATACAGATTTTGACATGATAAAAATCTAAGAAGTTTCCTTAAAACATAAATTTGAGCAAAATTATTAAAAGCAGAACTCTTAGAATAGAATTAGAATGTCCATGTTGGACTTGCAGTCAATATTGATGAAAACCTTAGTGATCTTTTTTATGTGAAATTTCAACTGCCTTTCAGTCCTCCAAAAGTTAGCTTTTCAAGCTCTGTGATAGACAAAATTGTTCAAGTTTTTTTTTTCAAAATCAACCTTATCAGTTATTTTATGCTCAACTAACAGCCAAATGAGATTCGACAATCTGGCCCCACCCATAATCAATCAAAGGTAGTGTTTTACATGTAGCCAATCATCTTTGGGAAATTTATCTTGCAGCAGGCTACACTTACTCCAGTGGTCAAAAACAACGTCGAAGCAGTGTCAGCATTGAACACATTCATTGAGAAAGCAGTTCTCCTTTAAGAGCTTTGGTCTAATTTTGAGAATCATTGATGAGTCGAGCAGCCTCTTCCTGACTTGAAGCGTTTTTTTGTTTGTGTCCTTGCAAACACTATCTAGTTCCACTGTAAAATGTTGATCCAGGAGGTTAGAACTAAGAAAGGATTTGTTGTTTAGGTGTCAGGTCACAAAACTATTGAAACCTTTAGGGAATGCTTAGTGTAGGGAATAAACTCAGCTTTTGAAATGATTCATTTTCCATGTGTATGAACTCCCATGTGAAACTCATCCATTGCTGCAGCATTATTTCATGAACAAGCTTTTAGAGGTTTCGCAAGTTTAGGGTCCAACATCAGATTTGAAAATTAATAAAAAAAAAGACTAAATCACTAAGACTAGGAGTACATAATGAAAAGAAGCAGTGTTGGGTAACAAGAAGATTGATCTAGTGGACAGATTCACTTACCTAGTAAGTATAATCATTAGTAAAGATAGTGGATGAAGTGATGATGTTAAAAGTAAAATAGCCAAGGCCTAGGGTGTTTTCCATAGTTGCAAAAAAGTTTGGAAGAATAGGAATAAAAGTCTAAAAATCAAGATTAGAATATTGGAAGTTACAGTAATGATAATGGTCAAGTATGACTTTGAAGTCTGGGCACTCTGAAAAACAGAGGAGGATCTTTAGATATTTCCCAGAAAAATTGCTTATGGATTATTTTGAGTACCTGCCTGACTGTATCTCTAATAGTATGCTATACAACAAATGTGGTTCAATATTGCTTTCAAGGGCTATAATAAAAGAAAATTTAAATTGCTACAATATGTTCTGCAGATGAAAGATGCAAAAATAACATAAAGCTTTCAATATAATTCCTTTCTTGCAATATTTCACTGTGAAAACTCTCTGGAAAATTTTACAGGAAGTTTTGTTTAGTTAAAATCTAGGACTAATCACATGCTAAATCTTTAGAAATTCTAATAAAATGTCATTGTCAATATTCTGGTCAAGCTGTAATAAGTATTGAGCAACACTTTCTTAAATATTGAATCATTCATTCATATGACATGCAAAAGAAAAAGAATGTAAGTAAGTATAACAGAACTAGACCCTCGAGGTCCAAACCAGGGGTGTTGATCTCCATTTTGAGGCGCTTCAGCCAGGAAGTGCAATGGGGAGTTGGGGTTGGCAAAAGGAAAGGATTGGGGTAAATATTTATATATGTTTCAATAGTAAAACTTCTAACACTTACTATAATGGTCACCTCTGACACTTTAAACAAGTCAAACAACCTTTTAGATTAACAACACCTGGCAAATAATTTAGGAACTAGTCAACACTATGGAAAAATACAAGTGCAGCAATCATTGAGGCTAATTTCTTTATACAAAACAAACAATAAAATTTTCTGTAACCAGAATTTGTATCAAACCAATGAAGACAAAGCTGAAAAATACTTTATTGTATTTTAGCTTTTTCACATTTATAAAAATTTTAATACTCAAAGGTACATTTTGAATTCTTCCCTAGATCATAGTGCTCTGAGTACTATAAATTTGTCTGTTCAGAACTTGCAGTCAATCTTTCAAGGCAAAAGAAATAGTGATGGCAATATTAAAGGTATTTTTTTCATTTTTAATTCTTCCAAATTTGGTCAATGTATTTTCACATTTGAAGGTTTTTTAATTATCCTTGGCAACTCAGCGGTATAGATATCGTCATCCCATTCCTTTAGTCTGGCCTACTATGTTTGTTAAATGAAACATTAAATAATGAAACATTAAAAAAACAATGAGTATAGCAGTATGTATGATACACCTTTGCAACCAAGTGAGCACTCCACCTACCACCATTACTACCCAATTATGGATCTTAACATGGGTTTGCTTCAGTCTGTGTTTTGGTAAGATTCACTATTGTTAGTTATTGAACAGCTGTGTAACTTCAAAATATACAATACAATTAATGATTTCACAAATGTGCATCCTTTTTCAACTTTATCAACAAAACATTTCCTTTGACAGTTTAATTTTTATGTCATTGAGCATAGATCCTATAGTCCCAGCTTAGTCCCTATACAACCTTCACTTACTGAAAGATAAAACAAGAGTGTTTTCAGCCTCAAAATTTGCTATATAAAATTTATAATCTTTTCAGTTATTAAAAAAAATTGAACATTTTGTTTCCATGTTTTAAATTCTTAAATATTGAATTTTTTTATTGATTGTTAAGTTTTAAATTATCAACCAAATTTAAATTATTTGTGCAAATAAATTACTCAGGCACAAAGCAATTTGGGAATTCATCCTTGAAAGTTAAATGCTCTAAACTCAACAACTCTCAAAGATAACAAAATGTCCTCATCTAGAATTTTACAGGAATGTGTTTTCAGCCTCCTTTTAAAAAATTTGAGTGTCCCTGCAGTTTATACCCTCTTCTGAGGGACACAATAATGACAGTAGAATAATCATTGCAGCCATTATATTTGAGAAGAGTGTAATCAAATGGTACTGCTTTGTAGTTACTGTAGTATTTTCGTCAGAAGAGGATAGAGACTGCAGTGATACCAAAACTTGCACTGATATTTCCTTAAAAAAGCTGGACTATCATTTCTAAAATGCCACCACCATATCAATAGCTCATCATAAATAGTGTTCTGAAGCAGCTAATTTTCTGTCAGGTTACAGCACTAGCATAATATTATTCTGTATTTGTGGTATGTCTTGTATATAGCCTTGTCTCAACTAAACACTAGGCTATAATAAAAAAAAGTTGTAAAAGGGTTATCTATTTGTCTACTGTATTGCTAAAAAATTAACATAATACTTGATGTACTCTAAAAATTTTTCCTAACATACCAGTTGTTATCCTTGCAAATTCCATCTTGAGCCCTTGGACTGAGGACCTTGCTCCTAGTTTTTAATCTAGCAGAACTAAGGTAAAAAAAATACACCCCATGATTCAAAATCCAATACTAATTTTACCACAATTCTTTTTAAAAATTCACATTTTTTTATTAATTCCTGTGGTGTCAATTAGGGGGGGGGGGGTATCTGCTTGCCCTGATATTTTTCACATTATATAGCAATTAAGTCCATGCGGGATTTGTCCGTTTCCATGTTGATGATTTTTAATACCCATAAAAATAATAATCCCTAATTTTCCCCTTGTTGAAGGTTGCAATACACTGCTCGACCCTTTCCTTTGTTGGCAGCCAATTTATTTCCTTGAAGTCTTTGACTTCTATACTTGCTCTGTTTTTTAAATTAAGGCAAAACCGATTCTAGGCCGTTAATTCTATGTCGAAACAATCCAAAGTTCACAAATTCAAAGTCGAACAATTTAAGTTAAACGTTTGACTTAAAATTCCTAGACTTCGAATTTTGTAAACTTTGGATTATTCTGACTAAGGTTTGTCAACTCAGAATTTTTTCAGAACCCATGTTTACAAGTAGTAGTAGATTCATGCAAACTTGGCATCAGGGATTCTCAAGGGTGTGTAAATTCCTATCAAAGGGAGGAACTCGTAAATTCGATGGAAATTTGCAACGCTGCCAGATGGCCCCTTGGTGCGCGATCTAACACTAACAGGGAGAGTTGCTAGCATCTTACCGTAATTGCAGAGTTGGGAAGTACTGACGAGAGAGACCAAAGTGGCAGCTTATTCTAAGAGAACGAAGGGCCTAATGCCACTGTTTTCTACAGCACCAGATCTATGCTACTGTAACAATATACCAGCCCTCTTTGGAATGTTAGAATTTCAGTATAACCGGATAGAAAGGCGTTACTTCGTCGACGCCTTCCAATACAGTGTAAACGGTGTTTTCGTGCATCCGTCAGTTCCAGTTCCACATTCAGTAACACTTCGTGAAACGTACGACAATCTAAAACTCATTCTGAACCATATCAATTATACTCAATATGAATAAAAAATTTGTGGAGATCTGAAGTTTACTTCAATTTTGACTGGTCTACAATGTGGATACATCAAGTACTTCTGCTTCCTGTGTCTATGGGACAGTCGATGTCGAATAGAACACCAACTTCGCAAGGATTAGCAACTTTTCGGTGTGGACGTTCCTGGTTGCGAGTAACGTTTTCCGTTAGCGTTTGTAGAGAAACTTGACTTTCTGATTTCACCTTTACATACAACTTTACGGCTCGTGAAACGGTTCTCCAAAGTCATGAATTGCACAAAATTTCCAACAGTCAGCGATGACAAGATCAAGGAAGTTTTTCTCGTGCCATAAATTTTCCACTTTACACTGTTCATTTTGTATTGGTTTGCAACATGTCCCTAAAGCTGCATGTCCTTATGCCTAAATTTCTTTTCTCCTAACTGTGCAGTTAAACCTTACGAACAAGGGGAGCGCTTTCATCGAGGCATTGCTTTGATCGAGCAGAAGAATAGAGAAAGTGGAGTCCATTCATGCTAGCCGACTTTGTGTAGATGCTGAAGCTCAATGACTTGAACGTACTGAACAAACCAAAAATTCAAAGTTAAACATTTCTAACCTTGTAAAATAATTTTCTATAAATTAATTTTCTGTTCATTAAAAATGTTTTCAAAAAAGATCTAACATTTTAATAGCCATCCTTCCATTACTTAAACGCGTCGTCAAGGTTTGATAAAGTTCACATAAAGGTTTTCCTTGAGACATGGAAGATTTGGAATAAAGGAAATATACTGTAACCGCTAATAAATTTTGTTAATTAACCGTTAATTTGGAATGTAGAGGCATGTGTCAGCAGAAGACTTCTATCGAATAGTTGAATACTCGAATACATAAAAAAACGTAGATAACTTTCCTGAACTCTTTGGAGTTGAAAAGCCGATTCATGCTGACTCGGAGCTTAAACAATATAGTTGACCCACGGTAATTGAATACCTCGATTGGAAAGCAAATTTTTCTTATATTGTTTAACAATTGTAGGACTTACTTATACTCCCTAGAATATTCTCTTTAAAATAATATAAAAAGAGCGCTTAATATATACTTTTTTATCAGGTTTTAAAGTAAACATGGAATTGCCTTCGATGTTGTGTAGTAAACTGGTCATCACAATATAGAAAGACTCACCAGAATCCTCTGAGGATATATAATTTTCTTATGATCACCTTGGGATCAATGTGTACCTCAAGGTTTAGTCTTACGTGTCATACTATATAATTACAAGTTTCCTTAGGCGATATCAGAAAGCATATGTATGAGCTACTGTGCTTGACAACTGAATGTTGAAGACGTGCTGAATCTAAACGAGGATAAAACATTGTTACTGACTTTTATTTAGAAGTATCGAAAGTTAAATGGGCACCTATAAACAGTGGAGAGACAGTATCTTCCTAGTAGGTCTTTGTTAGAGTTTTTAAGGATGAGTTTATCTCCGTTTGTGGGTAAGACCTGTCATGAACGTTACGCCAATCAGTAAAGAAGTTTATGGCAACTTCCCTTGGGTGTCCAAAATGATCGAGCAATATATTTGAAATCTAGATAAACACTAGATTGACATAAGGAAGAAATGGCATGAATATTTGTTTTGTGCAAGCAAAAAAGAGAAGATGAAACAGAGGGGGGAAAAGCCGTCCTTCTGCAAGAAACTGGTAGGTCTACTGACAACCTGCTAGAATTAAGGAAACTTGGATGGACAGAGAAGGCGGGAAATAGGTGCAAACATTATTTGCAGGAGTACGGGAAGAAGACCAAAATATTATAGGTCAGCGCCTACCATTTTAGAGTTAAATGACATCCAAAACCCACTCAATGTTCCATACTCAGATTCACGTACGGCTTTTACAAACAGCATCTTTCTAGTGTCAGCGAGAGTATTATACACAAGAATGAATCGAACTTAGAAGTCAGGAAACTTTTATCACATTAGAAGGAAAATTATAATCTCTTTGAAAACTGATAAAAGTTTACTTTTATCTGTGAAGAATTGGATAAAGTACTTTAAGAACAGAGCATTTCAATTTCCCACCAGTGGTTAGAAGCTTAACAAATAATAAGAATGGTCTAATAGAAAGTCAGAAATTTGTGTTTAAGCTTCTCGCTGAGTATTTAACACAAGGATTAGTCAATGACTTGGTTAATGTTGTGTTGCCTCTGTTTATTTCTGGATATCCAAGGAGCTGTGAATCCCAACTGAGTGATTCTAATCTTTGGGAAGCTTTGCATCATGGATTATGACTAAAGTTTTACAACTATAGATAAGAACAATACGGGTTGATATATAGCTTTTCACATTTCGTCCCAATATTTTGAAAGGTGTTATTGTGATCGATTCTTATAAATACGCAGAAATATAGATCCCTCTCTGTATCTCAAACACCCTGTGTCTCAAACATCCTGTATCTCAAACACCCTGTATCTCAAACACCCTGTATCTCAAACGCCTGTATCTCAAACACCCTGTTCTCAAACATCCTGTATCTCAAACACCCAGTATCTCAAATGCCCTTTATCTCAAACACCCTGTATCTCAAAGACCCAGTGTCTAAAACACACTGTATCTCAAACACCATTTATCTCAAACACCCTGTATCGCAAACACCCTGTATCTCAAACTCTCTCTATCTCGAACTATTTCCCAATTACTTGCCAGTCCGAGACAGAGGGAGTCCACTGCACAACCAGATACTTCTAAGAATGTCAGACCGTTATATCAATCCGCAATCAGGTGTTTGAGCAGGATAGGAGCAGTAGTACTCGGTACTAACAGGGAGTAACTTAGCTTCAACTAAAATATGCAAAGCCTTATTAAGCAGTCAACGGTAATTTATGTGTGATGTAGGATATGTAGGGTATACGCAGAAGCATCATTTTGAACTCTTAGATTGCTATAAAAGAAAATCGTCCTCGATTTATAAGAACTATACTTTTAACGTGACAGTGTTACCACAGATTGCTTGATTGAACATTTTCAACTGCTTGCTAAGTGCAGCAGCAAATTCGATTGTTGAAGAAAAGAGATGCTGTACATTCGCAAACTTAAAGCTGCACTAAAGATTCAAACAGACTCCATCCGAGCGAAAGCTTTTATTTAATTTCCATATTGTGTTTCAAGCTTAAAAATTATCCCTGTACAGAAATTTACTAATTGTCTTAAAAATAGCCTGAAGATGACACCAAAACGTCTAGAAAGTACTGTCTTGTGGGTTTTTTTTACTTTTCTTTCAGTCGCACACTAGTTTTTGTGATGTTGGCCCCTAGCGTTGTGCCCCCCCCCCGTTATACTAAAACTTAAATTTTCGCTGATGACTTAGAGCAGGGTTTCTCAACTTCGGAGGGTAAATTACCCCCCTCGAACTAAAAAAATTAAGTACTCCATTGAAGTCCATAGGAATTCGGCATTGTTTCTATTTGTTTATATGAAAGAAGAACACCATAAAATAAACAGTCAATTAAGAGTCCTAAGTTGCTTACCAGGTGTAAAACAAACATATGTGCAAAGTGGGGGTAAATGGAGACAATATTTACTTATCCCTTTGTTTGATTTTGGTCCCTTCTGACACAAGGTAACAATGGAAGATGCTGTCAGCGGTTGAATCCACTGGTACCCCCTATTTCAATTTTTTAAACCCCTTTAAAATATCAAATACACAGAGGAGTTGATACCCTCTTGAGAAACACTGACTTAGAAGAAAAGGCAAGCCCCTAGCTGTCGGATCAGCAGAAATGTTGACTTCCATCCATCTAAACGTTCTTGAGACAATCATGGCAGTGCGTCCTAGGTATGACGCTTAACTACACCCGGCGATGGCGCTCTGGATCTTGAGGCGATAACGATAATAAACACACAAAAATCCTTCGATTATAATCAACTTGCTATACAACGTCGACCTCTATTCTGCTTAACTTTAAGAGCCACTAAAATCAATGAATAGGCTCTCTTTATACATCATTTTACAAAAAATATTCTGCAAAGTATTAGAATAGTTTAAACTAATTAAATAACGAAAGAAATATTTTGCATTCTGATCCAGCTGTTTCATCACAGCGGCTCAATTGCCTATTATTAGCACAGTATTGTTCAAGCTAAGTTTTAGCATGAAATCGGCTTTCTGACTTAGTGCTCGAAAAAGTTTACTGCAATTCCCTAGCTAATCACAATAAGTTTATTCCAAAGTGTCCAACACAAAAAGCTTCTGCTCAGCTCCGAATGGAGGGATTTTGGAGTTTTGGGGGTTATGGAGCTATCCCTCAGCCGTCTGAGCTCCAATAACCACCAGGACTAGAATTGGTGCCAACTGCAAAGGCCCCACCTTTCGGTCACTGATGGAGTCATGTAAACCCGCGGCAGGCTTTACTGCACGTTAACGTGTAGGGCAGAATTTACAGAGCTACGTGTAGCAATGGCAGGTCAAAGGCTGATGGTAGCTAGCAACCTTAAGGAGACTGATTAAGCTAGGAGGAGTCAAAGTCAGTTAGCTAAAGTTTGCGTCGTTGGCTGACGTTGATGTTTAGGAATTATTGCACCATTCAAACCAAAGTAGGGGTGTCTACTTTCCTTATCAGTGCAATAAGGAAGCAACTGCGTATCTTTTTACCGACGTGTACTACTGTACGTGTTTGCTCGCCAACATGATCTGAGTTCATATACACTTCTGCATCTTCTGGAAAGGGAACGCTCTTAACGGTCGCTATAACGGAGGAAAGTAAGTGTATGTAGTGGTACTACAGGAGCGAACTCATTCTCAAGGATAGAAGTGCATTAGGTAACCACGGTAATGGTATTTCACTAATGATTCCGTTATTAAATGTTATCTACAAATTTTGTAGTACCAGGAATCTTTTCCTAACCACGGTAAATAAACATCATGCTCTAGAACCACACAAAGGATAAAATTATTAGCGGAGGGGAAAGTTATAAATGTTACCCTGTGGCAGTGCAACACGTTATGGCTAAAGTAGCTAATGTCCCAGAAACCATTGGTTTTTAGGCTTGCTGTGGCACTCATAATTTGCTACTGAAAAAAGTGGGCCCTGTATATTATCTGAGTACTTGAGTAGCCATAGTGCAAATAAACAATGAAGTTCTTAAATGTACATAAACATATCGTTCAAATGCTATTAACGTTTTTCTTTTTATGCTTAGCTTACTCCTTTCCTTAGCTTTATGAATATTCAAGCAAAATATCCAGCTTCACAACAAAGATGTTGTTGGAAAAGTAAGAAGAATCTTTAAAGCATGTAATGTAATAACAAGGAACGCCATTGATATCTCCACTAAACTATACTTGTAGACAGCTTATGGAATTAGACATCAGTTGGATACAAATTTCCCATTTTTCAACTTCATGAAAACTTTTCTTACCAAGAATAAGATTAAACTAATTGTTGCAATGTAAGGTAGCGAATTTCACGTGAACTGAGCACCTCAAGGTTTCTAATGAAAGTCAGTGTACAGGGTTGCTGTTCCATCACTGCTGGTGTTTCCCAAGGTTCTGTCCAACAATATTCCTATTGTTTTAAAATGATCTACCCCATCGGATTCTTTCAGAACTATGTACCTTGAAGGCACAAAAGGTTGCGGAAACAAAAAGTTGCGAAGTTGCGAATTTTTCTGGACGAAAAAAGGGAGTAAATGCTGCGAAAAAGTAAAATTTTAAAAACTGCGGGTTATAGAAATTCAAAATTGCGAATTTCAAAATGGTTAAAAAATTACGTGGAAAAGGTTATCTCGGTAACTCAATTTCGCAGAACTAGTTAAGCAGATAAAACAATAGCTGTTAGAGTCACAACCAGCGGTCTATAACCATAAAAAATGTGTCGAGAATTCAAAGTTGCGAAAGACACCCAACACTAAAAGTTGCGGGAATTTAAAGTTGCGAACGTCTGAAAAATTAAAAGTTGCGGAACAAAAACTTGCGAAAGTTTGGAGAAAATTTTCGCAACTTGTAATTCCAATGACATTTTGTTCCCGCGACTTTTTTTGCCTTTAAGGTACTTTATACGACAAACAAATATTTATTATTGCACTGGAAAAAGCAGATCTGTTTGAAAAGTATTAACGGCGAATCTTCTTGAGGATGATCTTTGCATTATCGCTGAGTTAGGAAGGAAATGGTTAATAAGACTAGCTTCAATAAGCAGAAAACTAAACTTCTCTCTACCAACCGTCACAATAAACCTTGTCTTTTATTAGTCACTATGAATGACATTGTTTGAAATAAGAGGCACGGCCATGTGTCAACAAGAAGATATTGCCGCGTGTTGGTTATTTTAACTATTTGCATTTTTTAATACAGCCTCGTTATTGCAATCTCGTTTTCATTTCCTTTGACACGAATTATTTCATGTACTCCTGCTATAACGCTTGTGCCTCTTTTATATCAGTCTTCTTTGCCCTAAATAAATTAAGTTTTGATTTGAGATTAACGGAGTGCAGACGAGTGTTACATTCAATCTTTCTTACGATTATGCATCTTATTCCGATATATGTCTTTCCAACACCTCTTTTAATGGATTTCGGCAGAAGGAGTCATTAATCTCCAAAGCACTTCCATTATTTGCAAACATCAGTTTTAGAAGTTTGGATTCTATAAGCCAACTCGGACGGAGCTTCGGTAAAGTAAAAAAGTGAGGGTTAGTTTATCTACGTTAGGTACGCTATTTACAAAAGTCCTTGGCTAATAGTTAGTGTGCCAATCAGTGACTCCATCTCAAAGTGTAAACCATTAGTATTTTATGTTAATACAGTATCGAATGTCAAAAGTAAAGCACTTTGTTTAGGTATCATTGCGTATCTCTTCTAAAGAATCTAATCGCAGTCCAATTGTTCAATAATATATATATTTTATTTATAGGAATAGAAGATATTCGATAAAGAGAAGAATGGAATATGTTTAACATATATATCATCTTAAAATAGAAGGTGTGCCCTGTCCGCTTTTCCTGGCATCATGTCCGGCCCTATTTGAACTTTTCATGGGTAAGTGTTGCCTTATTTAGGGGTGGAAGCAATCTTCAAGGTCTAACTTGTGTAATTATTTATATGTCTTATGGATAAATATGGGTAAATCGACATGCAGAAAATGCACGTGCGCAATTAAATTTGCTATTAGGTAGGATATGTATTAGATGCCCTGATGAAACAACTTCGTGTGTACTTTCAGCTATAGTTTTCTACTTTATTATCTTTCCATGTTGTAAAATTTACTGTCCATTTTGGTTACAATTGATTTATGCATCTTTACAGCAAACATTCTGTTTACAATAATCATGGATTCTTACAAATTTGGAGTGCC
>JAAAKM020006971.1:99096316-99125564 GCA_010016025.2 Alatinidae sp. Z8VKAUB7J3 | reverse complement strand
TTTGCTTTCCAGTGCAATACCCAATCTTTAAGTTAACACTTTAAAGTATACTATATGTGAGGCCATCACCATATCCTTACAGCCTTTGCCAAAAAAGAAGTAGGAAAGGTCAGGATGTTGACATCTTGTGTGAGACTGTGAGATAGGAAAAATGAAAGAATCTAGTTTTGGCACTTGTAGTATTCTTATCTACAATATCGTAAAGCCTATAGATATTGATTGATGATTGGACAAAAGGTCACACTTCTGCCATTGTTTAGATCATTAGTTAGTTTTATTTCATATTATTCTCTTGTAATAGTATTGTCTGGTAACTTTATCATCCGTTTTGAAAGGTGTAAAGGGAAATTTGAAAACTGTAAATATATCTTGTGACTTTTTCTGCATTGCAGGCCGGAGATCTGGCAAACCCAAGACCCAAAAGTCTTTTTGCACAAAGATTAAGTGATAAAAAAGAAAGTATTTACTTAAGTAGGCAAAGAGCACCACTAGGTAAGAAGCCTTTTTTGTTAACCTTAGCAGTTTTGTAGTTTATATTTACAGCTATGTGGATAAAACACCTGGCAGTTTATGCAACATTCAATGATATTGGTCATTAGAGATAATGCTTAATTGCTAGCAGGAGCAGATAGGCATACATTGATCCTGAGACACAATTAATAGGCATAGTGTTGTTTTGTTTTGTGTGTTGATTATATTACATGTATGTTTGCAAGGCTTGCCAGGCTAAAATGTTCTCCTGTTTTTTTTCTTGGTAATCAGTGAAATCTTCTTTGAATCTATTATTTTTTTACTGCATACAGTGGTTAATGAATGTAATAAAGTTAGTTTGGATGAAGTGAGGTGGACAGATGAATTTATGATAATATAGAAAGATTTGACTGTAATGCTTTGCATTGATACCCTTTTCATTTAAACGCCCCTCAGATTTTGGGTGTTTTGTTTTGAGAAATTACCAATGGAAATTTGAAGCTCATAGATGTTGAAAGACAGTTTTTATGCAGTGGGAATTTTCTTTGAAGACGTATTGGAAGCAAAATGTTAAAAATGAAAAAAATTAATGAACATCACTATTTTTGATGTTCCCTCTTTTACACATCACTCTTATTTTCCCAAGCTTTTGATAAATGCCCAGGACATTTATTCAAAGCATGATGGTATTGCATAATCTGTTAAGTGGATTTCCTGTCATGGAATCTACTATTTCTGTCATTCTACACAATTAATAATGGCTTTCTTGATTTACCAAGTTACTAAGCATTCTGAACAAATGAGAGATTGTTATTTTTATCATTTTTCTTTATAAACAGGTAAGTCACATGACCAGTCACCTGGTTTACCCGGTCATCTTAATCAATATGGAACTACATTTGGTCTAAAGACGTTTAAGGATTGTACTGCAGGAGAGTTAGTAAACCCAGCCAAGTCAAAGAAACAGGTAGAACAGGAATCACATGAAGGCCACGACATCTATAAAATCAGTCACAGTGCATACAGTGTTGGTAAGTTGATCTATTAGTCCATTTCATTTTTTGCTTTATATTTATCTTACTTAGAATTGCCTTTGAGATCATCTCTATCTTTAAATCTGACTGTAGTTATTAACCCCATTTTCCATGAAGCTAAAGTGCTATAATTGAATCTGTGTAAACCATATGATTACGAATATTACTTGGCTATCCTTATTATCAGCTACAGTTGTAAAAATGGTGTATAGATGTTATTCCAATCCAAAAAAGCCACTCATTGCCAATTTAACGTATACTTACATTTTTACAATGTCCTTTTTTTACAGGTGAAAGTTACGATCGAAAGTATGATTGGTCTGTCGTCCCTAAAACAAGTTGCTTTGGAGTAGAAACCCCACATGATAATCGTGGTAAAAACGTCCGTAGAACTCTGAAGTGGCTTCATGAAACACAAAGGTAAATATTTAGATTAAGGATTTGTGATGTATTTACTGCGTTTCGGTTTGTATATGTTTCTTAATCTATATCCTCATTTTCTCCCATTATCTGCAAAGACTCTGCTAGCAGGATGGTTGTATAATTTTGCAGAAGTGCATTATACCTCAAAAGAGGAGAAATGATCAGGTATGTTTCTTCTCCAATATGCCAGAAACCTGGTCCAGCTTATCTCAAGCTATGGCTTGCCACTTGGTTTTACGCACTCTCTTTCTATTTGGTTCATGAAAGAAAACAGTTGGAATTAAGTCAACGTCTGCAGTTGATTCAGCAGCCAGAACGGTAACTTTATTATAGACAGATTCCCTGCAGATAATTTCCATATTTCAATTTGAAGACGTTCTGCTGGTCATTTGGTAACCTTGGCCATTACTGGGACTGTTTTGTCAGCCCCGCCATTTTCTAACACTCTCTCCCACTCTGTTCAACAATCTCATCCATTTTCTAAGACTAGTTTACGTTCTTACTATCTCTAAGTTTACTCTCCTTCTAAAAGAAACTCAAATCGACTTTGAACGCCGTGGGACCTCCGTTACCTTCAAACTATTCTCCTTTGACTCAGTCCATTATTACTATTTAGTTCGTCTAGTTATTCCACCTGTTCCTTTAATAGGGCAATTATATTCAGAATTGTTACGGCCTGAGGATGATGTGACGGGTGCATCGAAAGCTTTGTTGTTTCGGTATCTCGTATTTGATATAAAGTGCATCGTCTATTATCTGCATATCGATTATCCGGTCGTCGTAAAAATTTAAAGGTTTGCTTGCGCGTTAGCACATTTGCGAAGATTGTTGTGGAGCGGCGCTGCAATATCGTCTAAGTCCGCGGTTCGAAACAAAAAATGCAATCTCGCACGAGGAGGCATATCTCTGCAGTGACAGGTTCCTCGAGTATTCCCGACATGCAGGCCTGGCATCGCTGAAGCAAAGCCGTATCACACAATATTTCAAAACTTAACTTGGACTCCTTTTCTTTCATACTTCATCTATGAACTGACCAGCCCATGTTGCAAAAAATACTGAATTACCAATGAGTTGTATTTTTGTTCGATTATTCGTATTTTCCGGAAACTTTTTTGGCGGTTGGGTTTCGACGATGCACTGTATATTTAATTTTCTACACATGCGCATTCTTTACTGGGTGTTGCTGTTGATAACAAATCTAGTCAAGGTAATTTTTACTATAAATTTAATTTGTTTGGAATCATAGGGAAAAGTCTGCCCAGATTGTCTCTCAACGTGTGGACAACTTTCAAGAGAGGAAGCAGCCTCAAGTTGGAAAATGCCATGATCCCATTAAGGATACGCTTAGAGTCCAACCAGACCATACTTTTGGAATTCTAATAAAACCTGATGATTATGGGGCTGGTGATCTGATCCATATGAGAAAACCAGGCGAGTACTTACGAGGAAGAGAAAGGGAGCGGGGAGTTTTGGCAGCCATTCGGCAGCATCTCAAAAAAGCCAATTATCACAACTTTGACCATTTAAAGGCTGCATTCGAGTATTATGACAAGGTAAGGCCTTAATATGATTCTTGCCTAAAGAAAGATGATCAATCTTTGTTAAAAGTGTGTACCACTAGGGTACAGCGCAGTGGTTAGGTTACTCCTTTATCCACAAACTCCATTTTCAGTGTTAACTTTCTATCAAACGATCACATGATTAAATCAACTGCGTACAAGAGGAACTGCTCCGTTCAGTTTCTATAAGTCAACTGAAGTGGCAATAGCCAAAACTACATAACTAGATGAATAACCCGGATGTGGGCTTTTACAATGTGTCAGTGATGATTGACCTCGTTAGATTGTAGAAAGAGATTGTTGGTAATAAATCTTCATTTTGTTTTCAGTATTACACAAGAAGAATTGTAAATTCGGCACAAAGGATTAATCTGTGGTCCAGTAACGGTACGAAGAAGAGATTCTCAAAGGGAGATTCCATTGGTTAGCAGAGGACTACAATGTGAACCAGTGCGATACCTTGAAGAAGAGACGGACTTGGAATTGTAGGAACACGTGCGTAAACTGTTGACATAAACCTATCCGAAAAGAAATATACAAACCCTTCAAACGAAATAACATTATATAAGCTTAATCAAAATTCAGCCACCGTTTAAGAGCACTCAAGGCTTTTAACCCTGGGTGGTTCGTGTAGTGAATTCTTTTAACCTTTAGAACAGATTTGGGGGATGTACTTTGCTACGCATATTACTAGGATTCGTTACTTGTATGTTAAGTACGACCTCAGTATAGAACTGTAAAAATAGAAGTATTGAAACAGAAATATAGAACTAGAAATATAGAAACAAAGAATCCCCTGTGGTGACATTTTTCTATTTCTCTAGTGTTCTATTGAAAAGAAACAAAGAATACAGAAAGAGAAATATAGAAACAAAAAATATAGAAGTATACAAATGGAACTACAAAATAGAAACTTCAAAACAGAAATGTAGAAACAGAAATATTGAAATAGAATAGAGAAATAGAGATATCATCATCATCGTCATATAATGCGGTTAGAAATATAGAAATAGAAATAGAAATAGAGATATAAAAATAGAATATGGAAATCGAAATATAGATTTAAATCTGGAACTATAGAAATAGAAAAAATAGAAATATAGAAACTGAAATATAGAAATTGAAATATAGAAATTGAAATAGAAAATATAGAAATAGAGATATCATCATCATCATCGTCATCATCATCATGCGTTTAGAAATATAGAAATAGAAATAGAGATATAAAAATAGAATATGGAAATAGAAATATAGATTTAAATCAGGAACTATAGGAATAGAAATAAAAAATAGAAATAAAGAAATAAAAATATAGAAATAGAAATGTACAATTCAAATATAGATATTGAAGTGTAGGAAGAGCCAACAAAGAACAATCATGGTTTATTTTTTGTTCAGAAACTTAACAGGTTACTGACGCCCTTTATATTCTAATAAAGAGAACTAAAATTCATTAGCCGTGGTCATAGTTTTATTACTGAACTTACTAAGGGTGTGCTTACTGATTGTTTTTAAATCTAGAAGGTTTGGGCATTTTTATACAAACCGTGTTCCATTAGCAAAGTTAGCGATATTTTTCGAAAATTAAACCAGCTATGTTTAAAATAAGATTCATAACAAATGAATTTGCGTAAGTTGCACCCTCTACATTAGTTTCTCATGGTAAAGCAATGACAGGTTGATTTATTCTTAACACAACAGAAATATTTTTCCGCAAACAAATTTGAGGTAAAAGTTTGGAATCTTGAACGGTGCTCAATATTATGTTCTATTAATAACCATAGTTAAACTTATTTATAACTGAATTCATTCTTTCTAAATCCTGTACCGTATGTAAATGCTGGTGGTCTGTTTGTGCACTCATGTGCTTAAGTAAGTAAAATATTGAACAGAAATCATTAACTTAAGCAAGATAAGGGGCATCGTGGAAATGATGACATGCGTTTGCAACTGCTGCTAAAATGAAGTGTCCTTTTAAAGCACTTGGTCAGACATTCCATGCTAGGCAAGATGGAGTTAAACATATTTACGTCTTAGGTGTATGTATATATATATATAGATACTCAATTTAGAGACAGTGATGTTTCGCCTTTCCCGGGTTCATCAGTGCCGCACAGAGTGAAGATACGGAATCTTAGCTATGAAGCAAACCAGCATAAAATAAGAGTGAGAAAGATTCACGTGGTAACATACAAATATATATATATATATATACATGCATATAATATATATACTTAAATATATAACATATATTATAAAATATAAATAACATATACTTAAATATCTCTGGCACTGACGAAGGCTCAAAGCGGAAACACAATAAATAATTATAATTAATGAATTTCCCCATACCCACTGACTGGAGAAGAAAACATGACAAAACTGACTTGAAAATTTCTCACCTTAATTATTGGATGTGATGGTTCAATGATAAAGGTTTGGGTTTTCAAACTCAACTCCCATAGTGTAAAAAGGAAGCTATTGTGGTAATGCCCCACATATGATAAATATGTACGTTTATGTACATTTTGTGCAATGCGGTCACAAGTGTATATCAGACTTATCGACGAAGCAGACACAAAAACCTTACTAAGGCAAAAGGAATCGTTTTGGCAACATAAGCTGGGCACTTTCAAACCAAAAGACGTAAACAAAAGGGAGGTACTAACAAAGTAATCATGATATTTTCATGTAGATATAATGTTATCTTCCGATTATTGAGGGCTGTGTGGGGATCCGCAAGACAGCTGTTCAGCGGTTTGAGGATGTACCCCAACGTCACTTGTCATGCGGGGCGATCCTTGCGGCGTCGGTTTTCTATTTCACTGTAGGTGTACCTTAGTGGTGCCACCTGTAATCACCCTCCCTACAAGGGCGAGACCCTTATGACGGTGCTCTCATATTCTTCTGAGTGGCCTGACGTCACTCAGTCTTAGGTAGGATTCATAAGACGATGAAAACACTTATCTCACACGCAGTGGTCAAGCTTCCTCTACCAAAACAACAACAAAAGAGGATGCGAGGCGTCCCTGAATTTCATTTCCATAAAGGGCGATTACTTAAAACTTTAATACTTTTAAAACTATTTTAAAACCTTACAATTTTCAAAAATTCACTTTTTAACAATTTGACCATGAACATTTTCAGAATGATACTATTGTACATAAATAAGATTGAATGCTGTAAACAATGTTCGATTGTTTTTTGTTTTTTTGTAAGCAACCGTTTCCCAACTGTCACTACGCCAGAAGAAGGAATAGACTGCCGAAAGCTCGAAAAAGCCCAATTTTATGTTTATGTTTTTTATGTTTTTATACCAATTTTTATATCAATTTTTATTTCAATTTTTAGGGTTTTATAAAAGTATGTTCTAGTTTATACACATGAAGGCTTAAAGCCAAAACACAATATACTTGTTAATTAACTTTCCCGTGCCTTCTGATTGGCAGAGGAACCGCTAAAGATTGACGCTAAAGGTCTTCCCTTTACGTTTGGACCCTATGGTTCAACTGCTTATGTGTTAGTTTACAAATCATGAGATCGTGGCTTCAAATTCCCCCAGCTTCCTAAAATTGCAAGCTATTGTAGTAATACTCCACTTTTTAACAATTATATATATATGGCCAGAAGAAGGATAAAGATTCCGAAAGCTGTTTTGAGAAGCCAAGTTTTAATAGTTTTATATTTTTACGTATGGTTTTTTAGTGTCTGTTCGGCTATATATAAACCCATGCATTACATACATATATATATATGACACAGAGCTCAATACACGGCGTTGTAGACCTGCTTTGATAGATAATAAAACAAGATGAATTTTTAGGAGGCGTTGAACTGGGTTAGTGAGTGTACATAAATAGGTAAATGCATTTTATAATCTCAATAGACACCTGTGCATTTAGTTTTGCTATTTGTTATCAAAACGGACCACCTCAGTTACTGTTTTAAGCGTTCGCAAGTAGAAATTGGTTCCGTTCGTACATGGCGTCACTTCATCGTTACCGATTTCCATTTCATTTTCTTCACATCATCTCCTCCAGACAAAGATTTCTTCAATTATGATCTGTTCGTTTGATGCTGCTACAAACTTACATAATAGGTGGTTTAGCAACAGACGTTATGCATAACAGCACTATGATTTGAAAATAATCCTTGATTTCTATTTCACCACACTTATAACGCATGATTTTAAGTTGTTGGCAAAAATGTCCGTTCGCAATTCATGAAAGTCGTAAAATAGGTAAAAAAGGCCTTTACCATCGTAGAGTTTTACATTTTGAGGCATGTTTAATTTCCCCATAAATTACTCCTACTGCCTCTTTATTCTTCAGAAAGGACGCACCTTTGACTTATACGAAAAAGCGTTCTTTACATGTAACTTGCAGGTTCATCTGAAGACAAATGGTCACTGCTGTCAAGAGTTATCATAATGATTTATATGCTGTTTAGGCTATTCTTATTCTTGTTATTGATTCTTTGTAAACAAGTATTGTATGTACTTCCATCAAACAGCAGTTGAAACTTAAACAGCGCCATACCAACCAGGATATATCGGAAGGCGTTGAATACCCAGACAGCATTGTCAAGGGCGATGGTAACTAATTCATACAAATTATGTATTTTAAAATAGAGAGACAGGTGTTTTGAAGATACCTACGTGTACTATCTCAAAACAACAGGTCTTGAAATAGTAATTGTTGATCTTCGAAGACGGTGTGAAAGAGCTACATCTGAAAGAGTACGATATCTACCGATAGCGTATATAAAACATGGCGATGGTAACCAAACAGGTAACCAAAATATATATAGTCATCGCTGGAAGGAATAAAAGATCGTGAATCAAAAAAGAGTATAAGGAAGATAGGAACGAGAGCGCTGATCTTATATTAAGAAAATGAAAACAACGAGTTAAAGGTCTACGTTAAATCCTTACTGACGTTATCTTTTTAATTCCTGAAGCAGATGGTTAAAGGATAGAAGACCATATAGAGTTATTACACTTGCCGAATCGATAATTAAACTCTCTAGTAGCATTAAGGAGGCTATAAGGATTGGCAAACGTACTGGTTTAAATTGTAAAGCTACTATTTCGCCACTGAAAAGTTTAGGGCATAGGCATCTGTACAGTGCATCTTCTATTATTTAAATTTTGATTATTCGAATCGCGATTATTCGAATCACGATTATTCGAATCTCGATTAATTGATCGTCAAAAATGGTTGTGAGCAAACCACATTTATTTTCTTGAGAAAGGGTTAAGACCTTTTACATTTTGTTGACCAGTTATGTCAACCTTATTATTAGAAACGTATTTCCCATTTACCAAAGCCATTCTACATTGTTTATAGCAGTACAACGTTTTGTAGAGGCCATCTTACGCTCTTTTTCAGAGGTGGATAAGATAAATGCAAGGGCCTTGTGCAGAGTTTGTAACGTTCGTTTTTGAGTTACTGCTTTCTACTGTTGTCTTTTAATACCCCATAACAACTTATTCGGGGTGATAATTAAGTCTATGGGAAGAATAGTGGATAAAATGTGATTCTCAATTATTCAAATTTTCTGCGTATCGGAACGACTAGTTACTTCATTAAGTTTGTGCTGTTCGTATAATCAAGGAGGCACTGCACTCAAGCGTTACTGATGCGTCAAATGTTAACATCAGTGTACGATCCGAAAAGTCCGATGGTAAACGTTTGAGGATTCAACGCCTTTTATAGTTACCAATATTACACTTTTCGCACATGTAAACGCCCACTAAGCGACCTATCTAGTTAATTAGTAGAATTGATATACACATGACTAAATGACCACACCCATTCTGTTAAATGTTGGCCACGACACAAACCATGTGACAGGAACTAGCAGAGTGAAGGTCGATTTCCCATTCAATTTTTCCAATCTTAATAGCGGCAGCGATTGGTCCAGCCCCCAACTTTTCGGATAAAAGTATACTTATATGTACCGTATTTCCTCTTATTAGCGCCCTGTGCGCTTATTTAAAAATTCACCAACAATGTGCGGCGCTTATGAGAGGGCGGCGCTAATTTGAGCTAATAAAAGGAAATACGGTACTTGTATTTTCACAAGAACATATGGCTTGTCTCTTGTGTCTTTTACTACTGTGCTTTTAAAGTTTTTATTACAGATTCAGAAAAGCTTCTCGAGAAGTTGGGGGATAAGGCACCAGGCATTTCCATGATCAAACCGTAGTTTCGTACCCTAATTTCTTAATGACACCATCAGTCTTGCGATATATGCATGATGTATTATCAGAAGGGGGCTACCAGTCTCGCACAAGAGTACAAAGTGAGACTCATTAAAACGTTTTGATCTCCACTTTTAATACAAAGTGCGTCAGAATGATATTTATCTTGTAATATCATACAAGAAAATTTAGTAACACATGTATAGATACGTGGGGATGTTTAACCTATATAGGCTTCTGAGCGCAATGATAGCGGCAAGGCTGTTAATCCTCGGCAGCGAAACCAGTATAAACAAAAATCACTACCAACAGCTTTGTAATTGAAGTCGAAGTGAAAAGTGTGTATTGAGGATTTACAACATCGAGTATATATGTGGAATAAAATAGAATTAGATAGTGGCTAAGAATAGATTGAGAGGGGGAAATCCCTATCATGCAATCATTACATCATATTGCTATGGATGACGTAAGATTTACGACACATGCACGCTTAAAATGATATATTCTTAAAAATATCAGGGCTCAGCAAAAATTATCGTGCGTCCTAAAATAAGTGTGTAGCTAATACAGTAGTACGTATTTATTACTTGCCCCGATTTCTTTGTCATAATTTCAAAATGATTCATATCTTTCAGGAACACACAATAGCCGAAGCAGACTAAGAGAAGCAGAGAAGTGCGCGTGAGGGTCGAGGAGACTGTTTTTAAGTGACTCCACTGTAAGAAAAGTTTTGTTGTTGAGCAGATCACAAACATCTCGATGTATATTTATATGTGCATACAATTAATTAAAACGTTTGGGGCATCCCTTCCAGTCCCCGTCGCCACAGTTCTTGACACGTCGTTGACATTGTTAGAGTCCTTTTAACCGTTAATATTTTGATAATATAATAATTATAATTATAATTATAGACGAATACGCATGATTTTGAAAACTGAGTTGAATTCTCAAAACAGGATAGCAGCCATCAACTCTTTAGCTGTACCAGTTGTTCAATATAGCTTCAACATTCTTAACTGGACAATGAAAGACATAAAACGTATGGATGTCAAGACAAGAAAGAGTATATATTTTTAAATTCATCTTTGTAAAACATTCTTTGCGATTTTAAGTAATTGCTCTTACTATCTAGTCCTCAAATTAAGGAAAATTGGTGCGAAAAATGAGTTGATGGAGCTTGGGGGGTGTTCGATCAACCCAGAAGCCTCTAAGGGGGTGGCGGAGCTAAAAAGGTTGAGAACTACTGTTCTAGACAGATGTCAAGTTCAACATGCACTGTTAAATCTATGATCAAGTTTTCATTTTTTCAACCATACGCTTCCTTTTTGGAGAGAATTAAGAACCACGAGGAATCGAAAATTTCAATATCAATGACTTCTGCAGTACTAAGTGGTGAATTTGCCAATTTTTTCAGCCTAAAGGTCGGTTAAAATGAGGTCCTTTGTGGGTCGACAAAGGCATCTCACGGTCTTCTATAGTTCATCAGACAACAACGTAATCTTGTTAAGACTTATACTTACACTGAATCAATCACCATCGACGCAATTGAAATTTGATAACATTGCTAATAATGTAAACATAACAAGGGAGTAGATGTGTGTGTGTGTGTGTGTGGGGGGGGGGGGGGGGGGATTAACATGCCAATGTATCACCCCTTTACTTTCACAATCTGTATTGTACACTTTGGTTAAAAAATACTAATATAGTTTCCTGTTTTTCTATAATTTGCACTATTTAATAATATTAAGGCAAAAGACATGCAGAACGTCACCAGAGCAAATGGCTCCACATGATGCTAAAACGGACCTTTTGTAAATGTAAAATAACACTGAATTTCAAAGTTAAGGGAGAAGTTAGTCACTTACGTCTTCACTTGACTTCTCTGCCAGTCGCTTGATATTTATAAGACTTCCAGCCCAATCCTCTGACTAAAAATGCGAGAGAAGGATATTTGGCGCAAAATAGACATGAAGTTGCATTGTAATGAAATAGGATGTTACAGTGGTACTCTCGTCTCGATTGTAAACAGTTACAGCCGTTCTAAGTTGTCAGTCGATCACTAAAAGTATTCAGGAACAATTTAAATAACTTCCCAATATTAGCTGGGGCACCGCCTCCCGTTAAAATTAAACATGGCGAAGGGACTGCAAAACTGGGGTTAATTAAATCCCAGGACAAAATTGAGGCAATATTCTTATGAAAGACTAAATCTACAAATTAAAACACCATGGGCAAAGTAATTATAGTTAAAGCAACCATATATCGTTTGGATGTAATCCACCAAAATGGGGACGGTGAACCCAATGTCAAAATACTTTCTTTGCATATCAGATAATTGCGATCTTTTCTTAAAGTATCCGCAACCATTCATTTTCAATAGGCATTAAGCAGCTCTGCCGCCACTAGGGAGGAAGCAGCGGCTTCTACGATACTTAAAATTGACGCTTTGCACTTGAATGTCATCGTATGTCATCGAATAAGTTAAATCTGCAACGGGCTCTTCTAATACACTCGTTTATGTCAATCAAAAAGTTTGATTTCCATCGTTGAAAAAAAAGGGCACGCAGTACTCATATGCATTCAAGAGTACGTTAACCATCCGTCCCGACATGTTGACACCAATTATACAGAAAATAATGGTCAAACCAGAAATGGAAACAGTATAATTGATTTGTTGATGAGGCGGCTATCAACTTATTTAAATGGTTATAAGTTACCTGGATAAGTTGAAGAGTTTTTTCTGTTCGTCCTGCCCTAACTAGTAGAAACACATGAAGGCTGTCCATCTCTTTTCTGCTTGGTGACGTGACCCCCTGTTTTGTAAAGATCTCTTTCGCTAGCGAGAGAAGAAATGTTAACTCTTTATCGACTTTTGACTAAATACGATTAATGCATCACGTAGTTTCCGTTTTGTTGTCGATGTTAAAATGTTTGTCTGTATAAAAGTTAGAAAAAGACATAAAGCCCTAGAAAATTACTGAAGATTTGATCGAATATTTGAAGAGCAATAACAAGACGACGCATTTTTTTCGATGGATTCGTGCAAAGTGCAACGGTTTAAAAGTCAGACAAGACTCGCATCTCTATTTTCTATCCCTACTAAGGTTCGTGATATCAATAAGAAAAGTAATGAAACAACAATTTGAAACAATTTGTCCCCTTGTATCAAATAAAGTACACTAATCTTACCTCTTTGGAACGCGTCGACTTCATTGGCTAATTTTAAATCCTTTACGATCCTCTTGTACATGTTCTCATAGGGATAAGCTTCTGGATCTTCGATTGCTTCCAAACTGTCTAAGGCGCCGGCGAAATCGCCACTGCAAACGTCAAAGATAAATATACCAGATTAGTATTTTGTGATTCATGAGTACAGTAGTAAAGTGTTCTGGCTTATCATTGGCAGGAACATCCAACTCAAGAATATCTAAAGCATAATCAGGTACAAACCGACTTTTACGCCTATTTAGTACGGGCCTCATATTCACATTCCTAAACTTTGCCGCAAACTTAAACAGAGAGCAACTTAAATAAATTATCAATTAACAATATGGTCATACATTCATGTCAAAGATGAAACAAAATTTTATGCTGTTCAGGGCTTTCTGTATAATTGTTGTGCTTCGATTGCCTACTAAATATAGGTAAATTGGGATTTTATGGAATACATTGCGCAACAAGAAGAAGAATATTGTGTATAAAAGAATGGAAAATGGTCTTATAAAGTTAAGGATTTTACACGCGCTCGATCAGAGCCCCTTCTTCTCTTCTTTCAGCCGTAGCCCAGGATGAGCTGTTGGCACCACATGTTTTTTGCTACTTTCGGCCTCATAAGTCGTTTCATCTATAATGTTTTTTGCAAACCCTAACATTATCAATCCATTCCGTCCGCCGTCTGCGACGTTCAGAAGAACCACACTTTCTGAAGCACCAAGCTGTTGCCCGACCATTAATTTGTTTTAAACTCATCCAAACTTTTCCTTAAGATACGTCGCTGCACCAACAACTCAAATGCAGCTAGTCCTATCTCCTCCTCAATTTGGATAATCCTGAATTGACATCCGCACAGGACGACACTCAAAACTAACACCTTTACAAGATGTTTCTTTAATGCTATACTTATGTGAAGCTTATATGAAGGTCTGAGCGCTTTAAATATGCTAAAGCTTTGGATAAACCCAAACGTAAAAATTGGAAGGAGGAGAATGGGGGGGGGGGGCGTCTAAGGAGTACCCGGTTCCAAGGAACAGGGGCATGTATGTGGGTATTTATTATCAATGCTCACCCAAAATTACTACGTGCGATACTGCAAAGATAAGGAGCACTTAAAAACCAACAAGTATACTAGCTCGGTGAACTAACAAACCTGAACCAATCATTCAGTAACTATCTACACATTTGTATTTGCAAAGTAGAAATTCAATATGTGTGTGTTCATATCTTTCATCAATATACAATTACAAGTTTCGAACAAATTTTATTCCTAGAAATAAGCATGTTTTCATTGCCATGACTTATTGTATAATACCAATGATACAAACACAATCCTAACTAGGTTTCTCTCACACGGCTATCTCATGGATTTTAAAACTTGTGAAAATTGTTTTCATTGGTACCGTTGTAAGATAATTACCCGAATGACTGTCGAACAGCAATTAAATAATTATCATCACTTAATTGCAATAACTTCTGACTAACAAGTTATTGACAGCACCTCGCCTTATGTCCCTATGAGTAACTGCCCGTGAAACTAAATTTTCGTCGAGGCCAAGCATGCGGGAGCCCATATGTCCACATCACGCCTTATTCTATACAGATGAATACGTCATTTATCTCAAGATACTCGTCATGCATATGACTATTAAGACAATTTGACGTAGTCGATAAGACTACAGTTACAGCAATGATACGACCAGGCCTGAAGTATCGAATTTTGGTGTAAGAAAAGTCGCCTTCCACCTCCTTCTTACATTACTAACGTAAATTCTGGCTAAGCATGTCCGTCATTGGTAAACTTACACAGCGAGTGGGGCAAGACCACGTTTATTGTCAGAATGCAATAAGTAATATCAGCATAACAACAACAGCTTGCAAGAAGAATATTAACACTAACACTTGAAACTTGAATTACCGATACCATGTAAACACTGGACATGGTCACACAAGGACTTACTGCCGTGGTATAACGTCATTTACTGACGATAAAGTTTATATTCTTGCGTGACCAGCTACCTCCATACTCACTTCGCCACGACAAAGTTTAATGATTACGTCAAAGGCAACTTAAGACTATCACATAACAGTACCACATTAAGTTGTTAGTGTTTTATTTCCCATCATAGAGCAACTAATCACAGGAATGTTACTGCAAAGTAAGGGAAGAACTACAAAAATTGCATCTACAACTATCCATGTTCCGCTCTGTAGTTTTCTTTACGGTGTCATCATCCTGAAATTGAGTGGGTTTTTTCCATGACCATTATACCAATGATAATTAAAGCACCAAAGGAAATCTATTGTCGTCTTTTATTACCAATTTTATTCATGTCACCGTGCTATATATAATGTAAGACAGCAGATATCATTCAGAATTAAGTAAACATATCAGAAAAGTAGATAGTAAGTATGTTAATTCGTATTTTAATGGCGTAATCTAATTGCATAGGTAATCCATTTACCTCTCGTAAGAGTATTTGTATTCAGTCTTAATGGGGCAAGATGTGTTCAAGAGTAGTTACACTTATGAGCCGGAGAAGATGTAGTAAAATAACTGGAAATGACAAGTAGCAGAATTAAATTGTGATAGCGGAAACTGTATCCATTGTTAGTAATGTAGTAGTGCCCTTGTATCAAAGACAACCACATGACTTTACCTTTCTAGATAGGTTTTTATCAATGTCATATTAGTCACTTTCCGGGGTTCCAGACCACTTTCTTTCATTTCTGACTTAAGTTCATTCACTCTTTCGACATCACCTAAAGAAATGAACGTACAACATTAGTTATTTTCGGCATCAAAAGAAACCAACTCGAGGTTCAAACAGTCAAACAAAAATGGGCCAATTGGTTGTGATGTATTTTAGAGTCCTAGGTAAGTTAAAATATCTTTGCTAAACCAATTATCTACATCAATATGTTTTAGTTTTTCAATTTCCCTCTTAGACTGTCATGGACTAGTTCCGCACATCCTATTCATGGCGGAAAGTACACTTCGTTATTATTTTCCATATAAATTTGGATGTTTGGCTTTTCTCCAAACAACATGATAATGTCGTCAGATTGCAAGTAAATCTTAAATCGAGAGAGGGCGAAAAACCCCCTAAAAATGAATCAGGTAAACATTCCACTGTTTCCGCGCAAAAAAATATATTATGTATTTATGGATCCATTTTCAAAATTCTAAAGCTTGTACCCATATATTCAGACGTTTTCCAATCGATTTGCAAACCTGCAAGGAAATCTGAAATCGCGCACGTTATTATCAAAATGTGCTAGCAGCTAAAATTTGAACGTTACTTCCTTTTCACGGAAGGGCCCAGTTGACCTTAAATGCCGTATCCCGACACCCTTTGCTTGACAGTGACTCCCTATTCTTGGTAGAGATTAACGAGCTCTAGCTATATAAATTTAATTTCCAAGTGAAAATATTTTTTTTAACCCCACCCACTACACGACTAAAGTGACTCAGATAAGAATGAAACCAACACATAGTAGAAAACAGTAAATCTGAGCATCTTGCCTTATTTACATGGAAATTATAACAAAGCATAGCACACTTAATCAGGGTTTTGAACGTTCAAATATTGTAGTCATTTACCGCAAGTAATTCCTTAAAAACAACAAAGGCTTACATGCCAATTATACTTTTACAAGGGCAACCACCTATCGTTCTGGTAATCACAAGTACTGAACATATTAACTAATCTCAAGCACTAAACTGTAAACAGAAAGGGAACGAAATGGCATCGACGTTAGGCTTCTTAACATTACGCTGTATGGACTTGTTACATTCCTTATTGAAGGGTACTTAAAGTAATGTGTTCCTTAGGGTAAACAGAGCAGCGTTCCTTGGGGCTTGTTGATGAGACTGCTTAAAGGTAAGACTTACTCTTACTGTTAAGTCGCGCAATTCAAACTGAAACTGAATCGAAGCTGGAATTGACTAAAAATACAAACTAACCCCAACCATTATTCGGGTAAGGGTCGTGCATCTAGATCTAATAGCTTTTATGACATAAACAAAGGCACCGTAATATCTACTTTTTATTATCGAAATCAGTATCTTTATGGTGAAACTGATAATTACAGCCATTTGCATAAAACTTACCTTTCATACGGTATCCAAGCATAAGGTTGTGGTAAGAGAAATCAATTGGTTTCGTCTTATCATCAGAAGTCTGCATCCAAGAGAATAATTTCTCAGCATCTACAAATATAGACAAACAAAGTTGAGGGTGGACAAGGTGCATGATGTCCCTTAAATGAGCAAAGTATGTGCTGGGTGTGGTATTTCTTTGTAAAACATGTGTAAATAGCAATATAATAAGGTGGCACACATTACTGTGATGTCCTCGCGAAATTCCTTGACGGCAGATCCCAGAGAGAACGGAGGCTCGAGGCTTACTTAAATTGAAAGTTATTTTTTGAAAGGCTTGGTTGGGGCTCGTTTATGTAGAGCATGGAGAAGGTCAACAGAGAAAACAAACCAGTAAATTCAGAGAACAGAGTCTGGTTAGTTTTGTCACAGTACAGAATTTTAAAGTGAAGCAAAAGCTAAGGAGAAATACCTGTACAAAATCTCTAAAATATACCATAAAAGTGCTGTTGGAGCTACATTTGTTCCTATCATTGTTTGGACGACTAGGCATTAATCTAAGGCCTTGAAAAACACGGTTACGTCGGAGTTCATCTACCTCAGTTAGTAGAACACATGCCGAGGATGCCTTGATCAGGGTTTTTCTAGTATCTTTCGTATGCATATGTATGTATGTATGTATGTATGTATGTATGTATGTATGTATGTATGTATGTATGTATGTATGTATGTATTTTTGCATAGAATGTTATTCAGGAGCGCAAATTCGAGAAAAACTGTGAAGTTTTACCTATTAATGAAAGTGTCTGCGATGCTGAATTCTTCAAGGTTCATCTTCCCCTCTTTCGTCAAGTGAAATGCTTCTGCACCTGTCTTATGGCGTGAAGATGCATAGTAAGAACTCGTAGTGATGAGCAGGTTAGGCCTTTGATACCAAATTGACCAGATGAACATACGGATATGCATTGTTACTCAGGGCATTGCAAGCAATTATGTATTTGCATTGATGCTGAAATAGATCACAGACTGCCATGTACTCTCTTTTGTGATAAGTGTGACATATCCGCGTAGCGATGCCAAGAAACACTGTGAACTAAAGCAGACATATGGGGCCAATCCGGGAGCGACAGACTCCTGCTTATGAGGGAATTAAAGGGAACGATCGCGACAGACTTTTGTCACAATGGATGCAGATATGTTTCGATTGGTTGTCTCCAGGCGTGTGCGCTTTCCTTCTCGCTCTCTTCTCTTCTGACAGGTTCTGGAGCTTCGTTTCTCCCATTTAAGCTGTTTCTTCATAACGCTCCACCATCTGCTGCGGTCGGCTGCTGTGGTCTCCCAGCTCTCAGTGTTGATGTCCAATGCCTTTATGTCGCGCTTGCAGACATCTTTATGGCGATCTGGAGCTTCTTCTCTCCCATTTGAGCTGTTTCTTCATTACGCTCCGCCATCTACTGCGGTCGGCTGCTGTGGTCTCCCAGCTCTCAGTGTTGATATCCAATGCCTTCATGTCGCGCTTGCAGACATCTTTATGGCGCAGCTTGGGTCGTCCAACTGGTCTTATACCAGAGGTTAGCTCGCCGTATAGGATGTCTCTTGGAATCCGACCGTTTTCCATCTCCTGGACATGGCAATTGATGTTTTAAAGCACATTCTTATTCCAACCCCCCCGCCTATTAATTTTTACGTTATCTCCCACCCTTGACAATTTTCTGAGGATGTAATATGGCGGGCAAGTAGAAAATGTCTTTATCAAAATATGAAAAACACATATTAAAAAGATGAAGGTGACGTTTTACGAGGCTCGAAGAAGTGTGAAGACGCACGTTACGGATTTTAGCTGTCATTGATAATACTGTCATTGAGCAGGAGGACGAGGGGAACATTTTAAAATGTTGGAAGGCATGTAGGAGACTACCATGACTTCGAATAACTGACTATTGTTTGTGCTGTGTTGCCCTACGTTAAGGAAGTTGCAGTTGATCCTAGGCATTCGTCTATTACATTTTTGGTCATTTTTCAACCCATTCGTCTATTCCACTCCCCCGTTTATTAAGTTTTTAGGATTTTTCCAACCCCCCATTATTCCAACCTCTCTTTTATTAGGTACCCAAGAATACATAAAGGTGCACACGTACATGTAAGAAATATATCTAACAAATAATATGAACTTACTTTTTTCTTTCTGTGATCGCAAATGATGTCACCAAGATGATAAACACAAGATACATGACCGAATTGAAAAAGTACGGCCATCGGCCGATATCTCGCCATTTAAAGGAAATGAACTGTCTTGTAACTGGGTGGAACAAGAGTTTTTCTCTTTTAAAGTGGGCCATCGCTTTTAGGCCATAGTATGAAAGGTTGTCTGAGTCTTTAGACGGTTGTAAGTATTTGAAGTTGTAACATACTTTAAAGTCAGGATCTTTCTCATTCAACTGAGACATCATTATAGATTTATCAAGGAGCACTTCAGCCGCGTCTGGAACAAATTGTATCATCATTTCCATGGTCTTCAAGCTTAGCATATCTGATTCATAAACTGCTTTGTGCCATCTGAAAGAAAGAAGGGAAGGTAATGACGTGCAATCACTGTTACAAGGTTAATGTTACTTGAGATTCCCTAGATCATAAAAAATCAGCCAATAGCAAAAAAAATTACTGATAGCTCTATTGATATCGATCATAAGCTCCAGTAGCAATCTTTCATTATTTAAAGGCGTACGCTTACATAAGACGAGAAATGAAACAATTAGAACTGAAAAAACCTGGAGAGGAATTATTGATGAAATGTGGGCCATTAGGCGAAAGGATCTGTGAGGTTTGCAATAAGTAATACGGTACTAGGGAACATTCACAAAACATTTTTAGATTGCAACAGCTATAACTAGAAATAAGAGAAGAATTTTACGGGAAAAAGCTAGCTATTTTTAATAATCGTAAACTCAAACTTTTCTAGTCATACGGAAAAGAAAAATCGCCTTGAAAAAGCAAGTATTATATTAAGTTACATGTTAACCCTACAGGTCAAGCTACAATTTGTCATGACTTATTTATGGGCAATGTGTAAATACGTTGGATTCAGATGGGTGGATGTGTCAATACAGTGCTGTTTGGTCGTCTGTAATACTGTGAATTGATTCGAATATGTCCTATAACCCTGTGTCAAGCATAGCTTATGTTAAAACTGCATGCCGACTGATTTCGAAGTTTCTTTTCTAAATGTGTGATTTAAAAACTTACTGTGTTATGCTCTTCTAAAATGCAATCCGGAAGAGAAACGATTATTATCGCGCTAAAAAAATACTTTGTCAGAAGCAGTTGCATTCTGTACTAGCAGTTTTAATGAAGAAGGTGATGTAACCTAATTACAGCCAAACCTAACCGGCATACGTAATAACATCTCTAACGTAAAACGGCAGTAGACGATATGCAGTCTAGTTTTCATCGTTGTTCATTCCCGTTACGATTTGTAATGCATTTGTGCTCCAAAATCCTTATCAGTCATTAAAATGCTTCTTGTGATGCATTGTGCGATGCGAGTGAAACAGATATATGGGAGGAAAATCTAATGTTGACTTTATTTAAAAACGCCATCGTTTTTTACCAGTGATATAAGTTTTGGCGGCTAAAATTCAATTAAAACTCGTTTTCTTTAAATCAAAGAATAGTTTTACGAGTAGGTATAACTACGTGGGGTATATGGAGTAGTGTTTTAGAGGTAGCAACCTTGATAAATCCATCCGCCGATGCTGATGAATGGGCACAGATGGGATCACCCACAACGTAATACTCAACTCTCACATAAGGCTCAAAGTAGTCTGCTGTGCACGCTGCGGACATACCCCAGGACCTCCACTCGACAGCTATGTTATAGCCTACTAACTGAGAGGCGTCGGTGACAGACTGCCGCCGTTACTGCTGCAGAGATGCTTACTCCTAGTGTCAGAAGTCTGGAACGGCTGAAAAGGTGAAGAACCACCTGGTCAATGGCTGGGATGGTGGACCGAGCAAATCCTTCATCCGGAACTTCCACTGTTCACTTTTATCTGGGCAGGCCACCTTGGTCAAAGATAGCACTGCAGCGATGGAGCAGTTGTGACATCAACAGGTAGAGGATGCTTCGAAAACTATAGATATAGAACGTGTCCGACTTCGGAAGTGAATGATTTGAATAGTAGCTCGAACATAATTTATTTGTTTAATTACAAAAGGAGTCCTTTCTGTACAATCAAGTCTCACATGTCTCGGTTATTCTGCAAAGAGATTTTCCTTACCTACATCAAACACGTAAATGAGTATGTATCGACATGACTAACTTTGAAGAGATGTGTACGCAAGAATGCTCTGCGCAAAACTTTAACACAAGTGGAAGTTTTGAAGCATTTCTGGCATCCAGTAACCTTTTCAGAGTCAATAATTCTGCCGTTTGGTTCAAAAGGTTATAACATTTAGTTATTACTGCACTCTCTCAGCCTGTCATATAGTGTAATGGTTACGACTGTGGACTTCGAATGCGGCGATCCAATTTCTAAACTTGGTGGAATCTTTAGTTTTTTCCCTTTTTTATTGTTCTTTCTTAACGATTTTCTCAGTTTCAGCTCTTTTGAGTCAGCTTTCATCCAAACCTTGATCCTGAATTTCAATCTGCAGTTTAATTTCCTTGCTTCTCGTCGCCTTGAAATTTGCTGGAACTTTATAAATCGTGTAATTATTTGCCTCATTTGCAATTAATTTGCACAATTGAGGCGGAAAGGTCTGGTTCAAAAAGTCAACTCCCCTAACGCTTCTATCGAAAATGTTTGCTGTGCCAACTTCCCTGTCAAATGTAATCAAGTTGTGACTTGTATCTGTAAATGTCTGACTTCACACACGGCCATCAAGTTTTTTACAACTTGTGTCATAGTCGGTCTCTTCAAAGTCAAATAGAAGTAGGTCTTGAACATCGCTACCTTCAGATTCATTTTGCCTCGACTTTAATTTGTGATCAGTAAAACCTCTCTTTACAAGTATGTTATTATCGCACAACAATAAACTTTGGAAGAAAAAACGCTTTGAATGAAAACGGTTGCTACGGCGACTGTAGCCAGCGGCTATGAAATGAGTGAGTGGCAGATTTAGGTGGATAAAAATTTACAAGCACCTATAGAAGCAATTTTGATTGTAGTAAGTTTCCTCGCTCTCGCTCGGACAAAAATGACTTTTAAATTCTTTCATCCAGTTTATAAACTTTAACCGCAAATGGTCATGGTCATGATTTTCTCAAAGGAAGGTATCAAATGCCTTTCTTGTATGCCGTGTGAAAGTTGGGAAAACAAGCGTTTTTTATCTTTGAGCCTCTTTATCATAGTTTAATAAATTAAACATAGAGAAGAAGTTTTCAAAAGAACTTGTAGTTCAGGGTATGATTAACAAATCGCTGCAATTTGTTTAATTATAACTTGAATATTCTGGTTTTTACACGTCTGGAAAATTCCAGAAAAATTTGAGAAACCCTTTGATAAAATCAAAGAAATTTAACTGGTATAAAATTTACGCTATCGACACTTGCACCACAAAATATTTCAGGTATATTGAAAGAGTCACGCGTGTTATAATAAAAATAATGTTTTTTATTCATTGTACGTAACAAACATATCTTTATCTCTCGTGGCCAATCCACAAATTTAACTGTGTGAGTTTGTTCATATCTCTTGTCATGGAAGGTAGACCAAGTACAAACTTTCATATTGGTAAAAGATCTTAAGTATATGATACAAGTATCGTTTTAACCTCAGAACTCTCATTAAAGGCGCAGGTTAGATAGAAATGTCCCTACGTCACCCATCGACTGTAAATGTCGACAGTATCAACATTCAAGGATGTAAAGTTTTATTGAAACTTTAGCAAAAATTGTTGTAAACACGGAAGTGATAGTAACGTTCGCTAGCAGAGCCATAGAGCTCCTTAGCCAAATGTCTCTGCGAAAAAACCCAACTTTTTAAACTTTTTATAAAAATTTAAATACCTTAAAATTGTTTTCGTAGCCAGAAATCGAGCAGATCAAACAAGTTATTGATCATATAGTTCCCTGGAACTACATATAACACGAAATTCATGTAAGATTTTCTAACAAAAATACTATAAATTTCTTATATTGCATATAACCAATCAAAAGTTTGCTCTGTTGAAATAATTATTTGAATTGTTAACTATTTAAAAGTGTTTTCTGGATATTATAACCACTAAAATTGAGTACTGATTCTGCATGCAAAATAGAGTCGTGTTTTTTCACTTTCCCAGGAACCAGCAAAATCGCCGATTGTCCTTTAAGAGTTAAGGTTATATTTTGCATAATATGTCTTTTTATAGCTAAAATAATTTATAAGACTGTACCTAATTAATATTTAATCACCTTTAACATTGATGATACATGAAAAGGTTATCTGATGACTTGATAACTTCGCGATCAAACTTTTCTCACTTTTATCAGTAACTTCCAGTCTAAAAATACGTGTGGCGAAGCGATGTAATAAAAGATTGGAAAACTGTAGAGTCAATAAAATAAACCACCGCGAGGAAAAGACCCCTGTTTTGTATGTTTTGTATGTTTTGTATATTTTGGGTCCACTACCCTACAAATGAAGTCGAGATTTTTCCCATATTTTTCACTGTAACTCCTAGTCTGAACATATGTTTGGTAAAGTGTCTTGACAGGAACCTGTAGAGTCATTAAGATAAACCACCGTCAGGAAAAGATCTCCCCCTCCCCCAGTCGTTCCAATATTATAAGTTATTTCTACAGTCCGCTACACCTCTACGACTCATATGTATGTTACTGTAGAGAACCAAGATGTAATTTTATTCACTTGTCCTTTCCTTTCTTGTTGTGTGTACCCAGAAGTGATAAGAGAGGTCTTTTAGTGATACTGATTGTAAACGTTTGTGATCCTTATTCCATAGTGTATTTTTTTCCATGGGATCTGTAGAAGCTGACCTCTAGAAGCTGAACTCTAAAAATTAATATGGAAACACTGATATGTGAGTCACGTATCTTTCTGAGACACCCATTAAATGAACCAATTTATTCAACATTGAAATTACATTTACAACGTACCTCTCATCCTTAAGAACAGCCATACAGATGTCCGTCTCACAAGAGATAATTGCTAGGTCAAGGCAGGTATGATTATCACTGTCAAGATCTGTTATTTGTGCGCCGTGCTCCAACAACATCAGAGCGCAATCTAGATTCCCTCCTATGAATGCCTTATGGAGTGGTGTTTGTAAAGATTCATCTTTGAAATTTATTGAAGCACCATAAGTTAGCAAAATCTTTAAAATATCGGTAAATCCAATATGCGCTGCACACATCATCGGCGTCTGAAGGTTGTGATTGTGGCAGTCTACTTCTGCGCCCAATTCCAAAAGTGCAGAGACCGACTTTCTAAATCAATAAATAAACAGAAAACATTCTATTACTCCTTTTTCGCAGACATTGTATTATCAATAGTATAGAACATCTACTACCTTACAGTTTGTTTGTGGTACAAAACAAGAATATTGCACGAAATATCGAAAACATATTGTACTGAAAAGCTTTTTTCGTCTGACACTCCTCAGAGCACTAATGTCAGAATGACCGAAATGAAAAAATGTGTGAATGAGTATACCCAACTGTATTTTGAAGGAGCCAATCAGAAATTGGACTGCCTGAATGGCTTGTGTTTTTGGACCAATCAAGCTTAACTTACGTCATCCATAAATCAAAAGCCAACATCACCAGTATGATTTTGGTAGGAAAATCCTGTTGTCCTCTTACCCGCCCCAAGATTTAACACATTTTGACAATTCCACACCTTGGCTTTCCTTAAAACGGTTTCGAGACCACATCCATAACCGATGTAAACTACATCGGCTGTAGAACCGTTTTCGATACGGTTTTTCCGGTGTGAACCGTTATAAAATTTACAACGGTTATCGAAACCGTTTTAAGCTTTGGTGTAAACGCGGCTTTTGACAAAAACGGAGATTGTTTGATACTTATTTGGAGGCCATAAAGGCGGCATTATATGATAATTTTTTTGATAATCATTGAAAAAATGATCATGTATAGGCGCATCATTGGCCCATCATTGATTTTAGGAGCAACGTATCATTGACTCTCCATTTTTTCTTCTGGTTCGAGATCTGAAGAAAAACATGATGGAAAGTCAATGATACGTTGCTTTTAAAATCAATGATGGGCCAACGATGCGCCTTTACACGGTAATTTTTTCAATAATCATTAAAAAACTGAAGCAATGATTATTGAAAAAATGATCATGTAACACCACCTTAAGTAAAGCAAAGTACCAATATGAAAGACATTTGGTAAATAAAGAAGGTCTTTGTCGTCTTTCATTGGCGTCTTCAAAGGATACATTATTGCAACCTTGTTTCTCGCAAAAAAAAATGTTTTACGCGAATGAGGCATCATTGTACTTTTGTCTAGCAAAGCATTTATTACTGTATTTTAGTTTCACTTGAAGGAAGTATTTCTGTATATTTATTTGTGATAAGAACTTTTATCGCAAGCCAACGGTGGAAATGTTCTTGAATCACACCGCAAAAAATATGACGCTCAAGTTTACGTATTGCTTTAAGACAGGATTATTCAGGCCCATGCTCCTGCATGACTCCAAACTCACAATACTAACACATGGCATGGATTTTGTGAGCAATAAGTTATTACGAAGAAAAAAGGTCAAATGACGGAGAAAAAAGACCAAAAAATACAAAAAAATCTCATATCAAGCCAATCGCGCCATAATGCATTATACAGAACCTCATATTATATGCAAAATTTTGCCATTATAGGTGTAATGTACAGACAAAAGTTAATGTTAACTCCAAAAGTCTCGAGAAGCGACATTGTCTACTTATGTGTTGCTCACACTATTGCAATGACAGAAACCGGAAATATGGAAAGAGTGTGATTATGACTGAAAACACTGCGGAATGAAAAGTGAATATTGGCAGTCTCTCAATCACAGACCCCTGATGAGCAGTGGGCCCAACATCGAAACTACCCTAACTAAACAGAAAAACCACCAGGCTAACTAATAAATAAAGGGGAGCTGGGGGTCCAAGGGCGACGCCCCTGAATTTAAGCTACTGGGCAGAGAAGCAAGCCATGAAGCAGGCTCAACCGCCAAGTAGGGCCGCCTCGAACGGATCATGGTGGAAACCTGCCATCAATATATCATCAATGAGAACAGATACAACACATGATCCTAGCCAAATGACCGAGAAGCTGTGAACATTGGCACGATCCTAGAAGCTAGCTAAAAAGGTAGACCCTGGTTAGTAAACCTGAGATCTTGTGCGCCTAAATCACAAGTCTGATTGTCGGGTCATACTCCCGCTCAGTTGTATGTAGACGATATTTTGAAGTTAATGCATTGGTTCACAGGACCAGGACCCTTTCTCTGGTCGCGAAAACATTACCTTTAGCTGACAGCCATTGAGTTTCCACATGTGTGTACAATAAAAGAAGTAAGTACGTCAACGGAACACAAGTAATAAAGATGTATTCCGCATCACACTCACAACGTACAACAACCAGAAAATACTTGAAATGGAATCATGTTCTTGCAAATAAGTCACAACCATAAGTATTCCTTTTTCGTCTTTTTCTGTTTCCTGAAGTTCGAAATGAGAGCACCAACGCAGTCTAAACTTATAGTGAGCTGTCTACTAAAATGAAGAAAAGTAAAATGATGAAAAATTATTTTTAAAATGCTTATAATTAAATAGTTTAGGGCCTTACAGGCAGCGTTTTAAAGGGATTTTACGACTGATAGTTCCATCCAATCTCAAGACTTCCTTGATACCCCAAATGATGTATAAAAGTTATTATTTCAGATTTACTCTATAGCCACACGATACCAAGCCTATCTATAAACCAAGGAAGAGCTTACGTAGTGCTAAAGCGGTATGATAGATGATAAACGCCTGAATTTTCTCCTCAAAATATGAAACTCGACCGTACATAAATCTTCTGAGAACAACTTCCTACTTCGTTGATCTATCAGTGATAAACATCATTGGCAAATGAGAACCAAAATTAAATCATATTTCTCGGATTACCCCTTTTCGTTCGCAACTCAAGCACCAAAGATGGTCTGTATCAACATTACTTATCAATCAGTACTTGCTTCAAACTCCTTTATTTGCATTTGTAAAGGATTAAAGCTAAATCTATTACTTACATTGTGTAATTTTTAATTTATAAAATAACGTTAGCAAACTTTATGCGTCAGGTCAAAGTGGAGTCACTTGAACTTTTCAAAATTTTAGTGGCATCATGATACAATCCCACAATAAAACAATGAATCACGAACCCAGGTCTTTCCTATATATATCTCACCTATATGAAAAAATATACCTACATTATACATTGTTGGAGACGTGACAGCATCAAAACAGACAGGAAGATGATTAAGCTTTTCGTTGCTCTTGCCCTGGTGGCGTGCAGTGCCCATGCACTCAGACTTGAAAACTGCTGTAAGTACCTTCTGATTTCCTTTTACATACATACATACATATTTTGATATAAGCAACAAGGAGTTTATCAGTATCGTTATAAAACTGTTATGTTAATGTCATAATTTCGTGCCGCAAGTCATGTTTCTTTTTTTGTCGCTCTCGTGACCGTCATTTTCTAGGATCTTCTCGTTTCCTATAAATTCATCGTAATAACATTTCATTTCACTCCATACGATTGCTGTGATCAGTGTATGGCGATAACTTTTAGCAAAATGAATCCATTACTCAACGTAATATTCAAGTTTTGTACCACAAACCAACTCTTCAAGTATTTTTTAGAAGCACAAAAGAAGGGGATGTTAGTTGCCGCAGTCTCATACAGCGTGACTGAAAACACTTTATTCCCATTCTATCAAAGTTTCTGCCTCTGCGTCTCTTACACTTCATTTATTACAATTACTAATTACCAACTTGTAGACTAGAAAGGTTAATATCTTAAGCAATAAACAAGTTACGACGCTTGATGTCAGTTTTGCATTAAAATAAGTTTGTATATTACATCGAGTTTTACTTCAACAAATTCTTCCGATTATCTCATGAAGCTTTTCTATTGATTTATTTCTTACGTGTTAATACTATAACATTAATTTTAAAACATAGCAAAGAGGTGTTGCTGATTTGATGGTAATAAGAATTAAAGCTTTTTTATGTGATTAGATGCATCCCGAGATTTATCAATCAGACTTTATATCAAATGTTACTTTGCAAGGAATTGGTAAGGAAACGTTGGTATTCAATTCTAATTAAAGTGAATATTATATTTTCAAATACAGAAAATAATGCGTGCGATATGCGTTTTATACTTCAATTTACTCACAATTATCATGGGAGGTTCTACGCCTTACAGTGGATACTATTTCTCTCGCCTTTATGAATTCTTGGCCATTTTGAACTACTTTTCTGCTTTAAGATCGCTCGAGGATCACAGCAACAAATTCAATACATTTCCAAGTTTTGCATTGAAGAAATCGGCAAAGTTTCTTTACATTACGTACCTAATTGATATGTCTTGCATAAAATATCTGATGAAACCATGTCCTAGAAAATTTAATTCAAGAAAATTTTCATCAGTACCTTTATACCTTCATCAGTACCTTTATGAGATGCTCAAGTTTCAGTCTAATAAATACAAATAGTTGTTAAGGTAATACCTTTGGAGTCGTTTTTGTGCTTCCAATCAGTTTTTCATGCATTTTATTCAATAATCATTTGCAAGACTGTCTTTTTCTACCTTCTTTTTAGGCTTCTGATTAAAATAAATCTTAAAACAGTTTTTAGAGTAGCTCCTTGCCCTTATTTCGTGGTTGTTTAGGTTAGAAACATTCGTTTTGTGCATATCACTGCCTTCACATTACACAGTAATCTATTGTTTCTGTCTAACTAATAACTACTAAATTTTATTGTACATCTTGTCCATTCGCTTGCTTTAAACTCTTCAATTTTGATCATCACTTTCCATAAGTTTCTACTTTTATTGACTACTCTCCTGATATTATAATTACGCTCCATGAAAAAATACTTTACAATCTCCAACTAATTATGGCCTTGTCTTCTGTCTTGCTACTCACTGTTGTACTTCTTCCTTTCAGAGTAGAAATTAAATGGACTCCGCAAATAAAGCACCCTGACGAAACTCTTCCCTTTAGCCCATGACTAAAGTTGACAGATAGGA
>JAAAKM020006971.1:99076563-99090441 GCA_010016025.2 Alatinidae sp. Z8VKAUB7J3 | reverse complement strand
CACCTTTATATATGGACCCTAACTAGCACGGATAACAGATACGCAATCAAGGACCTCTCGCATTGAAGGCACGTGAGCTATTCAGTCAATCAAAGCGATTTGACACAAAATTAATATTGCAGTTTATTCAGATGCTCCATTTCAATCCATTTGGAAACCAACTAAAGCATTGTTCTTCATTAATTGCACTTTTCCAATTTAAACAGTATTTAGGTGGATATCTATCAATGTAAAACAAGTCTGTGTTTGTGTAGACTCGGGGTAGATCAAGGAGGCGTCAGAAACTTTGCAACAGTTTTTTTGATGACAAGTCCAAGTGAAACCAAACTTTGTAGACTAAATATAGGAACCCATGGACAACTTTTAGGCCAGTCGTTACTCCCCCTCGGGGTAGACGGAGGGGGATGTCAGAAACTATTTCTTCATTAAGAAGGAGGACAAATTTGAGGTAAATGAGTTAGGGGGAATGGAGAGGTCTCCGGATCCCCTTCTTGTTCTTCTTGTTCTTGTTCTTGTTCTTCTTCTTGTTTATCCTATTCATCTTGTTCTTCTTGTTCTCCTTGTTCTTCTCCTTCTTAAAAAGTTTGTGTTCCTTACTAAATCAGAACCCGGGTAACGCCATGTCATCGGAAATTGACTGGGCCTAGTATGTTACTAATATGATAAAACTCTCGTTAATCAATACTCACATTCGGAATATTAAAAACACAAATGAATTTAAATTGAACGCTTTGCAAGCATTTGGATAAGAACAGTATTTCATATACACTATTTCACAACTGTGATATTTTGGAAAGACTCCGCATAAGCTGTAGACCATTTATCAGAAAACTGCGTCGAATATTTTTACACATTTAAAATGTACTGTAGCTGTACCAGCTGAAAACCAGTGCTTTCCCGTAGCAATGCCAATTTTCTAAAACTTTTAAAAGCTGTGAGCGCATGTTACAGTACGCAAACCATTTCTTTGCTAAAGATGGCATGTAGGATTTAAGATATCTGGACACGAGAACTGATATTCAAGCAACCTCCAGAACGCTACACTACGTCCTTCAACATTGCTTTAAATTCGTGACAGGTTTAGATGTTAATAGTATGATAGATCTTCCAAGGCATAGATAAAGACGTAGATAATTATTTATCTAGATAAATGCATGTGGTACTCAGACGATCTTCTCTTAATTGCAAGTATAGATAAATTAAGTGATTGCATTTGAGGACTTAGAAGATCTGAAGAAAATAATGTAAGTATTCATAAAATTGCCTTGAAAACGTAACAAATTCATAGCGGAATGGCTTCACTAAATGTACCTGATACTTCGTCGATGGAATCAATACGCTCATTTTGTAATTTACTGATATTTAAATATTGAAGATACGCATGCCTTTTTTTGCTAAAAATGGTTCCAACTACGATTCTCCGTACCAAAAACCATGCTTTCCAGAAAAACTTTAGAGAATTTGCACCTAAAACTTGCTTCATCTGCTGTAAGTCTTAGTTGTGAACAGATGTTTGTAAGAGCATATAAATTAGGACAATCTTCGTTTTGAATATCGTGTTGGGTCACGGATTCGTTTTGGGAAACATTTGTGCCAGACACCGGTTATCATAATTGCCAAGACTGAAGTTTGAAAATATTTTTTATTAAACTTATATGAAACGAGAGTATTGAAATATGCCTTCAAAAAGAACACGCATGAGAGAGATACGTTTTCTGTACTTTCATTCTTGTAAAGCGCGGAAACTGTAAACAAATTCTCTTTGTCAACAGAACAACGACTATTTCAATTTGATAAAGGCAGCTTAAGGAGTGGCAAGGTAAAAAGGACAGCATGCTGTTAAGCTAAGACCCAGAACGAGTCCTCTGGATAGAATTTTCCACATTTCCAATTTTCCATTTCCACAAACAGATTTATACACACTTTTTCTCGTGCTGGCTACTTAATCCATTTAGACCTCTCGAAGAAGTAATGCGTTTGATAAAACATTTAGAATGTTAAATATGATAGATTGGGCAACAATTTTAGTACTAAAGAGAATTACAAGACGTTTTGCACTAATTTTGTCTCAATATTTTTGTGTCTTCATTAAGTTACATAATTGTGAGAGAGAATGCTCTTTAGAATGTTATTTTTCATACTTTGCATGTTGATTCAAAACAGATATAGGTTACTAATAAGTATAATCCTCACACGCAGCTATGCACATGTTCCCCAAATATCTGGGTCTGTAAATCTTAAAATTGTCTATGGTACACGGACCATTTCCTCGTCAAAGAAAGAGAGATACTACATCAAAATGCTCGGATCATGGTAGATACAGGATCTAACGGAGGTGCTTCTGCATGTATTAAAAGTAATGTACTTGTTTACCAGCAACATGTATCAACTACGAATTATTGCATAAAGAAGCATATGGTATATGTGAAGCAAAAAAATATGTATTCGATAAGGAAGCACAAATTAAAACTCGAGCTAAAAAACTAAAATAATGACTACTCTGAAATCAATTATCGCAAATTAGTTAAAATCAGGGTTGTACCTACTCACAAGGAATTATATTGAAACTAAACTTTTATGAAAGTTTCTCCGCAGCTCTCTGAGGTGTCAAATGAAGTTGTTGGCTGTTTGGCAAGCAATTGATCTAGTATCTGTTCTCATTAATAACCTGTTTTTTGCCATGATCCGTGAGAGGCGTTTGAGCCTGGTTCGCCTTTTTGGTGTTTTTTGGTTTATTAAAGATTGTTTCAAAACCGGGCCCACTGCTCATAATAGGTCTTGGATTGAGAGATAAATGAATAAGAGCCAAATAAAGTCCAGAAAATGGCTGACAAGTCCCTTTTCAGATTCTTTCCCGTCTATGTAATCAAAACATTCTTCGTATTTCATCGGAACTGCATTTCATCTACACTGCGAGTATATTATACGTAACGACGCTCAGACATATATCACTATGGTTTGTCACAAGGAGCTATAACACCTTTCTCTCATGCAAACTAATAAAAAAATGTGGTGGATGGAATGTAAGCTACTAGAAAGTGTGGTGGATGGAATGTGAATGCAGTAAAGACTTACTAGTGTCATATTATATCGTTTATGTATAAGGCAGAAAACCCAGTTTTGTTCAAAATTTGTCGCGTTGCTAACTCCTGACATGCATATTTCTCAATGTTCATCCTAATATAGTTTAAAGCACGAACAACAGACCGTGACTACAGTAGCGTAACCATTTGATGTCAATTTCCTTTTTGAAATGTTTTCACTTAAAAGAAACTATAGAAATAGAAAATATGTTACCACGGCAACCCTTTCTATTTTTCTAGTGTCTTTTCGATGAAAAACCAATGAATTAAGATGTGAACTTACAGTCTTTCAATGTCAATCACTTGGTATGGACTCCCTTGTTACTTGGTCGTAATCTAGTCCCTTGATTCTTGTATGAATGAAAGGCTAGCTAGGAAGATTTATGAGTGGTACCTTCGTAGTCGTTACATCCCAGGCGAATTAAATCAATGTTGGGAGTTTGTATGTACGCATGTGGAAAATTACGAGAAGATAAAGAAAGATTATAACCCATTCGTGTAGTGTAGTGTAGTGTAGTGTAGTGTAGTGTAGTGTAGTGTAGTGTAGTGTAGTGCAGTGTAGTGTAGTGTAGTACAATCTGTACTTGCTGAAGAGTTAAAATAATAGGGGCTACAATTGAATTGAAAAGGGCTGATGTAAATATTGAAACATACCCGATGTCGTTCAAGCAAAAAGTATCTGATGCAATCACCACTATTTTCGTTGTCAGTGGAACTATTTACTAAAATGCAAATGTGGTCCTAAAAATCTTTTGTGAACTGTAAATAATTTATCTACACATATTTTCTGCTCAGTCAGTCGACGTTGTAACACGTTTTCTTTCCTAATTAACAGCAACTCCCGGAATAAATCGATGGGTCTATTACAACATATACAGAAATCTAAAACGAGGCGAATCAGCCCTCGAGGCTATGTATAGAAGTGCCAATTATCCAAATTACCCGGATATAAAGGAGGTTCTGGACAGAATGGACGCTCCGACCAGAAGGATGAATCACTTCGGACATATGATGTGGGGGTGGTTTATCTCGCCTATGGATGGAGAGTACACATTTTATAGTGCCTGCGATGACGCATGTGACGTTTTCATGTCACCCGATGAAAGTAAGGACCATTTACGAAAAATAATATCGCAGAGAAGATGGTCTTTGCACAATCAGTGGGACAAGTAAGTACAGACAGCTTGTTACTTTAGTATTTCAAAGAAAATTATTAATATTTTGATACACTATAATCTCGATGACCCTAACAACTCAAAACCTTTCGAATTCAAATCTCCGATAACTAAAAACTCCGTTAACGCGAAATGTTCTAGTATTCCCTTTTTACTACTTTCATTACTCGATTTCCCGTTAACTCGAACATTCTACTCAAACTACTTTCATTGGTCGCCCGAAGGATCTAGTTATTGGGAGTGTACTGTAGTTATCATGGGATAATGGTGTAGTTTCCAACACTCTAACTTTCGTAACTAGAACTGTTTTTGCAATCACTTGAGCTCCCGTTACCTCGACCTCGAACATTCATATACTCTAACAATCTTCAAGGGTGCGAGTTATCGGGTTTTAAGTGCGGGCTAGCATAGTTTTAATTACATACTACCTCATAATTTTTAAAAATGGAACCCCTAATAAGTCGAACTTTCCGTCACTTGAACTGTCCTTGCATTCTCTTGAACTTTGACACCACTGTTACCGTTAACAAGTAATCTGCTATAGATGAGCTTTGCGAATACAGACATGTTCGTTAACATACCAGTTACTAATGTCAAGCCATTGATTACGAAGATCCGATAATCCATATACAGCCTGAAGGCTACTTCGGTTACGTAAGTGTAGCGCAAGGAGGGAACAAACAAAATAGATAATAAAAAGTGATCAGAAAAAGACAATACTAACAGTGAAAAATTATAGATAGAATGTTTCCTTTTGACGACATATAAAAATAAAGCAATGTGTTAATCCTTTTACTTCCATATCTTCAGCCATTAAATTACTAATCAACTGGATTAAATTCTACGTGTAAAAGAACTGCTGCAGATCGATTATTCTGAGCTAATAGAATGTGGCACTCCATGCGTAAAGCAGAGTTGTATCCCATTTACATCAAACCGCTTGTATTGATTAGACTATCAAGTGACAGTATACTAATACGTGAAGGTAACCAGTACCTTTAGCTGTGCTTTGAAAAAAAATCAACAAAACAGTACGTGCCACTTGAAAACTGTTATGATGAGAAACTCGTCCCAAAATCATAATTTCCAGGCTACTGTAACTACTACCAAGCAAGATAAACTTAAATGTGGAGACTAGGCTACATCCCCATCGGACCTGGTCTTACCTCACCGGTCTCACAAACTCATTAACATGCCCTCTACCCCTTTCGCTTTTTTTGTAGCTTCCTTCTGATTCATTGATTATAGTGAGCCAATAATCTACTGAGCAGTACAGACTATCCGTTTCCATCAATTTTGCGCACTCTTTACTTGCGTTAATTGTTTTCGTACCACGGCATAATAGTGTTTGGGGGGGCCTTGCCTGGCGCCAAAGGGCAATCTCTCAATCAAAGACCTCTGACGAGCAGTGGAACCGATTTTGAAACTACCTTAAATAAACAGAAAACCCACCAAACTGGCTAAATAATTACTTCTCAATTTAGGCTACCGGGCAGAGAAGTAAGCCATGAAGTAGGCTCAACCGCCCAGTAGGGCCGCTTTTCAAAGGATCATGGGAAGAATTTGTCGTCAATGTAAACAGATACTATATTCATTCCTTGCCAAAAGGTCGAGAAGCGCAAAAGGGCTCCCCTTCAAGCGTCTTTTGGTTTTATTTGAGTAAATGTTACTGAAAATTTTCTTTCACAATAATATTCCCATCTGAAAGAAGTTCAAAGCACTTCTTTAAACTAAGTAGGTGATTTTTTCCATTACTTTTTTAATGCGCAGATATCCTGAGGAGCAAACATCAATAGCTGTCAGACTAGCCGGCGGGAAGGCCTATTATATTCAAGTATCTGGTGCACAAAGTGGTAATCGCCAGTGCATGTCTGTTGGTGTTCAATTGCCAAATGGGAAGAAAGCTAGACCGATTGGCAAGGAAATGGTCACAAGGAAACCACTGGGTATGAGTTTACTAGCAGACTGTTCAACACTTATATCTTGTGATCACAGTAACGAAAAATGATCCCCTTAGTCTTCCGTTTCTGACGAAATATGATAAGTTTACCATAATGGTAAAAGTCTTGTGTACAATTATTCCCACCAATACACACCTTTTAAGTGATGCATAAGATATTTGCTTGAAACTAAACTATTAAATTTGGGATACCATATACCGTTAAATACATCTCTATCCAAATATACAACTATCTCGGACGAGCGCCTAGTAGACTTCAAATCTATTTAAATGAACGCCTATCGCGATTCAACGTGTATCTCAAATGCCTAGCCACTTTAAACAAAAGCATTAGAATATGGAACACTTAAACGCCCCATGTAATTTCTGTGCGCTAACCCCATGTAAGACGCTCCTGAATTAAGTACATCATCTTATTTCAATTTTCCCTTTTACGTTTTGATTTCATGACCAAATCAACTTTTCAAAAGAACAACTGACCTCGAATCAATCCTTATATTAAATTAAAACCCCAGTAAAACTTTCTGAAAATAAAAGAAGACCTAGGGTTCAGTTAGATCCATACGGCAAATGATGCAAATAGATTGTTCAAAAGATATAGTCCAACGAGGGGGGAGCGTTTTGCTCCACAGTATCTAGATGCTTATTATGTCCATGTTCGTAATAACCTAAGCCTATTTTAGCAGAAACTTGCCAAGAATCTTTTCTCCGGCAGGGTCTTGCGTGGGAGACCTTTAACGTACCGTTTACCTCATGAGAGGCGAATCCATCGATCAGTCCTACCAAATAGAAATGTCTTTATTAGCATCAGAAGAAAGGAGGGAGACGAGATTCTATCGGTCGCAGGCTTGAGGCTATTGCAAGAGTTGTCTAAATAAGGCAGTTTAAATTTCCCCTTCCTTGCACCCTTAACAGAGATGAAATTTTAAAGAAAAAATTTTATTGCTAACATCCTCCTTTCCACAATTGCTATTACCGCAATTGAGTCACGGCAATCAGTTAACTTTAAATACGATGAAATTTTAAAATGCTTTTACCAAGAGTTGTTAGTGTATTTTCTAGGTTTCCGATTGCAGTATTCAGTAATTTTACCTCAAATCTACAGGACCTGAAGGCGAGAACCATTTGGTTCCAGACCTCGCTGCCGCTCAGACAGGAGACTTGGGCGGAATTCTTGGCAATGTTGGTGGCAGACCAGGCCTCGGTGGTCCAGGTGGAGTAGGTGGAATATCACCTGGAGGTAAATATTGAATTATGATCCTTTGAAAAAGCCCCTGAACTGTCATTTTTTTCATCACTCAATACACTAAACTTGTGCATACGTATCTTTTGGTACAGCAGACCCAATTTGCGCAGCGACGTAGACGTCATACTAAGACGTCGTATGACTTAACCATACCCCTAAAGTTTAGATTCTAAAGAGAAATTGAAATTGTTATTGCTGCATCAAGCAACTGTGTGAGTATTACAATATTTTTTTTTAATTATTAGTATGTTCACATCTCCATTATCGAGACATCATAAATAAATTCATACTACAACTCGAACTCCTGAAGTCTCACGTACATTACACACATCGCAAGACGTCATTCGTTCACACTGTTTTTCAAAGTACCACCAAAGCCACTAAAGACTTGAAAAAGATAAAATATATTCAATATCTGCTGTACCAATTCAAACAGAAATACCAAAACAAATGTGAGTTTAATTCTCTGCAACACATCTTGCTTGGAAAGATATTCGAAGAGTTTCAAGAATTCAGAGGAAAACATTCGACGATGATGATGACCATCATTAGCATCATCATCATCATCAGCCGCAGTAGTGGGATTGTCCAGTTGGATTTAGTAGCTTGCTAAGAATCAATGAGCATCTAATATTACCCCAATTTTGTTTCAGTTTACCCTTAGATCATTACTCAAGGGACAATTTTTCCAAGACACAAAGTCATGCCTCTGCTCCATATACTTTAATGTGCCTTTAACTAATGTATTTAAACTAAATTTTATAATGTGGGGGACTTCCTCCCCCTCCTCCTACGTTACCTTCTAAATATTCTATACCCTCCTTTACATAATAAAATTGTGTAATTGTTTGTGTCTTTGTTTAACCTGACGTTTGCTTGTTTTTCTTTTGAAAATAATGCCTATGTTTTCCTAGTGTTCCTTCTCACATTTTTAACAGCTAATCACCCTTAATACGTTTACGTGTTTTCTGTTGTTACTCTCACCAAAAAAAGCTTCTTCAAAAACCAATAACATAAACTGCCTCGCACCCTGTAGCCTTCCTTCAATCTGTACAGTCTGTTTGATGTCTGTGGGTGTATTACATTTAGTACATAGGACTTCATAGGTAGTACAATATTTTGCGAAAACGTGCTTAGACTCCAGGTGTCCGCTGTGATCAATGCAACTGGAAAGGGTATTCTATCTTAAAGATCTGTTTGAAGTATCTTACAGAAACTTGTAAAGCTGATAAAATAGGCGTAAGAAAGATTTAAGCCCTTCATCGCTCAATATGTTATATAAACTTGCAATAAACAGCTTCAATCAGCAAACTTCGCAATCAAATAATCGTATCTAGTTGTTAAGTAAAAGTTCGATTATTTGACGCCAACTCCGTTACTAAAATACGCCAGGCTGTATAACATGCTCTGTTGTTTATCTTTCTATCTAGTGTTTGGTGGTCTCAGTGGCGACTTGGGAGATCTAGGAGCTGGGGGAACAGGTACAGCCAACGCCCTTGCACTTGGAGGCACAGCCACCGGTGGTGGACTTAATGGTTTAGGCGCTGGTGCCTATGGAATCAAGGGAGCTGGAGGAGGTGCTCTTACAGGTGCACTTCTAGGCACAGGTGGCAACGTTGGTCTTGGAGGTCTAGCAGGGTCTACATCCATCGGCAGCCAAATTGGGTCTATCTCTGGACTTAGTGACATGGCACAAAACGGAGGCGCATATGGGTTAGGTATGGAGGGCAATTACTATATTAAGTAAATCAGTTTTAGTCCATAAGAATAATGAAGTAAACAGATAGTTGTTATGATGTACTTTCTATGGATTAAGTCATAAAAACGAAATTCGATGAGCAAACAATATCATTAAAATCTTTAATTAATTCACACCTAGGACTTTAGCAACAACCAGGAAAAGGTAAAGACGCGTATAGTATATTTGATATCAAGGAAAACATTAATAAGTATGACAGCGTTTGTTCCTACCGGTTTCTCTCCTTCAAGGGAGTTCTTCAGGAATGTATATATATCGTATATTCTTAATATATGGTATACGTCTATTCATATATATATATATATATATATATACATATATATATATACACATATATATATCATATATTCTTAATATATGGCTATCGCAAATTCAATCTTTAACTGGGAATGAACTTACAAAAAATCATATTTGGATATTCAAGGAATCCGTAAATTGATCTCTTTCCAAACGTTTGAACACCTAGTCCACAGATGGTACTAGAGATGGTGAAGATAAGTAAGCAGATATCTTTTTAATACAGACGTTTTCGTTACGAGTAACGAGCGAGAGAATCAATTTAACTCAACCCATAAAAAAGAGCATGTTTACGAGTAAGCTACTTGTTTTGATTCTTCTGCATCCATAGGGGCAGGAGCAACTGGTCTTGGTCACGGCGGTGTTGTGTCAAATGCTGCTGAAACAGCTGGAAGTCTGGGCGCAACCTTAGCAGCACTACAGTTGGGGTCTGGACACAATGATATGGGGACAAATAATGTTGGCGGGCTTCTAGGAGGTAAGATTTCGTTCCTGCGCATGTCTGTTGAAGCGCCATTCGTTTGATCGATTTAGGATAAGAAAATAGGATATGAGCTAATGGCCTATTACGCAAACTTTGAGGCTTGTTCTACCACCTAGAATGAAAGCAACAACTGCTCCTTCTCTGATGCCTCGTCAAACCATTTGTAACGTATAACCTTCTCATTTTTGAGTTTTCCTTTAGTTCTGTTAGTTTCATGATTGTTCCAGCGGTGTGTCTGTTCAAAGATTACTATATTTGCTTGGGTGTCAGCCTTAATGTTCTATCTAGGACCTGTTGGTATATCTGCTGCCCGTCTGTTTACATCACTAGATGCTTAATACTTTGCTTGTTTGATTGAAAAATTAACTGATTGATCGTTTAAAGTATTAATCAATTAATTGAATGATTGGTTGATCGATTTTGAACTGTTCCATTGACTTATCAATAGATCGATCGTGTTATTCAGTGACAGACAGATTGATTTATTTTTTGTGCATTCATTATTAGGGTATAATTTATTCATGAGGTGTAAACTACGCCTCTAAACCCTACAGAACAGAAACTTTTAAATTCGAAGTCAAATATCAGAGGAGAAAGTACAGTGAAGACGGGCACCTGATAAAACCGCGGTGCTTTACCTTAGATCTCCAACATGATGGTTTTGTTTCACTTTTTAAACTTTTTTAACTGAATTTTTGATAATGTTGTCCTTGAAGCCACTTTTATGTAAGCATCACGTAAATTTTAGGGAAAAATAATTTTTTTGGTACTTGATATTTGTCATTTATTAACACACGTATTAATTAACGATGGCACTAATGAACGTTTGATCGTTTGAAAGCGTTAATTAATGTCGTTCAAACATTAAATTGCTGATAAAACGTTAATTAATGTTCATCAAAATGCATTTATAGTCTAAAAAGTTAATTAGATAAACGTTAATAAAAGCCGCGTTAATTCGTGTACGCGTTAATTTTGTACATTAAGGTAAGTTCTGCACCTTAGCTGGAATCATTCCATATATGGACCTTGCCTTCGTACGTTAACCAGTTGTAGAACGAGGGCCAAACGGCCATGCACCCAAACTCATTTTGAATCACATGTACTAATACCAAACATTATATTATCTAAACGCTAAATATTTTGTTATTTTAATTTTTCTTCCTACGAATGAAAAACTTGGTATTTAATTAGTTAACTAAATCGTTGCCTCAAATTGTGATTGATATTGCAAAATCATGTTTAAAACCCCTGATTATCTTCCACTTTCAAACCGCTTCCCAGGCACTAGATTTATGACTACTAGGCCTCGAGATTAACTCTTGATTTTCAGTCTAGACCTTTGCTCCTGAAAATTAAATTTTAAGTTTTGCTTTTATTCATAACATGTCGTACTCATGTCCAGTTCTCGCAGATAATACAGTACTTAGTGTATGTTGATAAAGTTATAATTTTGTGGAAAAGACCTCATATCAATCCATTTACAAACGCAACATTTTTTGTAAATGCTAACCCCTCAAAATGTGTGCTATTTGAGCATGCAATCAAGTACAGATTCAAGGGGAGAGTCCCAAAGGTCTGGATAAGTCTGCTTTTAGCCACTAATCGTTTTCAACCGTCAATATTACACGACGTTTTTCAAATTGGTGCTCTATCAAGTCTCTTAAATGCTGTGAAGATGAGTTCTTTCTGTCACCTTTATGTCCACATGACCAAACGCTGAAAAAGCATCTCTGACTGACAAACGACACGTTCCCTTAGATTAACAAGTGATTATCTTTCTTACTTAAGGAACAGTAAAATTTAAGAATCTAACGCTACAGCCTTACAGAACATTGAAATCTGTATGATTTTGCGTTTATTGACACGAGTATTTGAAGGCTTGTTATAGTGTAAAAATCTGGACATTTCTTATCGAACCCGCTTGAATACATGATACAAGAACAATTTGAATTAATTCACTTAAAATGGCGTTGTTTTAACGAGCTTTGCTCTTAACGAGTTTGATAAAGTATTCGGCAATTAAAGTTTGATACGTTAAAATTTTAGACATTGGAGTGTGTTAGATTACGAAATAAGGCTGGGAAGCAAAATCCTTTAAGTCCTTGGACCTAAGACATTGCCAAACAGAAGAGGGGTGGGAGACAGAAGAAGTTGTATTCTCGCCAAGGAAGGAGGAGACCAGCTATTTATCAAAGAGTTGACTAAAGCCTTTGTTATAATTTTCAACTCTTATCGTTCTAAATAAACAAATATATCTGTAAGAGGAAAAGGATTGGGAAAAGAAGGAGAGGAACGTCACCGTTTATTTTCCCCTTATTTCATATTCACCGTCCTGGTCAAAATCTGTGGATCCTGTATTAGAAATCTGTATGAGAAACAGTCACAGCTGGCATATGTTACATAATGGAATGTTCGAAGTTTCTAATGGAACGTCAAGTGCTCTGCGGTCTTTAAGACTTTCATTTTGACATTTATATCTTTGTTTTGACGTATTCCCAATGGCCCAAAGTGGCTGTGCATTGTCAATGTATTAAACAGTCCGGAGACTGATAAAGGAGGATGGACTGGTTGGATACATTAACAGCCATTTCCTCCTCTCTGTTACTTAGAAATTGCCCCTTAAAAACACAGTTGCTATTGTGGAGGCCCTAAAAGCCATTGAAGTACATGTAGAGAGCTTGGTACAGGGCATCCAGTTTAAGAAAGACCGAGCTCAAGATAGTGATTTTTCTCACTGTGGCTCAGGCTGAGACAGTCTTAGCTCGAGGTCGCCTCTGCATAAAAGACCATATTAGTCCCTTGGAGTTGTCTAGCCGTCCGATAACATATGTCACCATTATGGATGCACCCCTGACAAGGTTCTAATTGCACTATTGTACGAGTATGGCACAGTCACCAGCATTCGTAGATGTCGCTACCATGGGTCAGTCCCAGTGCTCACGGGGAATCGGGTATGTAGGATGACCATCTATAAACCCATCTCCAGGGACGTTTTCATTAACTAATTCCCCATCCGCATTATGTACACCAACCAACTTCCCTCCTGCCAGCATTGCTACTCCCCAGGCCACCAGGATTCCCAATGTCCTCAGAACCACTGCTCTCATTGTGGCAGCACCATTCATCTGCTACCTTCATGCCCCTCCTTCAAGAGATGGTGCTCTCTGCACAATCAGGAGCATCTAGAGTGCAAAGGGTGACGGCCCAGGCCAATCCCTCGTCGCCTTTCACCACCAATCAGCCATTCATTATCTGTCGATAGCCTCATTCCCTCAGCACCTCCTGCATCCAATCCTTCTTCTCGCGAACCTTCACCTGCTCCGGCCCTCTCACCCAATTGTCAACCCAACAGTCATGAATCAACTTCCCCACCTCCACTCATGTCTATAACTCTCCCTTCCTCACTAGACTTTACACTTTCCCCTTCCTCCCCATATAATCTTAGTAACATCCCCTCTGAAGCCCCCGCCATGAACAATCTCATCCTTACATCTTCACCACCTCCACTAACAACTGACCCTCCTAGCATTCCGTCAGGCAAACAAATGCCTAGCACAGGCCCTTACCATCCATCACCATCATTCCCTCCACATCACATACCTCTCCATTATCCTCCTCTCACTCCACTCACACACCACGGTCATCTTCCACCCCTCCCCTTGAAACTAGCACACCACCATTGTTTTCGGCGGATCAGCACACAGAGGAAGCACAAGCGGTAACAGAGGATGTAATAAAACCGGACCAGAAGAAACAGGGACGATCCGGACTACCCCAAAACGCGTACTGGTGAAAAAAAGCGAAATGGTAGCTTTTAATGTTTACTGTTTATCAGCAGGGCATGATCGCAGCTGTCGTGTTAAGTCACTGA
>JAAAKM020006971.1:99018971-99076463 GCA_010016025.2 Alatinidae sp. Z8VKAUB7J3 | reverse complement strand
GGTTTTAATTGGTTCTAGATCTGAGTATTGATCCGTCATCATCATCCAAGCGTACCGAAACATCCGACGAAATCCAAGAATCGGATCTTTTAGTACGCTTGATTGAAGGCAAAGAACATGAATAGACGATACACGTTTTGTTTCTCAGAGACAAGCAAGGTAAATTTTAATTGCATTTAGGAATTTAATACTGCACGAAATCGCAAAATCATTGTGTTATTAAAAAAGCTTTGCTGAAAATAGTAATTCGCTTTCTCATTGGGCCTACAGTATTCAATTAATTTACTAATATATGCAGTTGTAGTGGAAGCTGATTGGTAAAAAAGCCGCAAAATCGTTGAAATGCTGAAAGTAGGCCTACTGATTGGCTTTTTCGAAAACACAGTTTGTGTAATGTTTTGTTTGTTTCATTTCGATCATTTCTGATTCTTGTACTCAGAGGAGTGTCAGACGAAAGCAGATTTTAAGTACACAATGATTTTGCTATTTCGTTCAGTAGTCGTTTTAAAACAAGGTTTTGGACGTGTCGTTATCTTGTTTGGCGATCTGTCAATGCTAAAATTTATCATCACCACGCATATGCCTTGCAATGAAAATTCGCTACCATTCTTTTTGTGAAGTTAGTTGTTATAAAGAAGATGCAGGTGGCAGACCAAACAAAGTGATATAAACGCATTAACATTGTTTTTTGGAATAACGGATAGTAAATTCTGTTAAAATTGAAATCTGTTTCCTCTTACGTCATTATCATCGTTTTAGGTTCTGTCATGTTAACAAAGAAAACGGTAAACACAATGGTGAAGTCGGCCAACGTTTGCCAGTGCTCGACGGCAGCTGCAATTTCTTCGAGAAGACAAGTTTGTTAAAAATATCGCATACTAAAATCAGAGTACAGTCTTAATGATTTCAAATCCTGTAATTTTGGATAAGTAACAGAAAGCGTTAATTTTGACGCACATTTCGAAAGAAAGAAAAACGTATGACTCCACCTCCATGCTATTTGAAAATGTGGTAATTACATTCTTAGTTTTAAAAAATATATGTCAGGCAGGAACAACATAAATCGACAGGCAATGGAGAATAGGTGTGCTACAGGAATTTTTTGGTATCAATTACCCTAAAATACCCGACCTTCATGAGAGGAAGATCAAAATAATACACATTTATTGGTTAACTCTTGAGCCACCGCTACCCCAATAGAAATACTGGAAATTTTAATTACCCTCAAACGATTTCTTTGGCAAGTACAAATTTAGTAATGCTTTACCTACATTATTCCCACAAATGGAGATGAAGGCTAAGGACCTCTCTGGAATACATATTTCAAGCTATCTGCCTTATGATTGACAATTGTACGATTTGCAAGCTTCAGCTCCGGTGATGTCAAACTTGTCGATTTAAGCAGAATGTCAAAGAGTCAACTCCTGATTTCCAATTATGTTACGACTGTCTAACAATGCACTCATCAGTAAAATGAATAATTGTTCCTGTACGTTACACCCAAGTAATGTAGCATGATATATTTTCGTAATACATGTGGGCGTGGTCAGCTTTTATAGAGTGATTGAGCTCCAACACCACTATCCTGGAAAGGCCTGGTCACCCTTTAAGAGGCATGGATCTTAAGACATTTTTTAAGCAGGCCACCGCTTTTCGTACGTTTCATATATGCTCAGCAGTAGGAGAAGAAAAGGAAATATACAAGGAGAGGAAATCATAATAGTTTCGAATGACAATGCCTTTTGTCATTGTTTTACCTTACGCGGTTTCCTAATCGTGGATGGCATTTGTCCTTTAACAAAGTCACATAAGCTGCAAAATGATAATAAAATATTCAATAACATTACCTTATAGGCCTCCCATCCTTGTAGTGGCAAATTCACGGAACTTTAAGTACAACCATTTTCTCTTACATTATCTATCAACTGTAGGATTTCAGATATGTATGAAAGACAACAACAGTGAACAGCAACGTCGTTACAATATTAGTCGACATTTGTTATCTCGAATACAGAAACTTGTGAGAGAATTGTTTAAATTGGAAAATATTCCGGTATCCGATTTTTTCGGAAGTACAATAAAACTAACATAAACTTTGTTATCATCGACCTCGTACTATCAGCCATAATAATACTGCTACTTTTCTGGCTATACAGAGGGGGCAATTAATTCAAGCTGAATAGACACTGAAAACATAATAGTTGGCGAAAGTTTTTATTTTTGTTCAGCCTACAGCTTTAACCAACAGTATTGCAAACGGAAAGCGGTTGCCATGTCGTGACGAGCACTTTACCGCAGGTGCTATATACTACAATAGAAACACGGATAAACCTAAGTCTAAGGGAAACTCATTTAACATTACAAAACCAGAATGACAAATCTCCAATTGTTACAGTAATTAAAATTCATTACATGACTTTGTAGATATGCAGTGATTGTAGAGATTTTTAATATTTTCTTGATGTCCAAGTCTTTAAACTCTGGCGACATCTAACAATCTGAACTGCTTAAACAAACGTCTAAGTAGACAGGCTAATTTTTATAGCTAAGACACTTTACAACAAGTATAAGCAATTCAAGGGTTAAACATAATTAAATTCTATCAGATAATAAGAGAAAAATTTAATTTTGCGGACCGATAATTTTACGCTGTCAAACATTTCATTAAAGTTTTCATTGAATAGGTGACCAACAATCATAAACCAACCTTATCCCCTTACTAATTACTTTCGAGAGATATAGCTTCTTAAGGAAGTGGGGAGTACGAACGGGTAATAAAGGTCATCCAAAAATCCCACTGCATAGAAATATGATCCGCCCGTTATTAAAATAAGAACATGCCAACTGTTCGTCCAAATCTGCTCATTTTAAACGGAACGTTCTATCAACAGGACAGTGACATTATTTGCCACATTATCAGTAATTTTAAAGAATGCAATACTTTCAAGTTAAGCTTAAAAGATTTCACTATTCTGGAATCCGAGAGGCGATGGCTATAATTTTGCAATAATGTTGTTTTTCTTGAAGACCTCTCCTAGAAGTCAACCTATAAAAATAATTTTATCACTTTAAGTTTGTGGACCTTCCTTTACTTTGATTCTATGATTGATTGCTAAACTTTGATAGAAAGTCAATGACATATCTCAACCTTTTAAAACCCAGGATGTAGTTTCTGGCTTCCATCTTTTTAGATCACTCTTCATCATTGCACACGTAAAATGTAAGTTACAATAGAATTACCATGTATTAGACATAATGTTGTATATCTCAAGAAATTGGTCTTGCAATTTTGTTTTGGATGCCCATTCAATCATCTGCAAATGGCAAATGAAAGGAAAGGCAATGGAAAGAGTAAAATAATAAATGTGGCGGAGAAAATTTATGCGCTTGAAAAATGATATTAAATAAAGGCAGGGTACATACTTCATAGTAAACAATGCATTGGGAAATTGGTATTGTGCACCAGGATGGCGTGCCTCTTGCTAGAGGTATCTACCTGTTCAGTTCTTATTTTCAACAGCGGCCATTTAACTGCGTATCTCACATCACATCACCCAAAATTTATATTTTCCACACAAGGTCAACAGTAAAAACAAACTACGAACCTTTTACCAAAAAACGGCGAATTAAAAAGCCTTACTTTAAAAACAGTATTAAGTCAAAATATCATAACAATCGATTTATAATTCTGACAGTTTACTGTCACCTGCTTACATTTAGCCAAGTTACATATTAGTAAATAATAAGATTGAGAGAAAGCTATGAAGGTCCTGCGAGGAAAGACCTAGAAAATAGTGTACAGGAAATAATGAACAAATGAAATGGTATTTCCGCTAGCCATGGCTACCTTTGCATCTCTTCTATAACAAGGAATATAATGGAAATGAGCAGAAACTCTCTACAAGCAGAATTTTAGCCTCAGTTTGAATCTTTTGAAGAAAAATTGTTTGGCATACTTTCATTAAAATGTCATTTGTACTTGAACTCCGGGTAGCTATTCAGAAAATGCGCGCTATGCTGTTCCGTGTACTTATGTCCAGCAATTCTGCCATCAGTGCGCTATACGATGCACTGTTTACTAATATTGTAACATATTGTTCAGGCCTGACATTGAGCCTTTTTTAATTTGACTGAGGAAATGTTGAAAAAATTTTTTCTCAAAATTCTCAAAATTCTAGGTAAGAGTACGGTTTGTGGAATTACAAGGGACAGTAAGTATTTTATGACGATGCTATACTTAAATGCTTTTATTTAAGATTATTCCTTTCTTTTACAAGAATTGAATATCATATTTTCTTTAAAAGTCGAATCCCCATTGTTTTATTTGGTGCGAAACAGACGTACTTATATCAAATAACAATATGCGTAATTTATGTTAAAATATTAGTAATAATTTGAAGATGGTAATAGATATCTTCGAGGAAGAGAGGATTTGAAATGTCAGTTTTTAAAAGATGCTTTCTACTTTCAATGGGTTTGAACAGTATGACATGCCAGATGGCAGTTCTTCCTTAGTCAAGCCACATAGCGCAGGGAGGCTGGTCTCTAATTGCCTTGAGCTCGAAGTCGTTGTCCACCGAAGCGTGATTGAGAGCTAATGTAGCGACTAGAGAATCATAGTATTTGAACATTGGAGGTCGCCTAGCTCAGTTGGTAGAGCACGCACCGCGAAAGCGTGGATCAAATGTTGGATCCCCGGTGGTGACATATTTTCTACTTCTCTAGTGTTCTTTCCAAAATAGATATCTAAAGTGTATAAAAATAATTTCCTAAAATCTTATGCCTCAGTTTAGTTACGCCCTACGTCGTCTTTTCTTGTTGTTGTGGCTTGCTACAGTTATCCTTATTATTGTTTATCAGCAATATTGTGCCATTCGTTGTGTTGCTTCTTTTTAAATATCAATGTTTGCGGCATGTACTTATTATCGCGCGCCATGAACACCCCAGTGTCCTGAATTTAAATTTGAGCATTGCATTAGGGGTACATAGAAGAAAAATATTTGCATTGATAGTTTCAATGCAGAAATCGATTTTTAACTTCAAGTTTAAATTTAAAGTTTTAAAGATACATTTATGTACACCACTTTTCAAAGATTATCTTGTATGCATATTTAAGTAAAGTTAAAACGTCGAAGTTGTAAAGAATCCAAGTAAGAAAACAACAGTAATTGTAAAGTTGCGTAAGAAAAGAGTGCATGAGATACCCTGCTACATTAAAGTTTAACCTTTACTATCTTTTAAAAATCCTCGCTTTTTGTGTAATGTATGCTGGCATACTGTAATAGATATTTTCTCAGATGGGGTGTATATTGTTACAATTATGTGGTGAGGTAGTCAGGAATCAACAAGGAAAAGAAGAGTTTCGATTGAGGTTAAAGCCTTAATTCAAATTGACATTAGTGTCTGACAAAGTGTTTTTTAGTCATAACGTATGAATGCAGCTTCCTACTGAAAGTTGTTTTTAAGTTGTTTTTAAAAGGAAGAAGTCTTTCAGCTGTGGAGATAACTAATGAGTGCTGCAATCCAATACGGTCAAAGAAAGTAAAATACAAGTTCAATGTTAACAACGAAGCAAGAAGGCAATCATAGACCTACTTGAAGTGTTCTTCGATCCGTCCTAGGAAGTACCATTCTATTCTATCTTTAATAAGTTACTCACTTACAATCGCTTAGACATTAAATTTGAGAGCAGTCAAAAACAGAAGCTTAAATAGCTTATTTTTGGCCAGTAATAGAAATACGAACTCGTTACTTTTTTGTTTCTTGTTATCTTCTTTATTTACAACAGTTGATATTATAGAGAATACTAGCGGATACATTGTAACGGCATATTTTGTTAACCAAAGCTTAGGTTAACAAAATATGTCGTTACAATGTGTCCGCTACTATTCTCTATTTTCAAGTTTTGTACCACAAAGAGCATGTTCAAACAGTTGATATTAAAAACATTGGAGACAATTTTGTTAAAATTCGAGCACAAAAATTAACCTAATTCCAAAAAAATCCCATCTCTCCACCACTCCCCAACCAAGTATAAATGTGAAATCAAAACCATAACTAATATACTTTACACAGCAGAAAGATACAGAATATTACGTATACAAAGCAACCTAGTACTTGATTGTAAGACGTACAAAGCTATCAAGTACTACGAAGAACACAGAATTTGTTATCAAGTAATTACGTTTACAGCGTTTAATGCCGAGTAGGTAACGCTGAACTAAATTATGTTTCAGCACATTTATATACAAATGTTTGCACTGGCTAAGGTATTCCTAGTGCGGTACGTGCACTCTGTGTGTAAGTCCTCTAATGAACTATTAAACCAAAGTGTACGTTATCAACGCCGATGTATATGCTGGGTGGAATTGACTACAGAAGAAAACCAGTTAATGAATAAACATCGATTGATTGAAGAATGTTATTGAGCAGAATTCGCAATGGTCTCCGATTGGCTGCCTAGTAACCATATATTGCTGAAATGGATAAGCTTGGTTGTCTAGAAAGGTTAATACAGCCCTGTTTTGCCATTTAAAACAGGCAACACTGATTTTAAAAGAGCATTTTAGTTTAATAATATTAAAAATAGCATTGCTTTTTAAACTAATTACCTTTAAATGTTGGAGTCATTCAAACTCATTCCTTTTTCAGAGCACTTTTGTATTTCAATAAAACTTCTAGAGTCACCATAGCAGCTCTAAACGTGCTTGGAAAAATGCGACAAATGTTATGCAAATAATTTACTTATTTAACCCGTCTATCCAGTATTTTTCTTTCATCGCAAGGCCCTTGTTACACTCAGGAAGATTGCGCTCGCGACACGGCAGGCCGAACCAGCGAGAGAAAGAGAGAGGTGACAACGAGTTGGCCTTGCCTTATAATTGAAGTTGATGACTTCGCGTTAAAAATTTTAATTTAATTTTAAGTAGTAGGAGTAGCAATTAGAGCTTCTCCAATGAAGAGATCCTTTATGATAAGGATTTTACAGGGAGTGTTTCTCTCCCTCCTTTCGCTTCCGCAGCCATGGGACGGAATAAAGGCTACCAGGTAAGTAGTAAAGGTTTGCTTCTCATGTATCGTAAAATTTAGTCATGTAGTCACACCACATACTTGCTAAAGAAATTCTTTCAGAAATGTATCTAAGAAAGAGTTGTATCTTTAACGGAGTAGTGTGACATTGGAAGGTAGGTTAAGTACCTTATTGCTGCAATAGTTAAATGAGTACGAAAGGAATACTCGCTTTTGTAGTCTATGTGATTGCTTTTGAGTCAGACTCTGTAAATGTTCTTAATCGTTGAGTGCCCAGAAGGTAGGTGTTTCAAGTAAGGAACTCGGATAATTTACAAAACATAATACATAGAAGTTTGTTACATAGTCACTAGCGCATGTTAAAATCTGTAGAATTGTTAGTCGTTTGTAAGCGGTGCCTCTCCAAGTTTGAAAGCAAGATATTAAAGGCCAAATTGTAAATGGATGGAAGAATATGAAATTTACAATAAGAAACACTACTTGTAGTACTTTTAAATAAGGTTTTAATATTGGAGATTACTGATCTCCTCCTTCTAAATGTCAGAGCCTTTGAATCTAATTCCAACCATACAAAATGCTGGCAACTTCAGCAAAGAGAAATTTGATGAAAGTTGGTAAAACGTAATGATTGAAACAATTTCAAAGCACTTAGAGCGTTACAAATCCATCTGAATCCTTGCCTCTACTGCCAATGTTGAACCTTAATGAGAGTCAAAGGCTGTCTCCGTCGGTCTGTTATCTAATTAGCCCTCTCTCTCTTTCCTTTGGCTACACCTTCCATTGTCTGTAAAACCAGTCTTTTCTATGTCCTTTTTGCTTTTAACTATTCTGGATGTTACACACTTCTGTCGTTCTTAACGATCCATCTTTCTCTTTCACGTCTACTTTTCTTCCCATCCAATTTATTCTTTATTTTGCTTAAGGTGCCTACCATAAAATGCAAAGCTTCTTTTGGTATAGTATTAGTAAGGATTATTTACACCGATTTCCAATAGTGTGCCGTATTCAACAAGCACAGCATATTCTTCTTTATATTAGGGAAACGCCCTTTCCTCACTCTTATGTCCCTGATTGAAGTATCCAGTGACAGTGAACAAGGCTAAAATATCAAAAGGGATCAAAGTCAGTTGTCGTTTTTTTGAGAAGAATACTAGAGAAATAGAAAATATGTCACCACCGGGGATGTAGTGTAGTGTTCTTTAAAAAAACAACCAACTAACATTTCAAATCCTTATTCTCGATGATACTCTCTAACTTTAATGGGCTTTGGATTGATGACGGGTCGGAGGGTAGTTCTTTCTTGGTCAAGTCACATGGCGCAGAGAGGCTGGTCTCCAATTGCGTTGAGCTGGATGTCGATGTGCATCGGTGGATGATTGGGAGCTAATGTGGCGACTAGAGAAATGAAATATGTTAGCATCAGAGGTCACCTAGCTCAGTTGGTATAGCCCACGCCGTGAAAGAGTGGTTCGCGGGTTCGATCCCCGGTGGTGACATATTTCCTATTTCTAAGGTTCTTTTTTAAAAAACATCCGCAACTAACATTTTAAATCCTCTCTTCTCGATGAAAAAGTCAGTTTATATGATATCTTATGGGCACGATGCTTGGTCCAGAATGACATGAAGACATGTTGTACTAGGAGTTTCTCTATCCGTTTTAAATGTTTGCGTGGAAAGTCAGAAACGCTTACCTTATCTGATCTGCTATTCCCATAAGTAACTTTTATTTAATGTTTGGTTTATAGATGGCCACAAATTCGATCTTGTAACGTAGTTCTATAAGTGTCAACATATCTGCATTTTTATATGGCCTATATAGGCCTACTTTTACGTGGTTACTAACAGTAATGGAGAAGGCGTCCACGAAAAAAATCTAGACCAATTGAGTTTACTGTTAAAATAGAAGAAAACCTTCACCATTTCGTCCCTACATTATCTTTAAATGTACTGACTTATTTACTAATATTCCCGCTCTGGGCTTCAGATACTAACTGATCAAGTAATATCTAATACTGTCGAAATCGTATGATCCGTGATGCCTTAATACCAAGACCTAGATGTCGACACAGGAGTAACGGGAGAGAATATCTTTCATGTGTAGAATGTTCAATATTTTAAAAGCTTTTATGCACATTTTATGATAATGTAGGTTGATGATGGGTGTATATAAGGAAGTAGGGTCTTCTTAGGTGTCATTGTCAAAGTAAACTATAATTAAATATATTAAATTTAGTATATTTTTGCACTTATTCGGGTGTGCAATCCACTAACTGGAACATTATTTTTAGTTTCATTCACATTCAATTAGAACAACCTTAATTGAGTATCTATTGCAAATTTAGCCCATCATGTTTGTCTTAAAGTCGGCTAAATTTTCTCAAAGATGGAGTTTTTTAATTTCTTTCTATCTTCTTTGATACTCCTGACTCAATATAAAAACAGTTAAAATACAATTTTCTGATAAGGTTCCCAAACAGAAAGACATTTGAAAGATAAAAATGTATGATTGCAGAAGAGTACTAACAATATATTGACCAATGAGCTGATATCCATTGCTAAGGGGCGTCTCATCTGTTGCCAAGAGATTGTTTGAAAGAAGAGAAGTCGGTGCAAAGTTCATATTCAATACAATGGAATCGCATCCTATTGGCTGTTCTTTGACCGCTTATCATGTGATTGACGGCATAATTTCGCAATACAAAACGTGATGGTCTCATGTTAGAGGCGTTGACGAGACAATATCAAGTGTAAATGCTTAACACGAAAGATCATAATTCTTTAAAGACGGGGCCCTTCTCCTTCCAAACGTTTTAAATAAGCTGAAATGATTAAAAGGCCATAATTTTCCACTTATTCGTATATCATATATCTTTCATTTAAAGAGATTTTGTTGATTAGATGGAAACGCTGCATTTCGACTCTTATGTCCCACAACATTACATTTTTCGGATACAGAGAGGCTAACGAAACTAATAGAATTTTGCCCTAAAACTTTTTCAATTTCAGCCATTGTTATGATTTACTGTGACAGATATAGTAAGTATAGTATATCTATATATCATATATATATATATATATTCAAAACTAATATCTATATATATGTATAAATATGTATATGTATATATAAAGTGATAATTAAATTAACACAAGAAATACAGTGCTCGATACATAAGGACGAGCATATATCGATTGTAGTTAAAAAATACTAGGATATTTAAGCTACTTTAAATTGCACGCATTTTGCGATGAGTCGAGCCTGAAGATCGCAACATGCGTGAAACGTAAAGTAGATCAAATATCCTAGTATTTCTTTTGACTGCAATCTTTATATGAATATATATACACACACAACTAAAATGCCTGTAAGCAATAAAAGGAGCTTTCGGATTAAATAAATACTTCTTCAAGCTTACGAGCTTTTATATATCTACGTATATATATGGTATAGATGATATATATATATATATATATATATATATATATATGTAAATACAATATAGAATGCATAAATATATAAACTTTCATTGACCTTTTATTGTATTTTTAGCATCGAAACGAATCACACTGACAGTCACACAGCTGACTGGATCATCACAATTCGATCTTTCTGACATAAATGACATAATTTGCATACCCAGATATGGACAGCGCACCCATAATAAATGCCCACCATCAGAGTTCGATGGAATGACACCTTTTAAAAGCCTCACTTCCAGATAGGGGCTACATACTCTGCCAGAACACGTGAATTTGTTTTTATTAGAACACAAGCCTGACCAACAGCAAAGCGGCCCGAAGCCTGACCTTGTATGAATTTGAAGAGAACTTTATGAAGAAAGCATTAGTTCGCTTTTCTTACTGTTTCTAATTGGCTATGTGCGCTGAAAGATGCCGCCATGTGCTCTTGACAGGATCACCAGGTGCGTAGGCATTAATCTTACCGTTATTAGATAGAAGTTTCCTTTTGAAGCTCGGTCCTACGATTCTCATTTGTCTTCGTGGTTTATTAATTATAATTTTGATACACTTCGTTAAGCTTGCCTTTAAAGTTTTAGTGTCAGACTCAAAGAGCAGGTAAGTGAAAGGTTACCCAGGGCCGAAGCAGCTTAGTTTGGCAAAAAGGGTTCGGTTACTTATATGGGTACAGGGTGAGGGCTGCTCTCTTGAGCTAGTAGGTCAAATTGACTCCATACTGTGTTAAGTAGTCCCTGTAGTATAGGCCTAAGCAAAGTTAGTACGTAGAGAGGCCCACATTTGCGCCCGATCATTAACAATTATACTACATATATGGACCACATATTATTAATGCTTTAAATTTTAGTACCATATATATTTCAGAAGTAGATCAGCTGATCAGACATGTACGTAGGCCTGTATTGTGGTACTTGTAGTCAATGAAGACTTAATTTACCCAGCCAGAAAATGAAAATCACCATTTTATATAAGGGGGGCTATCTTCCCCAAATAAATATACAACAAAATTATAAATTTTAATACCAGCATTTTTAATTCTTATATATATATAGGCTATAGACCTACTCAATATATACTCTTACTCAATAGAATAGGCCTATATGCTCTTACCTTGTTTGATGAACAGAGTGGCGCATGGCTAAAAGTGATCAACGTTATATTAAAAAGGTCACATATACTCGGTTATACTGGTATTGCAGGTTTGAAAGTGGCAGGGGAAAAACAAAAGAACTGGGTTTGGGGTGTTCTGGAGCCGAAAAAAATTAAAATGCTTGTTAAATGCTTAATGCTGATTTTAGAGGTAGAATACTTTAGTCACTACTATTTCAACGCTTTCCAGATTTTTTCTGAAAAATAATTGGTGGGGCTCCTCAGTCCCTGTATTGTAAAGAGAACATTTGAAGTGAAATTTTAGAATGTTTTGGAGGAGGATGTAAACTGTACGAGAATTCGTACAAGTATTATCTTTGGTCATTAATTTTTGTAAGGCTTGGGGAAAGAGTCCTGGTGTAATTCTAAACTGTCACCAAGTAATGTGTAGTTGTTATTTTAGTATCTGGTGTGGAGATAAACCTGGCCCATAATACTTAAATGCCACTTTGTAACCTTGGCCCTTTTTCTTCAAAGTGACCTATAAATATATATACATGTTATGTGTTTCATAAATTTTCATTGGGTGTGTGGGCTATGTCTATATACAGTAAATACATAATCACTCCCTGCCCTGAGTCACATGGATTTGCCGGACCTGGATATAGAGGTGCACATAGCATAATCTTTAATTTAGCAAGAAACATACTCAACCTGCAGCATTTATTGTTGTCAGGATGGAAGACTTCAGATCTGTTAGAATTCCTAAAACCATAATATAAAAGTCAGTTCAACATGCATCTAGATAAACTCAGCCCTACACAGTGTTACCTGCAACTACCAACAGCCAGATAGAGACACTTAAATCTACTGTTTACCATTTTAGAGGATTAGAGGTGATTAAGTATATACAGTGTGAATCTACTTATTTTTTGGTAACCTGGTACCCTATCTCCCTCAGGAGTGGCATTGGCCATGACTAGGCTAGGATTACAAGAAATGTAAAAATTCTATTGAGGAAGTGTAGGTCAATATGTAATCTTAAGTATTCAGTTGCCCATAAAAGATGCACTTTTTAGGCATACAGTTGATTGAATATTATTGCAATGTCAATTTCCAGCTTAGAAATCGTCCCCTTATTGGTCCACCAAGAAGACTCAAGGTGACAAACCTTATCATAATCTACAACTAATCAATCTGCATTTTATAAGGTGGGAAGTTGGATACTTCAATTGTAGGGCATCAGAATTAAAGCTTGCAGTCCTTCCGACTACCATGATCCTTGTCTCTTATGATAGTACCATAAATACTGCAGGATGGAAGAGTTGAAAAGGCTTCAATAGTTAACCTCTCAGAATTTGATTAATCTCCAATCTGTGACTAAAACCATAACCTGGGAAGGTGCACAACCAGCCAAATATTTCATTCACTAAACAATTAGAAATAAGGAAATAAGTTTGAATAGATAGTAAACCTTGTTTGACCTTTTTTCCAGGCTCTGGGAAGACAACCTTGATAATCAAAGTATACAAGAAGCTTCAGGAGAAAAATATAGAAATGAGTGGCTTTTACACAAAAGAAGTAAGAGAGGGAAACAAAAGACAAGGATTTGATGTGATAACACTTGATGGAGAGCAGTCTGTTTTAGCAAGAATAGGGTATATAAACCTCGTAATCTTGATTTAAATATTATATACTCTTTCAGGGGAATGGGCATATGGATCAACCAGAGAGTAGACTAGGTGAGTGTTGTTGGGAGTGCAATTGAGAAGAATATAAAAATTGGTTGATGAGCTTTTTCATGATTTCCAAAAATTAGCCATGAAAATAAGATATGCAGTGATGATGATGATAATGATATTGATGATGATAATGATAATGGTAATTATCATGATTATTATGATGATGATGGGGGACGGAAGTAGTGGTGGTGGTGAATATTCATGATTATGATCTTATTGTGTATTGCTCGAGGGCTCAATCCTATCTGGGTAAATTCTCTGCCTATCAATCATAAAACCAAAATACAAGCGACTTTGGAATTATGGAATTATGGATTCATAGGTCCTTAACATTTGGCAAGGTAATGGACTAGGAACCAAGCACTTGTTTATTTATTTTAAAGGTAGGAAAAATAACAGGTTACAGAATTTGAGATCTAGATGCAATTTTAATGATTACAATAAAATGAGGGGACCTTATTTTTATGGTTGTTGTTGTGCGCCAGAATTAGACATTGGCAAACCTTCAATTGCTTCAAATATCAGTAGCTAAAATTATCTGTCTCTGAGCAAATTTTAGCAAAATTTAGTGAAAACTTGTGCATATGTCAAATCAGTAAATCACTTAATGCAAAGGAAACTGTTCAATTATTTTTAAAACCTTTTTTATTCTAATGGTGAAGTTGTTTTTAAGGCTGTTGACCCTATTTGATGAGAGGAGTGGGGGGCCTTCCGTGCCCACAGCAAAATTGAAGTGTCATAACTTTTGATGCGCTTATCAGTTTTTACTCAGATCTGATGGCTTTTCTTAGAATTTATTACAGTATTCAAAATTGTTAAAAATTGATAATTTTTTTCAAACCATCTTTTCAGGAGGGGAGAAGGGGCATAAACAATAGGTGTACAGAATTTAGAAGTTTTAAAACTGTTGGTTCTATTTCTTGGTTTTACAATCTCAATAAAAACTTTAGTGACGATATACTTTTTGTTAAGTCTCTTATAAATGTCCTGGTAACATTTTTATTAGCAGACTGTGAGACTTACTACAATATGATAATTACTATTACTAATATGACCTTGTATAATGGAAAATAATCTTTTTCACTCAATTTCTTTTAAATTACTTGTAAAAATCATAAGACGTGCTGAAGAAATTACATTAAAATATCAAGTGTTTCTGTAAAAAATGGCATGTTTAAGGCACCATCTTACCTCAAATTGCCATACCCACTTCCAAAAGAACCCATGACCTCATGATTACTAAAACAATGCCTCTACCATTGGACCATCAGGCCAAAAAGCTAAAGTGAAGATTTTAGTGGCAATCATTTAGGAAATCTCATCCACTCAGTGGGTATGGGAAAATTTTATATTTGGGGTATGGGGATCAATTAATATCCTTTGCGTTTCAGCTTAGAGCCTTCATTAGTGCCAGAGATAAATATATTCTCAGCAGACCCATTTCAATTATTTAAACTCTCAAAGAGTGGAGCATTACCAGGATAGCTTGCAATTTTAGTGAGCTGAGAGAATTTGAACCTCATGATTACTACTCCAAGCTCTGAACTATTCGAAAACCAGGCCCCAAAACCCCAAGGCAAAGATTTTTGTATATAATGTATACTGTGTAAATAGAAACAGTATCATTGGTATGAAACATTTTCAAATAGGCTCTTAAAAATCAATTTCCTTACTTTTCTAAATGTTGCCGAGATGATGTCATCATTGTGAAACCTTTCTTTGTACAAAACTTATTTTCTTGTAGACCAATGACCAATTACTCTTTCCATGATATTTTAGCTGTAGCTTTAGTATTTTCTGAGACATTGCAAGGAAGGTGGGGGGCATAAAGGCACCCATGCTTTCAAAAGACCCCAAAATTCCCATACCCAATAGGGTTAACAGTCTGGCTGCAAAGGTTTTATGTACATGCATTTGGGACAGTATGTCAGATGGCGTTTCTTCAATGAAGCATGCAATCAAACAGCAAAGTCCGCAGAAAGCTCTCCAAGTTCATGCAATAAATATAGGGAACAAAACAAGTTGCATGAGCATCATAACTTGTCACTTGTAACTCTACAAATTCGACCCTGTTCTTAATTATCCTTCAACATGTCTGGATGCTAGAAAACTGGGAAAGTAACCAGTAACGTAAGGTGTGCAAATATTGCTTTTGGACTTAAAAAAATAGGGATGTTCTTGTGTCACTTGTACAACCTGAACCTCCTGTTTCTGGGTACATGCTCTTCACCATTTGTGACGTTTATTGCGAGAATCATAGAACTTTGCTATCAATCTGATGGCTATTCATTGTTTGTGTCTTTGTTATGTTGACGGTTTAATTGGATGTTATATGATAGGATTCTAACACCAGCGTACAAGAGAAACAAGTTGCCAGCTGTTGGACAGTACCTAGTTGACTTGGATTCATTTGAACGAACTGCCAACAAAACTCTACAGCTCAAGGTGAGAGTGGTAGTCACGGCATTTATAATACACCAATGTACTTTATTATGAATAGCAGTGTTGTTTTGTAAATACATCATCACCCACGAACGTATTTTATTGTAGGGAAAAATTTGTAGGGAAAAATTTGAAAACTGTAAACTAGACCCAAGCGTGGAAATACAGCACTTCAAGACTCTCCACTGCATGATCTCTCCGCAATGGCATTGCATTGCATGACATCATGGGACCCCACAAACTTCATTCACCCCAGGAACCCCAGTGACCATGATGGTGTGTTTGTATAGAGAGAAATTATGTTGCACGCTCTTCGGAACATCGTGGTTAGCTAAAAGAGTTGAATTTCAAATTTAGTCCATACACAGAATACATACTGGACGGTAAGAGGAGGCTGGAGTGAGTAATATGTTGGTATTAGGGAAGGAGCTAATCTGGCAACCAATTGCCAAGCGCTACTGTTCAATATGTTCAATTTCGCCTGTCCCTTTATTTATTTGTAAGCCTGTTCGTTGCCTTTATCGTTTACGAAGAGAAGATTCAATATGGGCCATTTTCTCACAACGGACCTTTCAGGGCCATGTCGCTATAATTACGTAATCACAAGATAAAGATTTGTCTCAGTGAGACAACATTTGGTCGGTCTCATTTTATTTATTACCTTTTCCAATTTTTCGTAGGAGACGAAGCATCTCTTCGTAGTCGATGAGATTGGGAAGATGGAACTATTTAGCCACGCTTTTGCTGATTCCGTAAAGCAGCTATTCTCATCTGACAAAGCTACGGTTTTGGGAACCATTCCTATAAGCAGAGGCAAGCCATTAAAGATGGTAGAAGAAATTCGAAGTCGAGATGACGTAAAAATCTTCGAGGTAGGAGAAGAAGCTTTCTGTTGAAGCTATTGCCATGTTGTTATTGTGAACATCGAATGATTGTTATTTCCATTAATGTGCCAACCTGCCTTTGACATTGGTTATTGATGAAAAGCTGTGCTGCCATCAGGTCTTATATAACTCACTAAGTAGATTTTCGTTAAGTAGTTTAAAGGAATAACCTTGGTACAAAACATAGGTGTGCTAAAGGAGAGAAAGTAGGGAAGAAATAAGTAAGAAAAAAAGAATCAAAGACCGAATAAAAAAGAAAATGAAAGGAAGGGATGAAGAAAGTACAGAAAAAAAGAAAGAGAAAGAAGGAGATGGAAGGGACAAATATGGGAGAGAGAAAAAAGAAAGACGAACAGAAAGAAAAGTCATTGATGAGTTTGGATATTTTTAAAAGCAAGGTAATTGTTAAGTAAAAGGACTGTGAAACCTTTTGGCGTTAAGGAGTAATTATGAAACAAAATTTTAAAGCTCAAAGAGTTACTTTAAGGCAGTTTATTCCACGAAACGCCTCTGCAATTCGAAGGAAAAACCATATAGCATTTCTATTCTTCGACCCTTTTGTGACGCAACATGCTTTGTGTGTGACCTACGAATAGCATATAGTCATGGAGTCATTAATGGGGTATTTGGAATGATTTTATTGTGGGAGCTAGCACTTTCATGTGAGTTCGATAACAAGAGAGCTTTCTGAAGAAAGCAGGGCTTTCCAAGTGTAATGAGATCTTTGCTACGTGTGGCAGCTTGTCTCAGTTCATACCTTGTAAACGCATGTGTTCATCGTAACGTCAGAGAGGACAAATGAATTACGTACAGTATTACATTTTTACGATATCGAGGTGGTACTGCATTCAGAAGCCTTGTTTAGGTCAAGGAATTGCGTAACAGATGTGCGAGTGTACACAGCCTTCTCATCCAATAACTCTCACGCTTTGTGGGTCTGTCTTATCTAATAACGTATTCTGACAGTCCTCTATGAAGTGGTTGTGATTTTCGCAGAGAAAATGATCATGCAGGAATTTTTCTTGTATACTGGAATTCCAAAGCCTAGCTTTTTTGGCTTCACTTCTGTAGTTATTCCAGCGGAATCTGAACTTATGGCAGGTTTGCCCCACATATTGTTTATTGCATACTTTGCACGTAATAAGATAAACAAGGCATGTGGAGTTACAGTTTGAGTGATGATTAATAATAAATTCTTGTAACTGTACTCCTAAATATTTTTGTAGCAATAATATTATGGCATGTAAGGCATCAAGACCCACCACCTGTTGTCGACCCCTTATCCCTGTCCAATGGGTAAACCTTGGCCCTTACAAGATAGCTCCGTAAACTCTGTCCACTGGGATATGCCACAAAGGGGACCGGAGTAAAAACTTCTTGGACTTTTTGATCATTGTATAAAATAGGGAGCCGTTGCCGTAGAATATTCCCAGCAATCCATAGGGTAGGTGTATATGTCATGATATACGCTATGCCACTTTTGTCCCAGATTTTTGGCAGGAAGAGTTCGTCTCTTTTAATATTATTAGCCCTTAATAGCTGCTCTTCCACAAATTTAACACGATACTCCCGGTCGCAACACCATTTTTTAAGTTTAAGGATGTCTTCATGCTCTTACCCCTTAAGGGAGCAAAGACGTCTAATGCGCAAGGCCATTGTGTGTAGTGGATGACATAACAAATACGCCAAATACTGGTGGCAATCTGTAGGTTTACAGTACAAATCTGTAGTAAATTTATTATCATCTAACCGTATGGTCACATCTAAAAAATTAACTTGATGGGAGGATGCATCATGAGTGAACTTAAGGTGAGAATGGAATGTATTAAGCCCCTCTAAAAAGGCATGGAGTTTATCCTCCCCATGGGTCCAAATGAAGAATAAATCATCTTTATAGTGAAGCCAAACCCAAGGTGTATACATTTCTTTGTCCAAAAATTGGTCCAAAAATTATTCAAGCTTCATACATGTTCATGGTGCCTTTCTGTACTTTGAAATTAACCCAACAACTCCTAGTCACTTGGTGGGATCCTCCAGACAAGGCTAGCGACAATATTTTTAATTAACACATTCAACATCTCCAAAAGAACATTTAAAAACAGTAGAAGAAACAAAGCTTCCCCTAATTTCATTCTGTATCCAATTTTGGTTGGAAGACAGGAATGTAAAATATGTAGCATAATTTTTAACGAGCAATTTTGTAATTTTAGGTGCCAATTCTTGTACATAAATTTTGTATTGTTGTAATAATTATTCGTTAAGGAAGTCACTATCTGTAAGGTTTTAGCCAGAAAAAGGAATTGTATTCCAAAAGCTTGCTTTGTCCAAAATCCAGTCTTATTGGTTGTATAACTATATATGGAGATAGATAGATAGATATAGATATAGATATATATGTATATAAACTAAAACAGACTTCAAAATAGCGCTAAGTTAAAAACTTTCACGAGCTCCTCGAACTTTGGGAATTCTTATTTTTTCTTTTTGGCGCCAAGAAGAAGGAATAAGAATGCCAAAAGCTCGTGGAGATTCCAATTCTAGTTTTAATGTTTATATATATATATGACCTTTTAATTGACACTATTTCTTGTTCCTGCAGTTGCAGTTTGCTACCTTCTTCTTTGCATTAATTGCTTTGAGAACTGTTTTGTTATTTGTTCATTATATCCCTAATGCTCCTGTGGCTACTATGGCTGACTTTAATAGTATGCCTGTGGCAAATCATTTTTAACTTGTTTGAAGCTAAAATGTTCAAGCCTTTCATGTCATTGTGAGGAGGATCAGTCTTTGATTTGAAGAAACTCTTTAATGTATATAACTTATATGCGTTTAGGCTATTACTCACTATCACTAGGCTATTACTAGGCTATTACTTGAGTATTTAGAAAATATACTGTAACATCTTACTATAAATTGATTTGATAATTCCCAAAATAATATTCGGGTGAAGAAATAGTGTCATCGAGGAAATGCAGAAACATGGGAAGGTGATATACTTTACTGGAGAGGCTGCCAGAAAATTGTGATTCTTTTTGCCAAGATTCTTTTACATAAATTGTGTTTGATTTCTCATATATATATCGTCTGAAATTATGCTCTATCAGTTCTGAGTTTCTGAGACAATTCTTTGAGGGATGCACACATAATCGATAGAGGAAACATGGCCATTTGACCCTGATTCAGGGATATATCTCAAATTATGAGAAAGGAAGGTGTTGGGTCTAGTCAGGAATGCGAGGGCCATGGGTATGGAGCCTCCCTATGAAATTATTCAAAATTATGTTGTAAGACCCTGGATTTGTTCTTACAGAAGATTTGAAACTTAAGTGTCATGCCTTTGTTACCACTACCTGGTTGCACCAGTAGGCCTCCTTTGCTAGCACAGACTTTTTGACAAAGCTGGAAAAATTTATGATAATTGATATTATGGTAGTTTTAAATATTCAGTAGAACCTGCAAAAGAACTTCCCAGTCTGTTACATAGACACGTTTCACTAATATTGGGTAGCCTAAGCTATGAAATATGTTGTACATATGCATGATACAGGATTTTGAAAAAAGTGAAGGTTGGAAGATGTTTAGAAACAGTTTCATATACACATCCAATTGCCCCTAATGTGCTAAAATACAAATATGGGATATTAGGTGGTTTACTGGACCGCCCATGTGTTCTTTAATGAGCCAATAAGCTTGGTTTCAAACCTTTGTAGTAAACTTTTGAAATATGTAATAAAAGTGGTTGGTAAAATGCATATGTAGTTGTTTTTGTTATCCCATTTGCCCATGCCCTGCAATGAAACTGCAATCTTTTGAAAGACACCACATCCTGATACTTGCTATGCCCTACTATTACTTTATGTAGAGAAATAGATACAGTTGCATATTAATTTTCTTAAAATAGTTTTCTTCGCTTTTCATTTTAGCCGGTTGGCTCTCCAGCATCAAGAGTGCTTCAAATAAAACAGGTATGTTATATGTATATATATATTGATTTTATGAGAAATTATAGGAAATGTTTCGTGAAGTTTCTATTTACTAGTTATGAGGACTAAAAGACCCTGTTCGATATGTTATATATATATTATGAAAAAAAGATGTTTCAAAATAGTATTATTATTATATTAGTTGTACTGAGGATACACTATCAATAAGACATAAAGAAATGCATGTAAGTATATAACACAGCCAGGCAATTACTCATTATCACTCATCACTATTACTCACTTATCACGAGAGAAATAATTATCACATTCAGATAAACGCTGTATTATGTAAAAGGTAGAGAAATGCTTCTAAAACACTGAGTTTACTACTCTTAAGTGTGCATACATGACCATTGTACCTATGTAATTCTGGTTTATGAGTGGCATTCTTAAATACATGAGATAGTATGATATTATTAACTTCACTGCCAGTGTCCATTTTAAGAGAAACTGGCTTGGCTTGATGCCTAGACAGTCCATTCACACTAGTTTGTTACAAAGCACAATTTAGCATTCTCTGCCACAATGATATTGACAGTGCCAATAAATACTTTGGAAATGAGGAACTTAGAGTCATTAAACCTAATAAACTTAACAACATTGGGGCTTTACTTGGCATTGTTGATAACATTTTGCATTGTGGTTTTGTCTGTCACAGGATTTGCACTCGTAGCCTTGACTTAATTACTTGGCTTAACAAGTTGGTTAGTTTTTACTTGACGTTTCTTTCAAAGTTAAGTGCTGAAGGACGTTCTAGCTTGTTCAGGAAGAAGAAATACTTCTGATACTATGTTATGAGTCTACTCAAAGGACAACATTTATGCTTCATGTATATAATCATGACAGATATAGACTGTTTTTATTTATTAATTTATTCAAACTACATAATCAGGACTGTCTCACAATAGCCACATGTTGACTAAATATGGTTATACTCATGACACATGTAATGAGCAAGTCATAATAAGATGATCCTTGGCCAATTGGTGGACAGTTTCGCATTAGTTTAACAACACAGCAAAACACAGAGTTATCCATTGATAGCAGAAAGGAGGTGACTATGTGCTTTATTAGCATAAGCCCTTGACAAGGTTATAACAAACTTTTTACTGTAAGTCCTAGCAGCCTGTGGGAGACCTTGAACTGCACCTGAAAAGGAGCCCCCTTTCCGACTCCTTTTATTGCATACACCATAGAAGATCAAACTTTATATTGATGGAACAATTTTAGGTATGACCAAACTGACACAATTCATCAACAAATGTAGTTTCCAAGTTATCTTGATAAGATGGCTTGTTATATATTTGAACACTTCAGAGTTTGGTTGAGAGATGTGATAAACTGATCAATAACAGGCAACAAACTTATTTCAAAATGGAAAACAAGATTGTTTTCCTGGACCAACCACCTTCTGGGATTCTCACTACTGCTTAACCACAAGCATCTACAGGAAGCCAATGCATGCAGATCAGTACATATCATAACTCTCATCATCAGCAATCTGTGAAATGTTGTGTTGTCCGTATGACAATGCCCAACATCTCATATTAACACCTGCCAGGATTTAAGGAAACATCTCTCATCTGTTTTATCTTCAAATGGCTACCCCTTGTCATTTTTACATAAGGTATATAACAAAGATAAGAGAGACGTCCTCACTCAGAATCTACACCGAGTGCAAATCTACAACAGTGTTGCCATATATCAAGGGAGTATCCGAACACAAATGCCGCTGTTCAGAGAAGGAGTCTGTGCTGTGTTCAAATAAGAGACTATGCTGAGATCACTGAGCCTAGACAGTCCATTCACACTAGTTTGTTACAAAGCACAATTTAGCATTCTCTGCCACAATGATATTGACAGTGCCAATAAATACTTTGGAAATGAGGAACTTAGAGTCATTAAACCTAATAAACTTAACAACATTGGGGCTTTACTTGGCATTGTTGATAACATTTTGCATTGTGGTTTTGTCTGTCACAGGATTTGCACTCGTAGCCTTGACTTAATTACTTGGCTTAACAAGTTGGTTAGTTTTTACTTGACGTTTCTTTCAAAGTTAAGTGCTGAAGGACGTTCTAGCTTGTTCAGGAAGAAGAAATACTTCTGATACTATGTTATGAGTCTACTCAAAGGACAACATTTATGCTTCATGTATATAATCATGACAGATATAGACTGTTTTTATTTATTAATTTATTCAAACTACATAATCAGGACTGTCTCACAATAGCCACATGTTGACTAAATATGGTTATACTCATGACACATGTAATGAGCAAGTCATAATAAGATGATCCTTGGCCAATTGGTGGACAGTTTCGCATTAGTTTAACAACACAGCAAAACACAGAGTTATCCATTGATAGCAGAAAGGAGGTGACTATGTGCTTTATTAGCATAAGCCCTTGACAAGGTTATAACAAACTTTTTACTGTAAGTCCTAGCAGCCTGTGGGAGACCTTGAACTGCACCTGAAAAGGAGCCCCCTTTCCGACTCCTTTTATTGCATACACCATAGAAGATCAAACTTTATATTGATGGAACAATTTTAGGTATGACCAAACTGACACAATTCATCAACAAATGTAGTTTCCAAGTTATCTTGATAAGATGGCTTGTTATATATTTGAACACTTCAGAGTTTGGTTGAGAGATGTGATAAACTGATCAATAACAGGCAACAAACTTATTTCAAAATGGAAAACAAGATTGTTTTCCTGGACCAACCACCTTCTGGGATTCTCACTACTGCTTAACCACAAGCATCTACAGGAAGCCAATGCATGCAGATCAGTACATATCATAACTCTCATCATCAGCAATCTGTGAAATGTTGTGTTGTCCGTATGACAATGCCCAACATCTCATATTAACACCTGCCAGGATTTAAGGAAACATCTCTCATCTGTTTTATCTTCAAATGGCTACCCCTTGTCATTTTTACATAAGGTATATAACAAAGATAAGAGAGACGTCCTCACTCAGAATCTACACCGAGTGCAAATCTACAACAGTGTTGCCATATATCAAGGGAGTATCCGAACACAAATGCCGCTGTTCAGAGAAGGAGTCTGTGCTGTGTTCAAATAAGAGACTATGCTGAGATCACAACTAGTGCGACCAAAAGGCCCAGCAGTCCATCCAGGCAAGATGGGGTATTATTCCTCTGCTGTTTTGGAACATCTGCAGGGTACTGGCCACTGCCCATGTTGGAGTGAAATTAAGCTTATAGATTCGGAGCATAACTGTTACACCCCCAAGTTAAGGAGGCTATCCAAATAAGATGTCACCCTAGTAACATCAATAGGGACAAGGGTGTAGAATATCCTGTGGCATGGATGCCAACAATAAAGAAACACAACAAGAAACACAACAGGAGATTAATGTTGGGGCAGAGGTCCACAGAAACAGCTTGCCATCAAAATACAAGGATTCTAGGAAGAACCAATCATGAACAATTAGTGTCGAGTATAAATTGTAACACACAGAGTTGACACATCACTTGATGAAGACTAGTAGTATGGAGTTGAAACATTGCATTCCTGAGTGACAGTGACAATATCATTAGACAAATGATTATCTGGATTGTTACTAAATATCGCCATGATGAGTAATCTTTTCAATAGTAGTTTCTTTTTTCAATTTCAAAAACTATTTCTGTAGTAAAGAGGAGTATTTTCATCACAAATACTCTAGAACTAAGTTAAAACTTAAAATGGAGAAGACAGAGCAGCTTTAAAATCTCTAGTTCACAGCCAGGGGTGACTTTGAACCATTTTTGTCTCTTTAGTAAACTGCCCTGGCGACACACAATGAAAGTTTAAATTTTCCAGTAAATATTTTTCTTGAATATTGTACATTCAGTGGCAATTACAGTAAATAAGTGATATGTCAATGACAGCCTGGTGATGATGACCCGCTACAACCAGGCGCGCGGCGCCGGCTTGACCGTCTCCGACGCCCTACAGGACGCCGGCGTCGGGCGTTTCCGGGCGATTTTCCTGACAACCGCCACGACCGTGATTGGCCTTACGCCCCTACTAACCGAGACCTCGGAACAGGCTCAGTATCTCATTCCGGCGGCCGCTTCGCTTGCCTTCGGAGAGCTGTTCTCGACCGCATTGATGTTGGTCTTGATGCCGGTTCTGATCGCCATTACCGAAGACGTGAAGCGACTCTTCGGCGCCGCCCTGTTTGTGAACGAGGCCGGGGTCGAAGTCGGCGTGGCCGATGATCACTAAGTCGGAGAGGCTTGGGCTCCGCGGTGGGGGCAAGCCTCTACCGGCCGGCAGCAGGCCTCTGCCACGTCCTTGTTCGTCTCCGACCTGTTTGTCGCTCTTTCGATGAGCGCCCGGCGGATCGTCTTTCGGCCAGAGCCAGCAACCTCTGGAACGTCGGGCACTCCATATGGCTTGGGGCGGGGCAGGCCGCCGCGTGGCGCAGCGCATCGCGCATGGCGCTCAAACGCCTGATTGCCAGATCCAGTTCCTCCGCCTTGGCCGAAAGCTTATCGCGATTGATCGAAGGGAGGCCGTCCGGACCGAACATTGAGGCGATCTCTTCCAGCGAGAAGCCCGCTTCGCGTCCAAGTGCGATCAATGACAGGCGCCGAAGAACGCTCGGGTCAAACACGCGCCTCAGGCCATGACGTCCGATTGACAGAATCAAGCCTTTCTCTTCGTAGAAGCGCAGTGTTGAAGGCGGGAGGCCCGAACGTCGGGACACTTCACCGATATCGATACTTTTCATGCTTGACCTCAAGTCGACTTGAAGTGGCAAGCTACCTGGACCCAGAACCCAAGAGCAAGTTTGGAGATAGGATGGACGCGAAATTTTGGCACCAAAGGTGGGCCGGGAACCAGATTGCCTTCCACCAGAGCGAGGCCAACCGGCTGCTGGCGAATCATTTCGGTGAGCTTTCCCTGGCAGAGGGCAGTCGAATCTTCCTACCGCTGTGCGGTAAGACCCTCGATATCGCTTGGCTCCTGAAGTGCGGATACCGGGTTGTAGGAAATGAGCTGAGTGAAATCGCCATTGAACAGCTGTTCGCCAACCTTGCCGTAGAGCCGGAGATATCCCAGGTCGGTGAACTGAAGCGGTGGAGCGCAAGCAACATTGACATCTTTGTCGGTGACTTTTTCGAGCTGTCGCGCGAGCTTCTTGGGCCCGTCGATGCCACCTATGACCGGGCAGCTTTGGTGGCTCTGCCCGAGGAGATGCGGGGCCGGTATGCGGCGCACTTGGTGGAGATCACCAATAGTGCGCCGCAGTTTCTGCTTTGCTTCGAGTACGACCAAGACCAGATGGATGGCCCACCGTTTTCTGTTGGTAACGACGAGGTGGCGCGACACTATGGTGATCGTTACCAACTGAGCCTCATTGCGCGTGTTGATGTCCCAGGCAAGCTGAAGGGTATCTGCGTGGCGGATGAGATTGCATGGCTGCTGCAAGTCTGATCGATTGGAGTTGGTGTCATGAAAGGAAGCCGGGACCGTCCAGCGAGTCCGCTGCGGAACTGAAAGGAAAGGTCGGACGTGAGCGAGCCGCAGGATCATCAGGATGAGTATCACGATGCTCTGATAGACATGCTCGAGCTGATTTGGGGCCGGGGCTTCCTGATCCCCGACGGTCCCGGAACCGTGCGCCGAATCGTTTCCGGTATCGATCTCGCCGACAAGACGGTCCTGGACATCGGCTCGGGGATCGGCGGTCCAGCCTTGATCCTGGCGGGGGAGTTGGGTGCGGAGGTGATCGGGCACGACCTGGAAGCACCGCTGGTTGCGCGCGCGCAGGCCTATGCCGCGGCGGCCGGGTTGGGCGGACGCATCACCTACCGTCAGGTGTCGGCGGGCCCCTTGGCCTTGGATGACGAATCAATCGATGTCGTTTACAGCTCCGGCGTCTTCACCCAGGTGGAGGATAAGCTCGGCCTGTTCCAGGAGGTCTTCCGGGTTCTCAGGCCCGGCGGGATCTTCACCTGCTACGACTGGATGAAGGGCCAGGCGGCTTACAGCGACGACATGCGCTACTGGTTCGAGCTGGAGGGCCTGACCTACGCCATGGAGACCCTCGAGGCGCACGGGGAGATACTAGGCGAGGCAGGCTTCGCCGAAATCGAGCTGCAGGACGACCAGCAGGCCTACCGGGATCTGTGCCGCCGGGAGTACGAGGCCATGCAGGGGCCCCTGAAAGATCGGATGATCGAGCTTCTGGGCCGCGAGCAGCAGGAGCACTTTTTGGAGAACTGGCGGGCCATGGTGGTGGTGCTGGACAAGGGGGAACTGCGGCCCGGCTTCTATCGCGGGCGCAAGCCGACATGAGCGCGACCCCAATCGTTCCCGAGGAGATGCAGGCCTATTACGACGATTGGCGTATGTCGCCGGGACTGAGCTGTAACGGCTTTGTGTTCCTGACTGGATTTACCGGCGTGACGCCGGACGGCGCCCTGTCGCCGGATCCCGAGCATCAGATCCGAACCGCTTTCGAGCAGGTGGCTCGCGTGCTCGAAGCGGGTGACCTGGATTTCGGCCATGTCGTCGAGATGACCAGCTATCATGTGGGACTAAGAGAGCATCTCGACTGCTTCAAGTCGGTGCGCGCCGAGTTTGTCCGGGAGCCTTACCCGGCCTGGACCGCCATCGAAGTAGCCGGTTTCGTGACCGAAGGCGCGATCGTCGAGATCCGCGTGATCGCGCGGCAAGCCTCGCCACGGTGACAGGAGTCGGGGAGGGGAGCGCGGATCACGAATGGAGAGCAAACGCCTGCTGATCGTCGCCCACATACCCTCCACCAACACGCGACGCCTGCGCGATGCGGCGGTGGCGGGGGCCTCGGACCCGGCCTTCGACGGCGTCGATCCAGTTGTGCGCACGCCCTTCGAGGCGGAGCCGGCCGACGTCATCTCCGCCCGGGCGATCCTCCTGGGCACGACCGAGAACCTCGGCTACATGAGCGGCGCCTTGAAGGATTTCTTCGACCGGGTCTACTACCCCTGCCTGGAGCGGACCCAGGGCATGCCCTACGCCCTCTATATCCGCGCCGGCCACGACGGCACCGGGACACGGCGCGGGGTGGAGACCATCGTCACCGGCCTGCGCTGGCGCGCGGTCCATGACCCGCTGATCTGCCGCGGCGCGTTTCAGGAGGACTTTGTCGGGCAGTGCCAGGAGCTGGGCGCCCTGATGGCGGCGGGCCTGGATGCTGGCGTGTTTTGAAAGGGATCGCGCGGCCCGCTCGGGGCCGCGCGATCTCGCATAGTGTCAGCGGATCAGGTGAACCACCAACGCTCCATGAAGCGCTGGCCGTCCAGATCCCAGTTGCCGGCCATGTTGTTGTGGCCAACCTGGCTGCTGAGCGCGAAGACGTAGTTGGCGAACATCGGCACCACCACGCCGCCTTCGTTGCTAAGGATCTGCTGCATCTCGAAATAGATCTCACGCCGCCGGTTGCTGTCCAGCTCCGAGCGGCCCTCCAGCAGCAGCTTATTGAAGCGTTCGTGCTCCCAGAAGGTGTCGTTCCAATCGGCGCCGGCCGCATAGGCGGTGGCGAACATCCAGTCCTCGGTCGGGCGTCCGCCCCAGTAGCAGGCGCACCAGGGCTTGGTCATCCAGACGTTCGACCAGTAGCCGTCGTTCGGTTCCCGGACCACGTTGATCTCGATGCCGCACTTGGCCGCCGTCTCCTTGTAGAGCACGGCTGCGTCCACCGATCCCTCGAAGGCGGCATCGGCGGCGGAGAGGTCGACCGTCAGCGAATCGAGCCCGGCCTTCTTCAGGTGATGCTTGGCCTTGTCGGGATCGTAGCTGCGCTGCTCCAGATCGGTGGCGTGGAAGGGATTCGAGACGCTGATCGGATGATCGTTGCCGACTACGCCGTGTCCCTTGAGGATCTTCTGCACCAGCTCCTCGCGGTCGATCCCGTACTTCAGCGCCAAACGCACATCGTTGTTGTCGAAGGGTGCCGTGTCGGTGCGCATCGGGAAGGTGTAGTGCAAGGTTCCCGTGGTCTCCTCGACCGAGACCTTCGGGTTGCGCTTGAGCAGGTTGACGGTCTTGAGGTCGACCCGGTTGATCACGTCCATCTCGCCCGTCGACAGGGCGTTGGTACGTGCCGTCACGTCGGCGACCGTAGTGAACTCCAGCGCGTCGAAGTGCGCGTGACCCTCTTTCCAATAGTTCGGGTGGCGGGTGAAGGCGGCGCGAACCCCCGGCTCGTTGGTGTCGAGCACATAGCCGCCGGTGGCCACGCCGCTGTTCCAGTCGATCTTGCCCTCGTCGCTCTCCGGCATGATCGTCAGGTGGTAGTCGCTGACGATGTAGGGGAAGTCGGCGTTGCCGGCCTTGAGGCGGAACACCACGTTGTCACCGTCGACCTTGACCTCCTCGATCGGTTCTACGATCGGCTTGGCGGCCGACTTGGTGTCCTCGCCCCGATGGTGATTGATCGAGGCAATCACATCGGCCGGCGTCATGGTCTTGCCGTTGTGGAACTCGACGCCCTTTCTGATCTTGAAGGTCCAGGTGCCGGCATCGGCCGAAGCCTCGATCGACTCGGCCAGCTCCGGCACCAGGTCGCCGTTGGCATCGATCTCGGTCAGATAGTTGCAGCGGGCGAAGGCCATGGCCGTGGAGAAGCCGTTCTCGTAGGTCGCCGGATCGAGCGAGTCGGTGGTCGAGCCGTGGTTCGAGGCATAGCGCAGGGTGCCGCCCCGCTTCGGGCCGGCGGCCTTAACAACTTCGCTCGCAAGTGTTGTTGCCAGTGCGCTGGTGACGCCGAGCGCTGCCGCGCGGCCGATAAACTCCCGACGGGAGATCCTGCTGCGGGTCAATTGGTCGGATAGCCAGTCGAGCTGCGGGGTATCTTGGTCTCTAGACATGCGTTTCTCCCTGATTTTCTATTCTCGTCGGACATGTTCTCCTGACACAGCTTAACACCGAATCCTGTCGCTCCGGTCCGGAATACGACATCTGATTGGGCTCTCGGGTCTTGAGGGGGCGAGGCGCAGGCAAAAAAAAGTGCGGCTCCGTTAGGAGCCGCACGATCAAAGTCAGTGTCTTTGAGTTTAGGCGAACCACCAGCGCTCGAAGAGTCGGTTGCCGTCGAGCTCGCCGGTGGCCGACATCTGCTCGGTGTGCGCGACCTTGTCCGAGTGCGCGAAGACGTAGTTGTTGAACATCGGCACCACGACGCCGCCCTCGTCGCTGAGGATCTGCTGCATCTCGTAGTACATATCGCGGCGCTTCGCGTCGTCGAGCTCGCCACGCGCCTCCACCAGGATCTTGTTGAAGCGCTCGTGCTCCCAGAAGGTGTCGTTCCAGCTGGCGCCCGGAAACACAGTTGTGATAGAAAGCTTGCTATACAACAATATGCTTTCCGGCTTGGTTTTTTACCTTGTTGAATGGAGCATGACTGGCATTGTGGATAGTACACCTGTTTTTCTTCAGGACATGAAATTTTGTTTGGGGGCTGATGATCAGCAAAATATGTTAGTGTATTTCTCTTTCCACATGAGTGACATCCAAACTTTCTTCCTATAAAGCGAACGAAAGACTTTTTGAATAGCTCTGATTACAATTATGATAAGTAATAACTAAACTTCAAATGATGAGCAATTATTTCACATAATTACAAACTAACTTCTATCAAAAATCAATCAATACAGGTCATTATTTGCGAAGTAACAGTAAAACTGTGGAGTTTGTGAAGTGACTTAAGGCACAATTATGGAGCCATGTACTTTCAAAAATTATGCAGTGCACTCCTCACTGCCACTCGTTATGTCAAGAAGTTAGATTGATCATAATATTCCACGGTAAACAAATTACATGGCTTAAACGAATTGGAACATGCCAGTGTTTAACAAAACATGTTAAAAATATTACCTTTTGAAAGCGTACATTCAAGTGACGCCTTTACTGTCTATGTTTTAAGGCTCGGCAATTAATTACTTTCATCAGTTACTTTGAAAGGAACAACCTCTCTGCCAATTTATTGAAAACAGATATTGCATTGTAACTGGTACGAAAGTTAAACAAAGTTTACTTACCAATTATGTGCAAGAAATCTTTCTGTCTTCGACTTGCGTAGGTTCCTTTTGACTTTACTGGTATTCCAGAACGGGAGAAGGCGCCAGGACGAAATAAATGGCTAGGTAGTACCGAACTCAATGTTCCTCCTAAGAGCTTAAAGGTTGTTATGTTAATCATAATAACAACTTGATAGTTTCGCAAGTTGGCAACTTTCTCTTCTTCTCAGCAGAAATGTTCTGTAAACAAAGTTGGCACTAGACATTCGCTTCCTTGCTAAATAAATTCGAAGTTTTGTTTCTAGCAATGAAGCCAATAAGGCGGCAGTTGTCAAAGATAATAGACCTGCAGCTTTTCCAATGAGTCGACATTTTGGGGTAATAAAGAGTGGTACGAACAAAAATAGCTGTAAAAGGCCAAGTACTAGGGGAAAGCAGCACATTGCACAAACTGCACTGTAAAACAGCTCCTTTGGTGTGCAGCGAATCCCTGCTGTGTCATATTCCCATTGATTAAAAGGTGCGTCCTTTTGAAACGGAATGTCCATATCTGACTTCCCTCTCTAAGATAACGTTAACCTACAAGATCCAGATTCTCTCGTAGTTGACTACTTCAGATTCACCAAAGGAAGTGCAGGATGTTGAATCTGAGAAGTGGACTGTTTTACCCTATTCACATGAGACCTTTTATCGCCTTCACCTCGACGGGATGACCAATCAGATGTGTTCACCGTACAGGATTAAAAGGGGATTCACCTAAATAGGGCTAAACATACACTATACACCCCTAAATTCCCCTAAACACCCCCTATACCCCCTTATACACACCTGAAATCCCTGGGCGATTCCCCTTAGTCATCTTTAACTTTTTCAATAGCTCTCTTAGTAATACGGAGGATACCGTTTTAATCATGGGGGTCCATTTTACAATTCCAGCAAATAAACTTTACTATTCCGACTTCCTTCTTCCTTTTGAGCTGTGGCACAGAGATCTTAAGAACACTGGCTCTAAAACATCGAATGAAAGCCAAGACTTTGTTAAGACCATACCAAAGGATGCCGCACGAACGGGACTTCAGGGCTACAGCTTCGATGTAAAATCTGTATCCACTAATGCCCCGCTTGACGCAACAATAAAAGTTCTTCTAGATAAACATTTCATTGAAGACCAAAAATTCAACGAACTCGCACTTAGCTTTCTCCACCAAAAACTGTCATTTTATCTTCAATAAAGAAATGTACGTACAAAAGGATGGAGTGGTGATGGGCTCTCCCCTATGACCCCTATATGTTAATACCTTTCTTTCATACGCGAAACAAACTGGGTCAACAACTGCCCGTCTTCTTTGCTAAAGACGCCGTGTTGATGACGCTTTCACCTCTTCACTGCTTCAAGAGAAGCTAATTGGTTTCTAGCCGTACATCCCAACATTCAGCGTATTGCCAAACATCCCAACATTCAATTTACATGTGAACTTTAAAGAGAACAGTTCTTTTCCCTTTATATATTTCATTATGCAACATCATCAAGGGAAATGTCTCATCAATTTATCAGATTGGACCTTTTCAGGACTTTCCACTGACTTTGAACGCTTCGTTCCTAACACATATGAAAGCAGAATGATCAACAGTCGTGTTCTTCGATACTACACACTGTGCCCAACATATCAAAAGGTTCACGAAGAAGTACGTCATCTTAAGTCTATCTTCCGTAAGGATGGGTACCATTCCGGTCTTATCGACTCCTGCATTAATAAAACCCTTACTGACCTTTTCTCACATATTACTTCTATAATTACAGTACCTACGCAAACATTCTACCCTGCGCTCCATTCACAGAGGCTGACTCTCTACAAATGCGTATCAGGATTAATAGGCTCGTAACGTTAAGCTTTCTCACAGTACGCATACGATTCGTGTTTCGGGCCATGGTTCGCCTATGCCATAGCTTTCCATTGAAAGATGGTTCGCCGAGACTTCTTAGAGATTCAATATCGTATATGAATGTAAGTGCCATTGTTGTTCGGCATTGAAATTGGATAAGACAACACGACATCAACACAGAAGGGTCTTAAAGATATCTTCTTGGTATCATTGGCTTTGACGATAAAAAAGGTTGGCACCCCCCCCCCCTTTTTTTTTGACCATCCGACAATACGCTGCATCGACAAACCACCCTATATCTCCACATAACTATAACACTGTAAGTTTTACCGACTCGAGTTTTCTATTATTACTAGAAGAAAGTTTTCTTATCGAACTTCCTTCTCTTGACAGAAACACCAGCTCTTACCTACTGTTTCAATTTTAGGCAGTTCGCGTTTACAATAGTACTTCGTAGCAAATTATTTAAAGTAGAACCTACCAAATTTATTATTTACTTTGAGTATGTTGTTGAGTTAATGTTTTTGAGAATTTGTATTTGGGTAATAATTTTCTCTTAAAATCGTATGAAAGATCTTGAAAATCTCAGACTGTTTGAGAGTCTGGAAATCGCACCTTGTACGAAAAAGCCAGTAAACGGCGCACTATATCAAAGAACCAACTGACTATGCCGAATCATACCATTTAATCCAATTGCTTTTTTACAGATGGAAGTTTCTATGTTCATTATCAGTAATCTTACTCTTTTGCTTTAAATATTTGATTGATTAGACTACTTAAGGACAGCTTGAATAAACGAATGAGAACAAGGTGTAGTTACGCTTACTTGATTATGACGCGCTTTATCTCTTGTTTCCTCACAGAATTGAACGACTACGCCGAGATCGTTGATGATGATGATTATGCTCAACCGATGGCAGGTCAGTACTAAAAGTTGTAGAATGTAACCACTTCTTAGTCATTTTTAAGGAATTCAGTGCAGGTTTTTGCCTTTGAAATTACATCATTTTGCAGTAAGGTAATGTAGAGTTTAGTCCATACTTTAGTGACGGTTGAGCAATATACTCTTGGGGGAATCTAGCTTATGCGTAAGGAGTTTTATATCAATCTTTTACAGTTTGTAATTATTTAGTGTGAAGGGTATCAGTACAAATACAAGTTCTCGATGATGCAAATACAAGTACAGTTGTACAAGTATCAAGTGAACTTTCTCGGATACAAATGGCGAGTTATCGCGTCGATCAGAAAACTGTTTCACATCCCCTTGCAACAGTAGACGTGACTACTTCCTTACCTGCAGCCGATGTCGCCAGTTTATTACTTTCTTCACACAAACCCTTGGCGTTAACAAGGATATATTCAAGGTGACGATGGGTAGAAGCAAACGCGCTGCGGTTTTATTAAATTGAAATGGGCCGATTGTGCTACCACGTCCACTAATGTAGATCCTTGTACATTTTTATTAAAATGCTTAAATTAAGATATGTAATTTTCCGAACATCATTTTAAGAAGCTTCGGTGTTTTATGTCTGTGTGAAGAATATTGTAAAGATTTCAACTTGATATCTTCCAGAATCCCTCGATATTCACTGCTATTTTCAAGTGTCCACATTGCACTGACTTTGTTATTCACTTCTGTGTTTTAGCCAAAGATTATGAAATACAAGGAGACCGTCTACAGTTAGAAGAAATCATAGGAAGAGGGCAGTTTGGAGATGTATTTCGTGGTTCCTACAGGCCCAAGGTTAGTTTGCGTTCAAGCGAAGAACGGAAAGGCTGACGTTTCTCATCTTTTCAGTGGACGCTGTAAGAATGTATCGCGGTGTTGCAAATGCTACATTGCAATCTTAATACAAAGACTAGTAAAAGATACGACTGTGGCGGGGAATGCGTACCTCTTATATCTCGGTACCCCTTAGTATGAAACAGATTTGAGAACCGCCATAAAAGGGGGTTGGGAAAACATCACACTTACTTGTTAAGTACAGGGTAGGTAATTTTGCAAAAGCGATTAATGCGAAAAAATATCCAGATATCCATGTTTGATAACACTGGATTGCACAAAAAATAATAAAGCATAAGCAAGAACATCAGAAACGTAATCATGCATCCAACGGACGTTTTACCCGCGCTTCAGACTTTCTCACGCAAATTTTTGAGGCAATCTTCCATCAAAGTTGCGTTCATATGACAGCCCACGTTGTGTATATATTTGTGTAGTGTTAGCATGAAATGCACATGTACAATAAAAATCAATTTCATGATACTTAAATCTGTAACATGTAGAAGCAAGAAAATAAGACATTAGTATTTTTAACACTTTCTAAGGTTAACTCCGTTTCTGTAGCATACGCAATGGTGTGAACCGAATACGTTAACATATCTTCTTTCGGCCGTAGGTTTGCATCATTTCGTCTGCTATTTATACATAGGTTTCCCGCTTTGTGAGCATAGTAAAGCATTGGCACGTTAACCGTTATCGCGTAGATCCTGTAAAGGAAAGGCAGTTGTAGCTGCAATGATTTGCAGTCATTCTAAGAATCGAATACGAACCCACCTACCACTTTAACATTTGAAAGTGACGCAGTTATCAAGGGAGGCAGTCTGCCCGTTCTAACTCAAGCTCCGTGCTCTGGTAAATTTTTGGTACACCACCACTGATGTAATCGTTGTTTTGCCTTTTCCCTGTTTAAAATACATACTCTGACAAGCTGGCATCACCGTACTTTAAAACTTGTCAAAACATCTTTTGGTATTGTGTCCAGTGAATTAATGGAAATATAACCACCCTTTTCCCATATTGATGCATTTCTATTGTTTTAGTTCTTTTTGCTCTAGTTCGTTTTCGTTGTTTGTCTTCTGCTTCCTAAATTCGGTGGTTTTGATGCAAGAAAGACTAAACGAACTTGCAAGGAACAGAAGCTATACGACTTCCGTATTCAATTCTTCCAAATTGACTTTGCGAAGATATTCAAGTGTAAATCATCAGCGGAGGTGTTAAAATTCACTCACCTCTGTTTTTAACACTGTAACAAAGATATGAATCAGATATCACCTTAGAATTTTAATATTACGCTGCAATCACTAAGCAAATAGAAAGCATATATACCTCTATAATTATTTCTTAGAATGACCCCGAAGTGCAGGTTGCTATCAAGACATGCAAAATCGACGATAAAGCGGACGATAAAGGAAGGACAGAGAAGTTTCTGGAGGAAGCTTGTAAGTAACCAACACTATTTTCTACTTGGCATCCCCTTTCTCCTTCCACCACTTGTTTTTCTTCCTCTTCCGCCTTCATCGTTGTTATCATTGTCATCACTCTCATCATCGTCGTCATCATTGTCCTCCTCCTCCTCCTCCTCATTATCATTATCATTATCATTATCATCGCCATCATCGTCATCATCATCATCACCATCATCATCATCATCATCATCATCATCATTATCATCATCACCATCATCATCATCATCATCATCATCATCATCATCATCATCATCATCGTTATCATTGTCATTATAGTCATCACCTTCTTTTTATTCTACTTTTTATCATATTTACTCCTTTGTTTCTTCTTTTTAATCCCCCTCACGGTCTTCGGCCACCCCTTTGCCCTTTTCTATCACTCTGAGGCATCAGTTTCCACAGCACCAATTTGCGTATGAAGATTGCACAGTCAGATGACCGGTTGAGAAACCAGTTATTTGCGAACTTTTTTTAGCCATAAGGAGTAGTCGTATTTGGCACTCCTGTCAAGATATTAAAATTCATGATTCAAGTGGAAAAATGTTCGCCCAAATGGATTTCAAGCAGCACACGCTGATACTCGTATGATTCTTATCATAGCATGAAATCCGAAAACTTTGTATCATTTAGTTGTTTATGTGGATCATTAGCCATCTGCCCTCTAGATGAGTCCACGTGAAATCAACTTACCTTCGTACGGTCGACGGGTTGATGCTGGGATTGAGTACAATGCAGTGTTTGGCTTCGCATGGTAGCTGTTTATTATTCATTTTTCCGTCGTATGCGATTTCTCTTGTAACAAATTGACCAGTTGCAGGCTTTGACTTGTACTGAATAATATCGATCGTCACCGTGTCGATCTCCGGTAGTGGTAATTTCTCAGATGTTCTTTTCAAAACTAACATTAACTAAATGTTCTTTTCAAAACTAACATTTCAAATTCTCTCTTCTCGATGGTACTTTTTAAGATGTTTTCTATAATTTCTGACTATTGGTTCCGTTTTTTCTCTATCGCCTCTTTTCTGCCGCCGTTTCTTCCGACTTTTTAAAAAGTTAAACACATTTCCTTTCTTGAAATTAGGTTCTGACTCGCGCGTGAAATTGTTAAAGGGGGACACGTTTCAGATTTTGGTAACAGTAAATATTTTGTTTTGGTTTCTGCTTTACGCAAAACAGTCGGTTCTTTGTTCCTTGCACAAAAGAGGTGCAGAACATACGTTCACGGCTTTTTATGTAGTGCCATTACCGGCAAAACGAAAGCCTCCCAGAGAACCCCCTACCAAGGGCTTTGTACTTGAAAGCGATTGATGATAACGTTAACAGTTAACATATTGTCATTGAGCTGGACCCATTTCGACAAGGCGTGCCTTGTCAGACTCAAGTGCAGGCCATATTACATACCGCTAGAGTAAAGGTCGACAGCGCGCGGCCTGCGTGCTGAAGCTGGCGGAGAAAATCTTGTGCGGTCCGATATCAAATAGATAAATTCTTTACTGACCTGTCGTTTTCTTGTAAATCCTCAGATTTTGAATGGCCTATTGGATATTCTAGACTCCTCTCACCCTCTATGCTATGTTCATTAAAGGATTTTAATAATTGCTACTTTGATTTTTTAGATGTCATGAAACAATTCGACCATCCACATATTATTAAACTTATTGGAGTTGTAACATCGTGTCCGGTTTATATTATCATGGAATTAGCACCATTTGGAGAGGTAGGTTGATATCTTTAAGTTTTATAACTCAAGATTTTACAAAATTTGAAGCAATGTTTTTAACTCTTTTTTGCCAACATTATTTAATGAAGAGTTCTAGGCCCACTTAAACGCAAATTTTGTCAGTGGTCATTAGTTTGCTGTGACAGGCACTTTATGTTTTGGGCAGATATGGGTAATACCGGAAAGTAGGCAGAGGAAGCTGGCACAGAAAGGCGTAGTCAAAGGTGAAAAGAAAATTATTTTGAAATTATGATGAACGACCCTACAGTCAGAAATTTTCTCAGTTCATAAAATTGCTCAGTATTTATTATTTGAATGTTTGACGTTTTGAGGATCAACCTATTTAAGTATTAGTTTCAGTATTCTAGTGACTTTAAAATAGTAACAAATGTTAAGTGCCTCTAGTCTTCCAAACCAAAGCCGAACTTGAACTCGGACGAAATACGAAGTCATTTGGCCACAAACGGGTTTTGCCGATTTTTGCTTTGGAGGTGTAAAAAGGGCTAGCTTCAAGAAAATACCTGATTTGAAGATATTTTCGGAGAATTTTAAGTAATCTAGTTATTTTGTGTGGTACGCATAAGGCAGCTATTTAAGACATCTTTCTCCTGAAAAATAGTACCCAAACCGGGGAATTCTTCAAAAATTATTACCAATTAGCATTAGCAGTTATGCTATCAACACAGAGTGTTTAATGAAGGGCAATATCGGGTCCTCCATACACCACTCCGGAACTCTTAGGCTTGGTAGTCGAACTTCCCACCAATTTGGGTCGTCCCAGTTACGGTATATGTCCAGTTAGTTCAGACCCATACCATGTCCCAAGCTTAACACTCTTTGCAAAGAAAGCTTAAACCATCTAGTAAATGACAGACAGCATATGTTAATTTATAACCGAACTAAAGTCTTCATTTACTCGTACTCTTTCCAAGAATGTTGTTCGTTTGTTACACTCGGGACATTTTCTCTTACGAAATTGTTTCTATGGTCGTATAGCCATCAGGCATTTTAGTTTTATATATATTTTAATATGCCTTTTTATAGCTTTTAGTCTTATGTATATATATATATATATACATATATATATATATTTATACAACGAATTGACCAATCACAAGCAAATAATAAAATACAAGAATATTACTAGTTCATTATTGGTTTACAAGAATCAAGGAGTGGCTAGACTTGGCGTTTTAGTCGTTCATTGGTTGTTAGTAAGAGGACATAAGAAGACAAAGGTTATTAATAGGAGGAAGCGGAAATTACATTGTTAATTTTCAAACACTCTTTCATGAAAACATAACGATAATAACGAATTTGAAAGAAATTCAAGTTGTTTTGAATAAACGCCCCTCTCTATTTAACGCCCCTCTTCAATAGACACCCACCCCAAAATCCCAAATAGATACATAAAAGCCTAGGGCGTTGAAAAGAGAGAATACGGTTACGCAATTGGAGACCAGCCTCTCTGGGCCATATGAGTTCCGCCCGTTGATTTGTCTATCTAGAAGAGAGGATTGGAAATGTCAATAGACACTAAAGAAATCAAGAACATTTTAGTACAAAGTTCCAAACCCGCGACCCACGCTATCTTCTATTTATGTTGCATAATTTTTAAATACTCTATCATAATACTCTAAACTTAGTTGTAATTGATAAAGATTTTTGATCAGCGACTTCTTGTTCACAAAACTTAAAATGTTTTTATTGAAATGTGGAACAAAAAAAACCCAGAGTATATAATCTAATACCTACAACAGAAACGTTATCCTACGAAACTTGGGCATCAATGAATTTTGAAAAAAAAAATCTACTTTTGCATCCATAATAAAAAGCGAATGTCTCAATAAAAAATTGGAAGATGGGAGACGAGGAGGGAAAATTCCAAACCTGAATAAAGCTATGCGGGGTGTGTGTGTCCTCAAAGTTTGGTATTGCCTTTTCAACTAAGAGCTTCAGGCTGTTTACTCTCTAGAGAAATTAACTGGGATACCCATACCACAGCGGTTAAGTTAAAAAAGTTAAAACTGTATAAGAGCGACCAGCTGGCAAATTGTATTAGGGAATAATTTATGTCAGCTGCCCTTGTAGCTTAGAGAAGAATGTCAATGTTTAAAACATTTAGAAAAGCTAATTTTCGCATGGGATTTATCCAGATGTAGCGCAGTTTATCTTTTATCATTTCCCATCGAATAGGATTTCACAGTCATCAAGGCTTTTAAAACATTAAATGATTAATGGTCTTACTTCATTAAGGTTTGTATCTTTGACTAATGTATTCCTGTCTTAGATTTGACAGGTTATCAGAATGGACGATTAGTCTTTGAAGGTCACGGTCATCATGCCTCAGCAGTGTGTTTCATGAGAGCTCAAGTTCATGAAGCATGAATACATAAGTAACACGGTGCAAGGGACTGGGTCACAACTGCGGCAACTGGATGCTAACGTCAACCTGAGGAAGGTTGGATGATAATGTAGTGAGTAGAAAAATGGAGAAATATAGCAAATGGTAGAGACCATGCCACGATTGCATTAGTCTTGGGTTCGTATCCCGTCGATGATACATTTTTATTGCTCTTTTGTCTTTCCCAAAGTGATATTCAAATCCACTTTTCTTGATGATCCAGAATACAGAATAAATATTCCAAATATTCCAACAATATAACTTTTTGCGTACACACACACACACACACTATTTGTCACTATTTTCAGTCAATACTGAAATACGGCAGGTGGAATTTATAAAGAGCTGCATCCATACGGAAGCATGGACCAAAACGTGTGAACGCTGCAATTACTTGAATATCAGTAACTGCTGGTCTTCTTTTGCCTTTCCAAGCGCGGGGAACCTCCACAGGTAGAAGAACTTTCTTTTTTTCCGGAACAAACCTGTTTTCGGACAAAATTCTACCATAATAGCGGGGATCACCTATCTCAGTTGGTAGAACATACGCCGCGAATGTGTGGGTCACTGGTTGGAGTCCCAGTGGTGACGTATTTTTATTTCTTCAGTCTCTTTACAAAATCAATATGTACAGATGCTCCAAAAACTGTTATGCCATAGTTAGCAGCATATCTATACTCCATAATAAGTTAGAAACCAGAGGAAGGTTGGATGATAATGTAGTGAGTAGAAAAATGGAGAAATATAGCAAATGGCAGAGACCATGCCACGATTGCATTAGTCTTGGGTTCGTATCCCGTTGATGATACATTTTTATTGCTCTTTTGTCTTTCCCAAAGTGATATTCAAATCCACTTTTCTTGATGATCCAGAATACAGAATAAATATTCCAAATATTCCAACAATATAACTTTTTGCGTACACACACACACACACACTATTTGTCACTATTTTCAGTCAATACTGAAATACGGCAGGTGGAATTTATAAAGAGCTGCATCCATACGGAAGCATGGACCAAAACGTGTGAACGCTGCAATTACTTGAATATCAGTAACTGCTGGTCTTCTTTTGCCTTTCCAAGCGCGGGGAACCTCCACAGGTAGAAGAACTTTCTTTTTTTCCGGAACAAACCTGTTTTCGGACAAAATTCTACCATAATAGCGGGGATCACCTATCTCAGTTGGTAGAACATACGCCGCGAATGTGTGGGTCACTGGTTGGAGTCCCAGTGGTGACGTATTTTTATTTCTTCAGTCTCTTTACAAAATCAATATGTACAGATGCTCCAAAAACTGTTATGCCACAGTTAGCAGCATATCTATACACCATAATAAGTTAGAAAGCTCAGGTTGGTGACTCTCATACCGGGAAAAGACCCTGTGAACGCGCGAAGCATTATCAAATTATAATTGTCTGAGAGGACGTTAAAATAATAAAGGAGGGGGGAGGGGGGTTGAAAAGAAGGAGAAACGTGTTCTAATAAATGTAACATGATTACAGTGACACAGTATTATAGTAACCATAGTGACATAGTCTTAGCCATTACGGTAAATGGTGCATAAAAAGCAGTCGAGAAGATTGCTGGTAGTTTTCATAGTTCAAATCAAATCAACATCAAATCAACATCAAATCAACATCTTGGAAGGTGGCTTTTATTAGATGTGGCCGCCTAGTACAAACCTTACATTACCGTGTCGAGTTAGCATCTCCGATCCCTTTGATTCTTTCTTCCATGCATCTCTGTTGCTCATAACTGTCAGGAGATCGTCAATGGAGCAGTCTGTTTCATACATCAGCAGTTTTATATATGTCTTTCTTGGCCGACCGATAGGTCTACTACGATGTATGGGTTGCCTCAATAAAAAATCGCTCACGAGTTCTTGCTGCGAAAACATGGACCATAAAACCGGAGTCATCTCTCTCATATGTTTGTTGTCACCAGCGGAAGATGACCGTAAAGCTCTGCTTTAGTAGGGTGCTTTTGGTATGGGACGTTGAGTATTGCCTAGTACATATTTGATTTTTATGGGGGCATTAAATAGTGAGGAGGGGTTAGTAGAGAGGTGGCGTCTATTACACCATTTACAGTATACTAGTATCTTACGTTAGTCAGCTGTCTACTCTTGGGTGCCTAATAGACGTCCCCCCCGCTACTTAATTTTTCAAAAATTTTCCACCCAGGACATTCTTATTTCAACCCCCCCGCCTATTAATTTTTACGTTATCTCCCACCCATGACAACTTTTCAGGAGGTACTTTGGCAGGCAAGTATACAATGTCTTTATTAAATTATGAAAATCACACATTGAAAGATGACGGTGGCCTTTTACGAGGCATGAAGAAGTGTGGAGACGCACATAACAGATGTTAGCAATAATACTGTCATTGAGCAGGAGGACAAGAGGAACATTTTTAAAATCTTGGAAGCCACGTAGAAGACTGCCATAACTTCGAATAACTAACTATTGTTTTTGTTGCATTACCTTACGTTTAGAGAGTTGCAGTTGATTCTAACATAGCTTCTTGACTTCCTTTTTGATCATTTCCAACCCCCCGTTTATTCCAGCCCCCCGTTTATTAAGTTTTTGGGATTTTTTCAACCCCCCCGTTTATTCAAACCCCCTCGTCTATTAGGCACCCAAGAGTAGTGGGCATCATGAAAAGAACAAAAAGAGGAGGAAAAACTACAGTAGCACTCGCAGTTTTCTTCTCAATTGCAATTGCAGGAGTATTCTCTTAAACTTACACCAGACAGGCTGATTTACATCGAGTTTTTGGAGTTTTAGAACGATCTGTAGAGAAATAGAAAATATGTCACCACCGGGGATCGAACCGGTGTCCCAGGCTTTCACGACGTGCGCCCTATCAACTGAGCTAGGTGACCTCCGATGTTAACAAACTTTTTTTTTAGTTATTGGAATCTAAAGAATTATTGCCTATTAAAGTTTTTAAGAGTGTCACTGTCTGTATTAAAACCCATTGGCATTGCATCTGGATTAGATATTATATGTAAAAAAGTAGGCAGTTACATTCCTACAAACTTAAACATTTTCCGAATTTAAATTTAATAGTTGTCTTCTTATCCATACATTTATCTAGATATATATACAATTCTATCAGGTATCGAGTTGACTAGTGTTGCCAAATGGCTACCCTTCTAAGCAGAAAGCTGAAACGTTTTCCAATAGTTTAGCATTTTTAATATATGCAAGAATTAAAAAAGTTGTCTGAAATATTCCAGAGTCTTACAAGTGTAGTAAAAAGTCGCAAAGGATGGGGCTTTGATCAGAATCCTGGCTTGAACATTTTAAACTTTTTAGGAATTATTTTAAAACATCCTCTGAATAAGATTCTCCTCAAGTCCATTCTTTGTTATTTTCTAAATACAATTGCATTTCCAGATCTTTGTAATAAGACCAAAGACGATGTAGAGTTCCATAACCAAACGTTTGTGTTTAATTTCGCACCATTGCTTGTCGTATTGCTTTGAATTTGGTTTTAGATCCACTAAATGTCTGTTGTAGGAGTACAAAAGATTTTTGAGAGAGGAAACAATGGAAGCCTCTTAACACACGTACGTTTGTATCAAGAATTTTATCAGCTAAAAATTTGCAGATACATCATATACCGTAAAAAAAATTGCTTTCCTCTTAAATAAAATCTTGATATTGATAAAACTGGTACTGTACTTGAAATTTATTGTGTGGTAGGTTCTTGCTCGAGAGGTCCATAAAGTTCTTCAAGACATTCTTATATTACAAACGTAACATAGGTATAAGCCATTATCAACCCTGCTTTTAGTTTATTATTAGTATATTACTGCAGGTCAACTGGGCACATCTAATGCTAACGGCGTGCAGATGAAAGGAGTAACTAAAAAAATTAATTGACCATAAGAAAACGTGGTAGAAGTCGTTATGACCACCCTAAAATGTAGCAGAAACATTCTTCCAAAGTTATTTATTCTTGCTTCTACTGCAGGGTGCTTCCTTGTACAATATCAACCCCAGAAAGGTGAAAAAACAAAGTCTTTAACGTTTACACATGAATTCGCTACCTTAAACCATTTGCAAGTTCATATAGTTTTTGCTACTTTTCCAAACAGATTTTGTTGACCAGGACTAGGAAAGATAAACCTGCGAATAAGAATTGTTTCTCCTAATTATTTCAAATTTTTTCTATGGAAACCTGTCAACATGTTTAATTTCTCGTGAGATTCTTCCGTATTCCAAAGGCAGATATAAATAGTGTACTTAGACACTTAGGAATACGGACATTACATTTGATTGTAAAGGCAAATGGCGTGAAGAACAATTATTTGCGATTGGATAGAAATCACGTACTTTGATTGTATAGCTACTAGGACATGAAAAATCAGGCCAGAACAATCAACATTTATCTAAAAATGATAAAAATCCCTTAAAGTAAAGGGATAAATGATGATGCTTTCCTTGCAAAAATGAAGACGAAAGTGCCCCTCAGTTCTCTCCCTATCTTCCTGTTTCTAGGTCTCCATTTATCAAATTACATATATCACGATAGGAACTCTGTTAATGAATAAAAAATTTCATGTGTTTTAAATTTCTTCACAGATTTTTAAGGCTGTTCTCTGTAATTGAAAATATTAACACCTTTGTATATTAAGCAAAGAGGATCCTTTATGAGTATGCTTACAGTTTATTATAATGCCCATCCTTAAAAGTAGGCAACGGTTTATTTAAAATAAGTAAGCATTTCATGCAGATATAAGTACCTTGGACATAACAGTCACCCTTAAAATCAAATGCTGTGAAGCCTTTTGATTATATTAATTTAAAAATTATATTTTCTGCCATAACTTGCAATGCCCGTATAGTCGATAGCTTCGTCTTGCTGTAATAAAATGTACGGTTCGCCGTCTAAGTGTAACAACAGGCTAAAACACAAGCTTCCTGAACTATAAAGTTTAAAATCTGTTAAAAGTCAACTACTCCCAGGGCAATTATTTTGTTTTAATATACATGTGAAAAATTTGTTTCTTTTCAAGAAGGACTCAAAATTTCAAAGATTTCTTTAAATCGCAGCTGCCAAATTTTCATATCTATCTAGACCTGCAGGGGCCTCTATTATTTCATTGAACTGCTCAAGTTAATTTGTCTGCACTAACTTGACCGACTACTACTTTAAAGTGTTATTATGTTGACCTGATCTATTGAAGTCTGCGACAGTTCTATTATCTAAATTTAGGAATCGCGATAACGCCTTCGTTGAGGTTTTTGGGGAAAAGAACTCCTTTGTAATAGGTGTGTTTTGACATTGGCATATTTTTTCAATTTATCTGTTAAATTGTGCAAAAAGAGAGATTTGATGGTAACCATCTGTGAACATGTTGCCTCTCAGAGACAGCTATTCAATCTTACGAAGGTCAAATTTTGAGGCTCACATTCCCTGCAACATTTAACTACAAACCACGTCTATTATAAGTAAAACGCCAAATGTGGAAACTTCATTGACCACGTTTCGTCTAACAGACTTATTCAGGTCACTACTGAAAAAATTGGCTTAACTAAACTCAGAGACCTACAGTACAGATATTCTTATAGAAGCTATTCTTATAAAAAAAAGCGTGTAGGCCGTCTTTAAAGGTCCAGGGAAAGCCTATCGACTCTTGCTGAAGAACTTTTAACTCTGTTTTACACGTAATATTTCCAGCCTATGTTTGTGCATTCGAGGAGGCCCTTGGAGACTTTTCTCTAACCCAAGACAAGCACATTTAAGATTAAAATTTGTCTTTTCATATAAATTACTAGATCGTAATCATCATCATCATCATCATCATCGTCGTCATCATCATCATCATCATCATTATCATCATTATCATCATCATCATCATCATCATCATCATCATCATCATCATCATCGTCATCGTCATCGCCATCGTCATCGTCATTATCATCATCATTGTTATCATCATCATCATCATTACCATCATCATCATCATCATCATCATCATTCTCTTCAAACAATAGAGATCATCTTTGTTCACTTCCCATGTCTTACTTCCATACAACATAACGTTATTGAAAGGTTTATGTTTTTCAGCGTTTATTCGACGGAATATGCTTGGGGGAGGAGGTTGTTGCAAATTTGTGCTTCCATGAGATTTGCTAAACGTTTTCGCCAGGCACTTGTAACAGCAAACGTCTGAAGTGAAAAAGTAGGATAAGCAGAAGAAGCAGGAGGAGGAGGAGGAGGAGGAGGAGGAGGAAAAGGAGGGTGCAGTCAATGGAATAACCAGATTACTTGATGTTGTTGCCCTTCGATACCAAAATGATAAGATTTCTTTGATGTACCTGTTCCTGGCAATTGTTGTGAACTTGTAGATGTACGCAGTTATGCAGGATTCAAATATATTCAATTCCAATTTTGTGGCATTGTCTTCAAGGGGGGAAACCAACTAGATTTTGCTGTTTAACACCAGCAGTTACACAGTTACATTGCGTTTCCAGGAGTGGCTTGGGCGGAGGGGGAGAGACGAGGGCAGGAAGCACTTCTCTTTTCCACTTTCGCAGGAAGGTTGATCTGGCATTTCATCTGAATGCATAGTAACACCCTACCTTTTGTCCAGATCAGTGGTTTATGTTCCAATCTTACCTCTCCAATACAAAGTAGTATTGCAGAGTCAAAGGAATAGATTCAAAAACAGGTGTCGCACAAGGCTCATGCCTAGGTGCCTTGTTATTAATACTCATAAATGACCTTCGTGGGGCTATCGAGAATTCGATCATGTTTGTGGATGATGCTAGTCTCTCCATGCACTCCAGTAATGTTACATATCTAAGAGGGGCCATATCTTAAGATCTTAGGTAAATAGATGCTTGTCTGATAGTTAATAAATGCCGCTAAAAACTAATGCAACATTTAAAGAAAGACTCGTTGAATGAATGCCGTGTCCTCAGCTCAAGAGACGATTAACTTCCGAATTTATTCCCTTCCTCAAAAGTATCCCAGGTTATCAGAATATCAAAATAAGCACGTAAATATCTTCCGTTAAAAAACCTATACTGCAGTGTTGTTGAGCTTCACTTTCGATATCGTTGCCCTGTCTGTTGAGCGGTGTTGACCCTCGCTTTCGATACTGTTGTCCAGCCCAAGGTCCCTTTATAAAACTGTTATCCAGACCAAGGTCCCTTTGTAAAACTGTTGTAAAGCATAAGGTCCCTTTATAAAACTGTTGCCAAGCACAAGGTCCCTTTATAAAGTTTAGAAAGGGACCTTGGTCCAGCTGGGGCTGTGTGGTTTAACTGAAATCCAGTGTCTGCAACGACCTGAAAATCAACCATCAGAGTTGCTACTCATTGAAAATACGATGCACCTAGCGAACCTCTAATCAGTGGTTTGGGTTGCCAAACCGAGGTCTATTGATACGCAATGTCAAATTACGGTGTCTACTGTAAGCCTTAATGCTAATTCTTTAGGATTTGCAATTATTTCTGTCATGTTGATATTTTTAGTTATATGAAAGATTCTTAAGCCCAGCTATGCTTGAGAACAATACCCATTTAAATATTCAAACAGAGTGGGATCGGGAACTTTTAAGACTGCTCGTATAGAATTCCTGATCATTCCAGCATGCGTCTTGTTTACACGCTTTACGCATGATCTGCAATTTGTGCCGAAAAGCACAATCCTGTTCATGCCCTTAATAATTTTAGCTACGCGTCTATGTCTAACGAAGTGAAGAGATGAAGATTGAAGAGAGATAAGTTCCAAAGCCCTTCAACCGCAGATTCCCCAGCCCTTTTCGATACCACCCTTCCAGAATTATCCGTAACACAGAGAAATATAACCCGCATCCTCCGTAAGATTGGTATCCAACATAAGAAACTGCAGTCCACCAGCGCAAGGAATTGAACACGTAGTGCCAATAACTGCAACTCGTGATGCAAAAAGTATCTCATTGCGCCAGTACCTTGAGGCTCAACAGATATTACGAAACTGTCAATAATTTAAAGTGTGTCGTGGCAATATCTAAACGTGCCAATGCATAATAGCGGTATGTCATACTTCCGTCTGACCCAACTTGATAGAGTATTCTGTCGGTCCACTTGCCGGAAAGCGAGACATCTGCGGAAGTTACTTAAAATAACTATAGTGATATTAAAAAACAATTGGGAAAGCCAGTGCATGCCAAGTATAAAGTGGATAATGCTGAGGGAGATGAGCGCGATGTCGAGAGAGATGTGCGTAGGGGCAAGAAACCCGATGGAGCGTACGGTCGAGGAGATAAAGGCGACGCAGATGAGTATGAGGCCGAAAAAGATGAGGGCAAAGATGAAGGAGATGAGCGCGGGATTGAAGGAGATGAACACGAGGGTTGAGGGAAATACGCATAAGAGCGACAGGGGGTGAGCGCGAAGGTAAGGAAGATAAGAGCGACGGAGATAAGCGTGAAGGCGAGGGAAATGCGCGTGAGGTCGGAAAGTTAAGCGTGAGGGTGAAAAAGATGCGCGTAAGGGCGACAGGAGATGCGCGTAAGTGCGACAAGAGATGCGCGAAAGGGCGACAGGAGATGAGCGCGAGGGCGTTGAATGTGTAGGGGCTAGGTATACAGATGAGGATAATGAGCGAAGAACGGAAGGAAGTGAGCGCGAGGAAAAAGTACCAAGGAATGGAAGAAAAAGTCAAAAAAGTGACAAATGTCATACTACAAATTAATGGTATGAAAGAATGTATTGCATATTACATCAAAGCCATGAGCGTATAGCTATTACATTAGTATTACTTTCAGGGGCCGCAGTAACTAGGAGGGCTCAATGTCCCCTCTATACCGCAAGGACACCTATGACTTCCGGTCGAATTATGGCGAAATCATCAACTTTAGAGTTTGCGTAGGCGAATTAATTCAATGCTTTCAGCAGTCGTTAATATTTAAAAACTTCTCTATGTTCCCGTATGTTAGAATCTTAACGAGTCTGCGCTTTTTGCCCCTCGCCCACCCCACCCACCCTGACTTACTGCGACCCCTGACTTCATGCATCGCATCCAAGCAGCATATACATCATAAATACATTCTCAGTCGCTGGTATGACTCAATCGACCTAAGGTGCCGTAGAAAATTACGTTAGGCAAGTTTCAATATTTTCATTCCCCTCCCCCTGTGTCACGCAGTATCGCAAAAAGCAACCACCACCGCCCTTTGTGACGTCACAACATCTTGTTTAACAGTAGCGAAGAAGCACCAAAATCCAATTGGGTAAGCAATGCAAAATAACAAAATGGCGACGACCTCTATGCCTGGTATACGCGACTAAACCGGAACATCTCGTAAGGCCATTACGTAACGACCTTGGTTACATGGTGGCAACGACATGCTTCATACAGTGTTTTGGAAAAGATTCCTGGTACTACAAAATTTGTAGATAATATTTAATAACGGAATCATTAGTGAAATGCCATTAAATGACTGAATAGCAAAGCAACGGATGTACGGTGAGCTCAACAGTGGACTGCGAAATGTTGGTTGACCTCTGCTTTGCTTTAAGGACAAGCTGAAGATGAATTTGCCATCTACCAATATTGCGTATTGTATGGCAATTAATGGCATTTCACTAATGATTCCGTTATTAAATATTATCTACATACGGTGTTTTCTTAACACCGCCGCAAAAATAGCTTTACTATTGGAGGCATGTTAAAGATTTTTTATAAATGAAATTAACTTAAAAGGGTATTTGGTCGAGGGAATCTATGAATACACGATAACTCAAAACCAGTAGGAACATTTCCAGCACCTTGCAGAGGACACTGCGCTGATTATATCGTTGCCACAGCGTAACCAAGGCTGTTCTCCACTTCTAGCTTAGTAGCGTATTTGCTAGCTAGTATTGGTTGGAATCAACGACTTCCTTTCAAATAGAAAGTCACTGGTGGGAATTAACGACGGGTCTGCATATCAGGTTGGGAGAAAGAGATGTTTGGGCACATCTGTATGTATTTGACTCCTCAGTGAAACTTCAAAAATGTGGTACAAAACTTTGAAAATGAATAAGTACAAACTCTATAGATCCTACCTTACGTACGAGCAGTGGCATCACATTATTTGCAATTTCCCCGTCTCAGACAGTGTCACAAAACGTCACACTTTGTCTACCTCTTCTTCGTGCGTGAAGTTATTTTTGAACGGTCCTTGAGTGTTTACTTCGTAAAGCATGGCCACGTCGGAAGTAGTGATACCTTGACTTACACAATATTATGTCATAGTTGTACCATAAAATACAGTGTTTTATACTCTCTTTGGCCCCGTTAATACGATCCGCACAAAAATGATGCCCGAAAGACTAGCTGAGATAAATGTTCACGCATGCGTCTACAATACTCGGCGATGATTGCAGCAGGGACTAGCTGTACAGGAATAGATATCAACAGTAGCTGCAACAAATTACGCGACTAAACCGAAAACGCTCGTCAGGCCATGACGACCTTGGTTACGTGGTAGCAACGACGTTCTTAATAATATCTTTTCTTCATGCCGCTGCAAGAAATGCCCACCATAGGAAGTATTAGGAAATATGTGTTAAAGAGTTTTGATAGATTAAATTAACTTTCAAAATATAATTGGTAGAGAGAATTCTTTTTATCGGTGAGAACTCTAAATCTGTAGGGATATTGTAAGCGCCTCGAAGAAAATACTGTGCCGACCATGTCCTTACCACCGCGTAACCAAGGTCGTAAGATCTTGTGGTTTAGTAACGTATAGTGATCGCAAACTGTAGCAACAAAATAATGGTAGCTATGAGAGATATTCGAAAACACAACATCTTCCAGCACTTAAACGCCGCCTTGCGGACCTTACATTATCCCTCTGCTAACATTGTTTTTGTTACCTACATTACGAATAGATACATAACACAAGTAAATGGGTAAATAATGTACAACAAATACAAGAACGTCGTTAGCTGTGACTTCAAAATGTTTATGAAAACAAAACTTGATATTACTTCCCCTGCTAGCCTTATCTATCAAAAGGAATGTCAAGCTTCGAAAAATACTAGGGAAATAAGAATGGGTCTCCAGCGGGATTCGAACCCAGGGCCCACGCACTGCCGGTGTGTGCTTAACGACGTGTGCACATCGACATCAAGCTGTACGCAAGTTTGGAGACCGGTCTCTGCATCACGTAACTTCACCATCGGAAGACTGCTATCTGGCCTATCAATCTACCCAATGAAAGTCCATTTAAAGTATATTATAAGCATATTGTTCGAGCAACAACTCCCTAAATGGTTCTGCTAACGACAAACATGAAAGATCTCATTTATATTTTGGCGCATTCATTGACATGCTATGGCACCACTATTTTCCCAAGCTTTTACACTTTCTGCCACTAGTCATCGCACTACAACTTATCTCAGCGCCTATCGATACCATATTATCCCAAAGTGGCCTCAACATTTGCAGAAAAATAATTTTACCGTTTCGGTAAAAAATGCATAGTGAGTAGTTGCTAAAAGAAAAATCCAAACACCTTAAGTTTATCAAAAATTTCCCATCTATAGTTGCAACTTGCGAAGACGGCGATAAGCGGCCTTCAACACCAGTATCACCAGCAATAAAATAGAAATACGCCCTGTTCCCACCATACCACACTCTATTTCCCCTTAATCGTGTAATAAGTGGAGGACTGCTTGTTACAGCAGCTCGTCTGTGCGATTTCTATCATTTTCACATGGAGTCATCCCGTTAGAGAACAGCTTCATGTAAGCGGAGGTAAGCAGACTATCACTATTACATCTGCATGCCATAAATGCACACAAACGTCTAAAACTGTCACAATCCAATAGCAGTATGAGAAAGAAGGTATACACGCCCAGCAAAGTACGTTTGGTTAAAAAAATATCAACAACAGTCACCAACTTTGCTTGTAACGGCAAGAGTAATGTTGGCTGGAGGACGTACGTAAAGGAGAAACTAGTTCCAGTGCTCCAGATAGAGATCATGGCAGCATGAGAAACAAGACAAATGGCCGGCAACGTACGATTGATTAAAAAAAACCTACCAATAACGGTCAACAACTTCACAAGTAGAGGTGTCGGTAATGTTGGCTGGAGGATGTGCGTACATGAAACTCTAGTTCCGGTGCTCGAGATTTAGGCAGGTTTCGACATCTTGACCAACTCGAGGATCGTTAGAATGGATTGTATACATAGAAATGGCCACGCGGCCGTTGACGACAGGTGGATGTGGAGGAGAAGATGAGTGATAAAAATCCATGGCAACTGCGTAGACTAAAACTGCTTCCCTTCTTAGATCGGCTTTGAAGGCTCTTCATATGGAGGGGGGTTGTCGAACGATTCTGCTTTGGCTCCGGAGGCTTTCGGCTGTCTTTCTTGCCTTGACAAGCGGAACCGTAAAACAGACAAGGCAACCAGCCCAAGCCATATACCAACACTGAGCCATGCGCAAATCTGTTGACAAAATTAAAGACAAGAACTTTAAATTATTGCACTGTGCCTTCTCGCTTGCACATGTTTGACATCTTACCAGACAAGCAACAAGAGGAAATCTTGTATTCTAGCCCGACCGAAGCGAACTGGATTCGTACTTCCAAATGGGATACCGTATTTCCTCTTATTAGCGCCGCTCTCTAATAAGCGACGCACCTTGATGTAAAATTATTTTATTAGCGCCCGGCGTCTTATTAGCGCCGCACCTAGAAAAAGTGGCGCTAATTAGAAAAAGGTAAATAACCGTACAGAAGTGTAATTACGCCATAAAATACGTTTTTGAAACTTTAAAGTCATTGACTTTGTTTCGTTCATTGATTCTGTTCATTTTGTTTATTGAGCTTCAAATGAATTTTTTTTCTTAATCATTTTAATTTTTTTATAAGCGCCGCCCTCTAATTAGCGCCGTACATTGTAGGTGAATTTTTAAATAAGCGCCCGGGGCGCTAATAGGAGGAAATACGGTAATCTGTAAAAGCCGGAACCTATCAAATCAGGCCTCGTAGTACTCTGATACAATCCGATCCGATCCAATTTTCATACTTCGGTCTGATCCAACCCAAATGTATCCAAACATTTTGTAAGAAAATTCTGAACCCAATTCTAGAAGATAAACATGCATAAAACAGGGTTTCCGCAGACCCTGGAAAGTCCTACAAAGTGCTTGAAGTTAAGGGATATGTTATAATTTTTTTAATCCTAGAAACGTTTTCCAATTTTACAAAATGTTTATCTCACGAATATTCTTTTCTTGGTAATTTACAGGTAGTTCTCAAAATGGTGCCACGTCAGATATTAGAAATAATTTTCAGACCATCTTTAAAATGTGTTTATATGAAATTTCCGATACTACAATACTATCATATTGACAATTAGGTTGTCTGGAGTTTGATATTTTTGATGTACTTTATTTAGTGAAAATCCTGGAAAAGTCCTGCAATTAATAGAGTGCATATCGCGGAAAATTAGAAAATAGCCTCGGAAAACCTTGGAAACTCCTTCATTTTCATTTCAGTTTTCTTGTAGCATTCTTGTAAAATGAACTGAAAGTTATGTTTTAACAGTCCCTCAAGCGAAATAGATTACAAACTATAGATTTTCAAAGTTACAGATCGTTGGTAGTAATATGGATCAAACAGCAACTTCTATGATCTAAAAGGCCAAAGATTCCCGTGTCAAGTGTTTGTGGCCAACTTTAGAAAAGCTTCATATCTGTAGGAGTTCACCAATGATTCATGCTAACAGGCGGCTTTTTTAACCTTCGGACCTTGCATTTCTAAGATTAGTCATTAGGTTTTAAGGATGTTATTGCAACTGCGAAGTTGTATGTTAGACTATAGGAAAGGTTTTAATTTATATTACTTCAGGCACACGCGGTAAATGATTTGCAAAGTTGAGGCTAAGGTACAATGCTATTGAAATCGAAGCATTCCTCTTTTAGATAATACAGTGTATCGTCGATGATCGGGACGGTCAAAGCCAAGTAGCCCCAAAATTTCCCGGAAATCGAAAAATACGGATAATCGAAAAAAACCTACAACTCATTGGTAATTCAGTATTTTTTGGAACATTGGCTTGTTAGTTCACAGATGAAGTATGAAAGAGAAGGAGCCCAAGTTAAGTATTGAAATATTGCGTGATACGGTTTTGAATGAAAGAGGATTTAAACCCAGCGCTTATGTCAACGGGGCGACTGCTGTTTGGCTGTGGATGCGTTAGATGCACGATTGAAAGCATTTGTTTTGAACAGCGAACTTTGACAATATTAATGCACCGCTCCACACCAATCTTCGTAAATTTGGGGACGCACAAGCAAACATTTTAAACTTTTACGTCGTCCGGGTAATCGATATTCGGATAATCGACGATGAACTGTATTACAAAAGGTATGTACTCTGGTGCCCTGCTTTTCAACTTTTAAATTTGTCGAGGATATCCCAGTTTTCCACGAACATTCTCACTTTCATGTAAGGTTTTTTTTCCAGAAAATATCTGTTTAAACTTGAATATCTACCCGTCAATACAATCTAAAATCCTTTTTGTCAAACATAAAAAAAGAGTTGCAACTGTTATAAATGGAAGTATTTGATAATAAAAGATAAAAACTGAATAAAGGGTTAGGAGAACTTTATAAAAATGATTCAAATTGCAGTTTTATCGTCTTTCTCTTGCCCATTCGTTTTCCAGAGAAAGATTTTACAGGAATGTAAATTTTATAGTAAATGCCTTAATAATATTTTAAACGTAGCAAAACTTCCGCTTTTTGTATATTGACGTGAGATTAACCAACGTTTTTCTTTTTGTCTCCCAACTCACCCCAAAACTCACAGTAGTTTACGCTTTCTGTTAAATAGCGTTTATTTCTGTTGTCACTAATGATTGATCTCAATCATTTCCTTTTACTTTCAGTGACTTTCAGTCCATTCTCAAGGAAAAGAGGCAGAAGAATATCTACAGCATAGCTTGGAGGTAAATCGATTTTTTCATTTAACTTGTGGGGATGTCCATGTACATGGGGGACGCAGAGAGTTGCTCTTCAGACTTGATAAACTAAACTATTGTCTTTACTTGCAAAAGGATTTGGTAGACATGTGCGACTCTCGAGTACCAAATAATCGTACCCCTCGCTTCTTAATTTTTGAACACTTATAACCCCCCGCTTCTTATTAGGACCCCCTGTTTATTAATTTCAAGAAATTTTCACAGTACTTAAAATGTAAATGATATCTGAAACCACTTGAATAACTTCCCATGCAACATTTGACCCTGAAACAGTTGTTAATTAGTACGGTTTTTGTCCTCATGTGTATCATCCTTATTTAAAACATTCACGAAATCGAGACTGGAGGTCAGACCCCTCCGTTTATTTGGGCCCCCCGTTTATTAACTTTAGATCGTAATGATGACCCCCCGTGTATTCAGACCCCCCGTTTATTCGGCACTCCAGAGTACAAATTTGAACGGGTTTTCCAGCAGGATTGCGTCATTTGAAATGGACTTTTCCCTGTATTTCTGCCTCTGATTTACGTAGATCGATGCTACAGGTGTCTAGACATTTGTCTTTTGAGGGAACAATTTTTTTATTCGATTTGAAATAAACCAAAACAACTCCACGTGCTCATTTCTGGTCTTCAGGGCAGTGTAAAATCACACTTCAATGGAAGTTTTTGCTCATTTCCTACTATTCTGTTTGAAATTTCGTATTTGTGCTGCAAGATTTCTGTAAATAATTGCATCCAAGTATCGCAAGCTGTAGTAAGGGAAAATCTTATTCTGTCATTTTGGTTATGTTAATTTAGTAAAACAGTAGGCATCAGAACGAGCAAACGCCAGTTCAAAGACTTCTCGGGAATTTTCACAATTTACTCGGAGCATGAGGTGCTTGAACGTACAATTTTAATTGTAGAAATTATATGTTCTTACAGTGACATTCTTGAAAGCTACAATCACAAAATCTAGTGCAAAGGACACCCTTCAGTTTGCAGGAGCGAGAAGCCTTCGCACTCTTTCTAAACCCACAGAGAACTGTGCAATCTTTTGGCAAGGGACTGGACCCAACAATAGGAAAAGGCAACTCATCGTTAGGACACATCAAAAGGATGATTGATCTGTGCTGTCAAGAGCAGTGTGAAACACGAAAATCGTTTCGTTGGTTGCAATAAATACTCGGAGGATATTGCCCTTGATGTCTTCATAAGTTAGAGACAGTTCATTGCTACCCTTGCTGTGGAAAACAACTGAGATCACAACTCATTCATTCATTCATTCATTCATTTATTCATTCACTCATACGTTCATACATTCATTCATTCATTCATTCATTCATACATGCATTCATTCATTCATACATTCATTCTTTTGTTTATTCATTCATTCTTACATCCATCCATTCATTCATTCATTCATACATTCATTCATTCATTAATTCATGCATTCATTCATTCATTCATTCTTTCGTACATTCATTCATTCATACATTCATTCATTCATACATTCATTCATTCATTCATACATTCATTCATTCATACACTCATTCATTCATACATTCATTCATTCATACATTCATTCATTCATTCTTTCTTTCATTCATGCATTCATTCATTCATTTATTTATTCAGTGCCCTTCCAATCTTGGGTATCTGTTGTCCTCTCCCTTCTCGGTCTTTCCACTCCCATTCCGTATTTCATTTTTCCCGATATCAGTGTCTTGTCCAGTCTATTCTTCCTTATCATTTGCCTATTCATTCCAACTTCCTTTCCTTGACGTTTTCTTTCCTTCATTTACCTTTACTCTTTTCAACACCTCTTCACGTGTGCTATGTAGAATATCGTAAGCTGTCTTCTGTAATATATCTTAAGTAATCGCAGCCAGGTACCTTACTCGAATTGTAACAACTTGAAACCTAATGCATGATAACGTAAAAGCAGTATGATTGATCAGTTATCAGCGCACAAGTTATATGATCCCTATTTACCTTTCCAGGCCACTGGCAGCATGCCACTTAGCTGTTGCATGCCAAAATGGAATATTTTTGTGGTTTCTGGATCCTGTCTCACAAGCGTCAAGGTATCAAGGCTCTCTTTTTTGTAATATATTAGTTTATGCAACTTTAGTAAAACTGTGTCAGTATTAAGTTTTAATATAATGCTTTTAAGCATTTTGAAGGAGTTAAGTATGTTGCAGTGTTTAAGTAAAATATGTTGTATTATTTCAGCATATGGTACGGTAGTCTTTAAGTATTTTGCAGAATGTTAGCTTATTTGGTACTTATGTATATCGTAGTATTTAAGTATGTTGCATTATTTAAGCATATTTTAGTGTTTACGCATCTTACAGAATGTTAGGTTATCTTGCACTAAAGTATGTTGCAGTACCTAAGCATATTATGGTATTTAAGTATGTTGCATTATTAAATTATATTATGGTTTTTAAGTATGTTGCATTACTTAGGCATACTATGGTATTTAAGAGTTTTAGTACATCTTAGCAGTTAAGTGTTTTGCAGTACCTAAGCATATTATGGTATTTAAGTATGTTGCATTATTAAATTATATTATGGTTTTTAAGTATGTTGCA
>JAAAKM020006971.1:98990981-99006154 GCA_010016025.2 Alatinidae sp. Z8VKAUB7J3 | reverse complement strand
GGAGCATGGGTTCCTTTGAACCCAATAAATGCAAACGAGCTTCGATATCCAAGTTTGAGACGGCCTTTAGCAGATATAGAACGCTATGAAAGAAATTATTACATTTTGAGATAAACTACAGGAGATTTTATCAGTTAACATATTGACCTTTGGCATAAGTACAGTTAACTAAGTGATTAGATATTATTACTACATGTAGTAATCTTCAGATTTATTCAAAAAATATACGTGTCTAAAGTGAACTGGGGGAAAGAAATGCCGTGCTCAAGTGCAGGTTTGTTAGCAATGCTTGCAAGATTTGTACGAATATTCCTGCTTTAACAAAGGGAATAAAAGAGTTATTTAGAGTATAAAGTAATGTTCCAATTGTTGTCTAACGTTATCTACTGTAATTCAGCAGTGCTCTCTCCCCAGACACTAAGATTTGACTTAAATCCCTGTTCTTAAAAACCTCCGTCTCATATCACATTTCCGAGACTAGGGGCAGTTATTGAAACCGCAGCTACAAGATGAATGTGAACATATAAATACAACGATTGGAAATGTGGGGAGCTATGATCGCGAAAAAGGTAGTGACCTTATGAAAAATAGGGGAATAAACTTTCTGTTATAGCATAACTTTCTGCTATGTCTTTTGTCCCGGTCACACACTCTATCAATGATAATCAAATCTAAGCTTACACTTTACAACCATTGAATAACGTTTTCTCAATATATTGTTGGGATGTGTACATAAATATTCCGTAAAGAAATTGCTTTTCATCGCTACATGTTTGGAGTTATAGTTGGCTCAAACTAATGTCATCATTCTAATTTGACTTTGTCCCAAGCGAAATGTAGCAAAGTCCAAATAACTTTTTGTTTAGCACCCTTCACATACTTTGCCATCATGAGAGAACATTCGCGTAATGCAAAACAATAATAAAAGCTGTGAAGAAAAAAAATCATTTTTATTCTTGTTTATTGCCTATCTTGTATTGAAATAACAAAAATTTACGTACTAGGGCTTTGATGGCAGCTGGAGTGAGGTTCTTTGTAAAATCGGCTTTGGCAGCAATCAAGACCAGAGTATTAAGTGGAAGGCCTTCGATAAAAGTAATTAGTCGTTTGCTGGCTGATCCATCCCTTGACGTGTCGAAGTTACGCCTATATACAACCTTTCCGCGAGGGAATCGCAGTGCCACCACATTAAGACCCAACTTGTTAGGACTCTTTTCCTCTCCGTCAATCTTAATGGAGCCGGTATTTCCGGCGCAGTTGCGTCCGGGAGTAGGACCATCGTTGCATCCTTGTGAAGAAATGTCAACTTTAATGGCTAAACAGAGAAAAATAAGGAATTTGGTATTGAAATTAAAAATAACTTTTATTTAGAACAGCTCCATATGAGACGAACGATAATTTATCAACAAAACTGCCATAGTGGCCAATAAACAATTTATTTCTGACTATATAAGAAAATATTTATTGTATTTCACTATAAATATGGAATCTTTGTACATTTATTATAAGTGAAACGCCAAATGTGGAAACTTTATTGACGTCAATGAAGTTTCCACATTTGGCGTTTTACTTATAATAGCTTGTCGGTGGACTATTCACCTTTCATTTATACATTTATCAGAAGCGATTTGATCTCTAGTCTCGGTAGACACTAGAGCAATACATGTGTTAGTTGAAAAATATACGAGAAATCCAACAAATGCACGGCTCTGCATAACTGTAACTAACCTGGCCGTTCAGGCTCTAGCTGACCTCCACTTAAGCTTGAGACACAAACATACTTCACTTCCAAGTATTTTTTCGTTCTACGACAAGGGTTTCCAAATACTGAGCTAGATGACACCAGGCGGCAGGATGGCTTTCCTTGACAAAGTTTTTTAACAATATTCATTGATTTAGTAGATCTGCAATTAGTATTGGAACTCTTTCCACACACGTCTTTGCGTGTTCGGCCATAGTTCGCGTATGTTATTTTTATTACTTGACCTGCAGCACAAGTGATTGTTTGTGCTGGTTGATTTTCACAAACGATAGCGCTTCTCTCATTGGGATCTGTAGAAGAAAAGAAAACAAGTTGCCAAGGGTTTATTATATGTAAGCTTCATTTGAAGATGAGGTGAAAGATTTACGCCATCTTAGATTGATTCTGTCATTGTGAAAATCATACCATATTGATTGAACAAAACTAGAGAAATAGCAAACATATACAGGGGAGACCATGGGGGCGCTGATCAAGGAAGCAGCGAACTTGGCCCACATTTTAAAGAAAGACGCTTAAAGGAGAGTTATAAACTGAAGTGATAGTGGTATAATCTCAAAAATAAAATGTCTTGTCTATCTCTTCGTATGAAAGTCAAGAGACTACAAATTTACTGCTAGAACTAAGAAGTTCGTTCAACAGGTAAGAAAATTGAAGGAGGCACTTACTTTGTGGCTCCACCCTTAGAAACAACGATAATTTTTAAAGGATTTGCTATTGATCGGGGAACAGTTACTTTTGCTAAGTTGTTATCACCGAATTTCCGAGACTATGTCTATAGTATCTGTGTGGGGGTCCCAAAACCACTTAACGGTAGTTATTTACGATCCATGATTCAGGACAATGAGGCAATTATTCTAAATGATGACACATAATCAGATAAAGCATCGATGATTCCGTCTTATGTTTCAGTGTGCTTATCTAATTAAAATCAGCAAATAAATTTGCATCTTGCTTACTTGACAATGGTTCCTCTCCAACAACTTTCAGCACTAAAATATGAATTTTAAAAGATGGGTCAGTAGGAAAGTTTGCTTAGTGAGTGAAAACAAAGCATGAACACAGCTGTGGTATTGATATATAGGTGTGAAACAACCCTTGCTCTGAGAAACAGCAAATCATTACTGTAACACAATAGAATAATATCGTGTCTACAAGAAACGTATTACGGTCAAACAGAGTTATAATGGACCTTAAGGACTTGACGCAAAATGTCCATTATACTAAGGGTCCATTATAGAGAAAACCCAATAATAGTGTATTTCAATGATTTATAAGTAAAGTTACAATATACCGGGCTTTCTGCGCTAGACCAAAAGCGTTAACACGCTCGAGAACACGAGACTCAGGGATGTGTGTATAGGCTTTCGCAGGAATATTTTCATCAAAAGCTAAGGTGAAGATTTTAGTGTCAATCTTTCGTGAATTCTCCTCCAGTCAGTGGGTACGGGGAAATTAATTAATTAATATTTCTTGTGTTTCGGCTTTGAGCCTTCATCAGTGCCAGACATATACATATTCTCAGCAGACACATTGCAATATAAATAAATATATATATATTTATATTGTAGATACATAAGAGATATATAAGAGATATATATTAAGAGATATTAACTACAGTAGCATCCTCAAGTCACAGCTTACATTATTTCATGTAGAAGATTTTGAACAACCCCCAAATGTTTCGGGAACAAGAAGAACCGGCTGCCTGATTTCTCTTTCTGAATTTTTATATTCTTCTTTTTTTCTCAGACTCAGACTGGAATGTTCAAAAATTGGGTTGGTGGAAATGGAGTACAGGTAGAGGCATTCCCACAGAATTCTTGACAAAGTACATTAGAATTCATAATTTTTGTAATTATTTTGCGACTGCTATTTATAAGAATGCAATGGAGAAAGATTGTGCTGTGCAAGTCAAAGTAAAAAGATTCTATAAGCTGAAATTGAGTTATGAGATTTTAATGTTTTTATGTTCAGTTTTGATCTATTCTAATCGAGTTCAGGTCAGGTTCTATACCTGCTACTGGTACCATGAAGCTCAGTACAAACTGTTGCCAGTCAGGTGGCTGGCAACTAAACTGGGTCTCTCAAATATGATATTTAAAGATACAGTGGCAATCACATATATGTTCTCAGAAATATGAGTGACTATTGCCATGGTTGAGACTGGTCATGGGATCATTTCTAAGAGATACAGACTCAACATCTATACTAAACTGTACAAACTAGACTCACTTTAGATTGATGTTTGAAATTAACAGACAATCCTTTTCTATCTTCTCTTTTAAAAACAAAGCAAAACCATGACTTGCCTGACAAAACCAACAAAGTGAGACACTCTGGTCTCCATATTGATAAAAGCACAAACATTCGCTAAATTTGTAACAGTACTATTTACCTATGATATGCATATAAACATACCATAGCACCTTACTGTCACAGTTTCAATAAATATAAGCTGCAGTCACCTTTTTTAGCTAAATTCTTTTCCAAGTGGCAGAAAAAAATTAAAAAAGGATTTTAGTACAGGAACAAAACAAAGCCTAAGAAAGAATACAATTTTCAGTTTTACTAATGTTTATCATATACTTACCTTGGACTTCCTGCAAGTTTTGATGCTCTTTTCATGTGCCACATTGCTAGCTCAGACAGTATTGATGCCAGCTCAAAAAAGGCATCTGCCAGAGAGCTAAATAAATGTAAGAATGCACAAATATAAGGAAATAAGCCTGAAGGCACATGCCCTCCCTTACCTAATTAAGAAATCAATGGGAGGGTGTCGAAATTTGGGTTACATTCTGCTCCACTGGTATCAATTATAAAAAATGTGAAAATGCGAAAGGAAAATAACCAATTGATTGAATGTACATAGGTGTGGCATGTGGTGAACAGTTATGATTTTACCTGGAGGAACCTGGCCTTATGATGGAGCCAATCATTTACCAAACAAAACTTTCAATACATTTTATGTGCTGACTCTGGGCAATTAGTAACAAGATGGTGCCAGTTCAATGATGGTTATTTGGGGTACTTGAGAACCTCCAAATTGAATTTTCACTCAAGCACTCAAAAATATTCATCCATATCATTTATATTATATCATTAGCATGTCTGATCAAATGACCATTTGCATCAGTCATACCAACTGTTCAGAGTTTTAAGATGTTTATTGTTTTTGTCAACATACAGTCTAATATGAGATAAGTTAAATTAATGTCTACCTGTAACCTTGGCCTCTTGACAGTTTTGGACATGGAAAACCTAACAGTGGTGACAATAACTCACAGTGAAAGGAAGGCAAGTTCACTGAGGAAATTAAAGTGCAAGAAGCCAGAAAACTGGCTTGAGACTTGAAACACTACTGAACTCACTGTTTTGCTTGTGGCATATAAAAATGCTTTAACACATCTGTTAGAAATAGTATGCAACTATAGCACTACCTGTTAAGCTATCATCTTTTGAGTGATTCCTCTCCTGCTTAAAACCTACTTGCATAGCAGAAGTTGTAATTAATGCACCAGTAATTAGCAGTAACTATTTTTTGAAGAGGAACTCTTTCCAAGAAGGCCACTATTACAGAACATTTGCAGCCAAGCAAAAGAACTGATGTCTTGTTTCGACATTCACTTATGCAGATACATTGTTTTTGTATATTATTTTTGCAGACTTTCTAGAGAAGGAAAAAATCCCAAAATTATGGATAGAAACTTCACAAATGAGGACATGTGTTTCAGGTTTTGCTGAAATGATTCAAAGGAGATATACAGTAATTAATTTTGCTTCTGTAGGATTAAAATTTAGTAATGTGGCAAGAATAAAAAAAACAAAACTTTTCAAATTTAATCACTACGGCTAAATTTTGTATCTACAGTGATGGTATCTCCTTTGTGTCTCTCATAGCCAACTTACTTACATAGATACACAATATAGGAAATTTTTGAAAAACTAATCAAAGTCATGACAAAAACTATTTTGGTAAGGTCTAGGAAAAGTGCTCCTTTTTGCTTAACATCATTTTGGAATCGATTCTCAGCCATATATACTGTAATGTAATTTAAGCCATAAAATAAAATATGTTACCTTGCAGCATTTCCACCTATTGAATTTGTCCACTTGAACATCACAAACTTCCTCAATTTACTCTCTCCACCTTGACCAGTTGTATCACAACAGAGCCCTTGTAAGAGTGACAAGTACTCATTGCTTGAACTTTCCACTGCTGCTTTGTCATGTCCAGGATCACTTAACAGTGACAATAACTTTGCTCTAGACAATTTGAGGTCCCTAATACAAAAAATGAAAAATAAGCACTTATGTTTCTTCTTGATTTATAATAAACTAAAAAGTAATTTTCAGTTATTGCTTAACCCTCATGGCTGCTGACTTATTGTGGTGACAATAACAGGTATGTAATCTGCTACTTGGGAAACGTTTAGGACTCCCTTTCACACATCTTCAAATCAAAGCATCTGCTTACTGTATGTGCCACTTGGACATCTAAAAACAGATTTACTAGACATTTATACAAAATCACAAAATTGAGCTTAGGGAAACAGAAATTGAACAGAACACAAACCTAAATGGCATGGTAAACATTTTAAGCAGAACTTTTGGATAAACAGTATTAAACTTTAGTGAGAAATTACAATTTATGGAATTGTCACACAACTTGTGTACATGCATCATAGGTATGGAATCTATCATCGCGCTGGCTTTTATGTGGTAGAATAAACTTGGCCAGAAATAGGTCAAATTTGCATTAAACAATTTTTAACAATCCCCTTGGAACACTTTTTTGACTTTCCTATAAATATTTCTAGCACGAGTTATATATTTCACAATCAACTTTAGTGTAAGAACTGGAGCATGAAAACATAAATAGGAGGCTGCTGTGACAGCATGCACAAAAGTGGGTGGGATAATTGCTACCTTGGTAGCTTTCTTCTATGTATATACATTATTGCAAGCACATGTTAAGACTAGGGTAAGAGTTTGGGTATTATTGCTGGAATTCCTGCATTCTAGCACAAGTTAATACCGGTATTGAGTATCTTGGATGAATAAAATTTGAATGATTTAAGGTATCTGTAAAAATCCATCCTTTTAGAAAGGGCATCCAAATTGTAATATAATGTTAGGTATATATATTACATAAGCCATCATCATATTCATAGGTTTATTAGTTTTAGGTCTATTAAACATTTTATAGAAGGCCTTGTGTAACGATTTAATTATATATATATATATATATGTCCAAGACTAGTTTTAAGATAGATATAGAAAAGGGCTAAATTTAAGATTTTTAGGCCTATACTCTTAGGCTACAATGTAAATAAATTAATAGTTATCAGAACGTGATCTAAAGGATCTGGGGCAGAAGACATGTAAAAGGTCACAGTGCAACAGTGTACGTGTACAGATTAGGTCATTCCACGGACAAAAAGAATAAGCTACGTTACGCCACCTAGGTAGGCCTGCATAGTATTGACGTACTAATGCTCATTAATTAGGGACCTGGCGCGGCCATGGAATGGCACTGCCCGCAGCCTTTGCAATACTTACTAAATGAATCACAATAAATGTAATACAACCTACCCACATATCTTGGCAGCAGCTTGTCCCTTCGCTGTGAGCTTCAAGGCATCAAATGATACCGGAGATGATGCCTTCAGCGGATTCCGATGGAACCAATGCGTCATCCTCACTTCTGTTCAAGAGGCAATACAACCCAACGAGATCTTCGTTACTTTGAAATTTTTGTTCTTGCGGAATAAGCCTGGGCCTCGACTTCCAACCTGTGCAACGTGTACTTGTTTAAGCAGTCCTGTCACTGTTGAAAACGTTAATAAACCATATAAAATCTATTTCAAGTGAAAGCTAACTATGTATACAGCTTTGTGCACTGTGCCCAGTCTTCCACTTGAGCTCGATATGGCGGTGGCGAGCTCAGTCAAGTTGGCTTTGTAGGTATTTCGAAAACAACAACATTCGAACGATACAGTGGAATTCTTTTCCGAAGTGTACCATTAATCCATTCTAGCTCATAACTCGGCACTCTCGCTACCAAAACTGTTGACTCATGCAATTTTCCACCCCCACAAAGGAGAATCCGTGTTTGGTTATGTCAGATTTTATTTGGGAGAAAAAACAAACAGAAGTCTTTCGTGTAAGGATCACTAATTTAGGGAAAAAGCTAATGACTTCCCTCAAAAGTTACCAGCAAGGATAGGGCTGCGAGCAAGTGCATCTTACGGTGATGTTCACACCGGGGAATATGCACTTTTTTCTACCCCTTGTATTTACGTATCCTTGAACTCTGCATAGAAAAAGTTTTATTATGTAGATTTCATAGTTCCGTATGGGCAGGGTCTGTAGCCAAGGTAAAAAGTAATGACAAGCGCAGAAGGCTTGGCAGTCTCTCAATCAAGGACCCCTGATGAGCTTGGCTCTTAGTCCATCAACCATGACCCCTACCGTGGATTCATCTATTTTCACGCTAATGCTCGAACGGTGCGTTTCGCAATGCCATCGTTGGCTATTTTTTAAAAAAAACATTTTGTTCCTAGACGACAAGTCAAAGCAGTGGCGGCTTGTAGGTAGTGCCTCGGTACCAGTACACTTCACGTGCGCACCGGAAAATATTCTCACATGTCAGTTCAAACGTTAGTGGCCAACATTTAAATATGTAACCAGACGATAGAAATTATAATAACATATATTTAATAAACGTGACAAATTGGAAGGAAATAGATGTAAGTTGTATCTTTTCAATACCTATCTAATTGATACGTGACGTTTTGAATATTACGTTGATCGCTTCAACCACATGGTCTACCACATGTAAGTGTATCGTGTGTATGTATAAGAACAGTACATAAGACATTAAATTGAATATCTCATGTGTGTCTTATAAGACGATAAACATAAGCGTCGTTGAATTTTAATTGCGATCTTTTTCATTCCCTGGGTGGGCACGTAAGGTGTACAAGTACCTTGCCTCACCGGCCTTATCTGTTCTTTCCACGGCCTAATTTAAGAAAATTTCCAACACCATACTTTTTCATTAATAAAAACGCATTATGGTATATCTATTAAACAACATTTAAAAAAAACTTTAAACAAATTTAACTGACATTCTTTGTCTTAAGTCACCAAAAAGAAAGTAACATCATTGAGTCACTAAAACGAAAATTTACTTTTTCTGTTTATAATGTTTGATATCCTTTGCATCTTTGAAGACCCTCGAAACCATTCTTGCTCTTTATATTTCACAGGTTAGCGAACACGCCTGTTTTTGTCAGTTAGCCATTTATAAGCAGAACCGCGAGGGTCAAAGTCGGCAGTATCACCCATCTTTCGAGCTATATAGAGGTAGTCTTTCAAAGTGATTGCCCAAAATGATGATCTGTCAGTAGTTTTTAGCTTCTTATAAGTACTAATGAGCCACTCATCATTGGCCGAATGAGGCTTTGCAGCCAGCAAGTGAGAACGAGCAATTTTGATAGTCTCAAACTGTGCGTTATCAATGATGCACAAAGTGTGTAAAACGTGATTAGGAGTTCCTTTCCTTTCCTTTCCTGATTGTTGTAGGTTGTGATTGACAGTATCGGACAATGGCTGCACAATATAAAAACGAAACATGTACTTTTCAACACCACAGTATTATATTTCCAATACCACACTTTAGATTTCCAACACCACACTGCGTGAGAAAAACGGCCTTAAATTAGACCCTGGTTCTTCCGATTTTAACCTTTTATCTTCTCAACAACATATTATACCCCTATATTCTTTCCATCTTGGTATCAGTAGTGCCCTCCGATACTTTGCAATACCCTTATACACTTTCCTTAGTTTCAGATCACATATATGTCTTCTGGATCTAATTAACGGCTTCCTGTAAAACTGTAAAACACCCAAAGACCTTTTTTAACTTTAGCCTATGGTATGTGCCACAAGTGAGGATCATAAAATAATTCGACAAGTGCTTTGCCACCACATCACAGCAGTGAGGAATATTCACGGCTACCTTTACTTCAATGTGTTAAAAGTATTTAAAGATTGGTGAAGCACATATACAACAATTTTACTATGCGAGAATGGAGTTGGGGGAAGTTCATGTGTTTGTAAAAGTGGAGAGAAATGACACCAATGGTCCCCTCGATTTCTTCACCGTTGGATACAGAAGTCTACTTTGAAGTTAAGTGAAGAGTTTTATTTAACCAACAAAGCTTTTTTAATAAATAGAAAATGAAAGGAAAGCATTTACTTGGTGAATGCAATCGCGGAAGGAACTTCTGGTTTGTTTTCCGTATCCCGATATTCTTTTTGCCAAAATTATTGAAAATGCTGTCCATAAACGTGTGTAACAAGTTTGATAAAAAAGAGATCTATAAGACAGAGCAACATAATACGATACACCCCATGCACAAGCGATGCAAATTATATTCTCCTGTCCTATAAAAGCCAAGACACTCGTTAACTTCATGTAATCAGTATGTACAAGAGATGCCATTGGTATATTGCAACTCCAGAATGAAGATTCAATGGCAAAAAACCTGCGTATTTCTCTGTGTAAAGCAAACACATATCCAAATCATTTTCCCCCTCAAATCAAGTACATCATTAAGTAACACTATTTACTATCAATTCCCCATAACAAAACATTTGATTAACAGTAGGGTAAGTATCATAGCTTAAGCTACCTCAATTTCTGTTGCATCTTTCGGGATATTTCTGATGTGCACAACTCGTGACACTTGATCTTGATCTTCTAATTTAACCTAAATAATGGAAATGGTTATGCATTTGTGTCAAGTTCTAATTGGATAACACTTACGCCAACCTTTAAAACTTCATCGTATAACAGTTAAATCCATAAAAAAAATTTCAACCGTAGCACAACAATTCGGAATAAATGTGGGTCTAGCAGTAGAGGTTGCACATGCTGCAACTTTCCACAGGGCAAGCACACGGAGCACCCAACAGACCTACCCGTCTTGTTGGCACTATCAAAACCTGCCGAATGGTAACTTCCAAGCAACGCTTGCCTGCCAACCCAATATCTTGAACAGTGGTAGACAAGAACGAACCTGGCGGGGGCAAAACAAAATCAAATTGCATGTGGAGCCGTTCGACATTCCAGACGTGCCTGATTGCAATTCGAAGGGTGAGATGTCAACGCTTTGAAACGATATTACAATTCCTTATCTGAGTGTTACAAATTCCATCAGGGCAAACAAAACGATTTACAACCAACTCCATGAAGAGGCATTGTCTCTAACCTTGAGGGGGATAAAAGCTTTGATGTTAATTGATAATTTTAGTATCAAAAGTAAGGGTTTTTTGAAAATGGTATTTTAGAGCTAAAGTCAGGCTTGGTGACCTAATAATGTTTAGCAGTTTTAGTAAACAGGATAAAACGACACTGGTAGCAGGTTTTTTACTATTCCAGTGAACAAAGTTGTCGTAAATCCGATATAACTACATCAGAATAAAATCAAAATGAAGCAGCTGGTTCCATAATCTACTGCTCTGTACGCCACAGCATGGGCCGGATAAATCTAGCTTGCCAAAGGGCAACGTACGTGTTAATTGTTCTTTCGTACACATAGACAAGACTTGCCTTTCACTGGCGCCTGTCAAACACGACTTGTATAAATAAATCTCTTTTCGGTTCCTTAACCTTTCAAAATAAACATGGATATCAACTATAAACCACGAGAGAATTTTGCATTTTCTCTTAGCTATTAGCAGTGTGTTATGTCTTTGAATTGAATGGTCACGTCTTTTGCAATTGCATCTCTGGGCACAGACCGAGGGGTAAACAATTCCCAAGAAATATCGTACACTTTTGTCAGTTATACTATTATTTTGACAGAAATCTCATGAAAGTTTTAGTTTACAAACCGAGATCCAGTGCGCTTCTTTCAGCCAGTGGTTTATAAGGCTTTTATAATTAGGTGCAATTTCCCAAACAAGTCCAAAAATGAAACCCCTAGGGAGGTCGTCGCCCTGTATATTTATACACTCTCTAAATATCCAAAGAGGGTTCCAACCTTTGCCCCTTACAAAGTACATGGGGCAGGTCAAAAAGGACAAAACTGAATTCATAGTAAAAATAATGTCTTTTCAAAATCACCTTTTTCTGACCATTCATGTCTTCCATATTTAACAAATCATCCGCATTGCGCTACAAATTGGACAAAAGATGAAAATACTCTGAATCTTCACAAGGCTACACTAAATGTAAAGCAAGATTCTTGTCTAACTGTCGTAACACAAAATCTGCTTTGCAAAATAACATTTAGTTAAAATAAGGCAAAAAGGCAACTTTCAAAAGCAAAGAAGAATGGCATAGCATGGAAATACATTTTCGAAAAGCATTAATAACGTGGGATGCTACGGTATGAACGGAATTCCAAGAACAATCTAAACCCGAAGTGTCAAGTCACTTCTGCCAGTTGCATGAAATCTCATACGAAAGAAATCCGAAGTCTTCTTTCTATCTAATGCAATCACCATCTCTGTTTTAAATTATGACATCTGTATCTGTACAAGTAAGTCGAATAACCAATACTGGTTATACTGGCATATAAATTGACTCATGATACCAAAACAACCCATTTATAACAGCTGTGATCGATGCCTTGTACCAGGAGGGTGACATTAACTTATAAAACAAGTTGTCAACTGACACTGTGGCCTTTACAGGACTATTGTTACATTGTGAGGTCACTGTCCTAAAATGGGTCCTCGTGGATGTTAGCGTTGAACTATCAACACGAAGTGGAAAAGTCAACAAAGACAATAATTTGAGAGTAACGATAGGAATTCCTGTGCCATCGTACAACCTCCCGTAAACTACTAGGGCCTACTCAAAAAACGACTACAAATTCTTAGAAAACTCTGCTAATTTGGTAAGGTGTAAAGATGAACTTCATTTGTGGTCATAACAAGTCAACATATCAGATGAGTAAACTATGTTTTAATGATGTCCAGCTTCTCTTTCTTATCCCACCAGTATCACTTACACATGTTGCTGTCACTCGGTTATCAATTCTACAAGTTGAATACCTTGTTAGATGCCGATCCTGTCAAATTCTGTCTATAAGCTCGTTTGATCAAAACTTCCATAGGTATACGTTAACTTGAACTTCTCCAAAACAACAACAACTTATGTTCAAGAGGCTGTCTCTACAAACCAAACCCGTTATGATGCCATAGACAGGTCACAACTGCCACTAAGAATTGACAGGAAAGAGCGCCAATCGTGCAGAAAGAAACAAAGGAAACATGGAAGCGAAACGATGACCAGAAGTTGATGGTCATGAAGTGACCAGAATGGCACTTTAACACTCCAACATGAAAACTCGGTCATACATCAGTCACTTTTTCTTTAATAGTAGTAAACAAATATCATCTCAGCAACGTGGAAGTGAACTGAGTTCATTTACAACGATTCAGGTGTTGCTATCAGCAGATTTATTAAATTTAACTGCTGTACGACACGAAAACATCGAACTCATGATTCCTTTCTAGACGACTGATCTCGATTGGCCTTGAACGCCATTGTCACCAAACATGATATCAACACGATATATCCAACAAAACGGCTAAAATTTCTACGAAATCACATCAACCTTCAGCTACCGTCACTATGACGGGAAGCCATGTTGTGTCAAGCATCCTTATCCTACGTTTTTTCATCAACCACGTGCTAGAACTTAGAAGACGAAAATTCTGCTCTTAGCAAACTCACCTTTTTCCCAGAGGTCAAGGGATCTGTGATTAAAGCAACGCTGTTCATACTTCAAATCCGGACCTGCAGAAAGAGATCCATCTTAGTAAGAGGCACAACAAGAACTGGGCGGAAAAGGAGTGGAAATTGGGATGGGAAAATTTAATTCACTTACCGTGAAAAGGACAGCGCCCCTGACACAACAAAAAATTGTATGGCGATGAAGGGAAGAGAAAAGTAAGAGAGACCGCAATGGGTGATGGGACGACTACCTCTTTCAATTAGACAAGCACAGGGAAGCCAGCTGTCCGTAGTCCGCACAATTGCAAACGCCAGAAAGGAGCACTGACAAGATGGACCTTTAGAAAAACAATTCACATGCCAACAATCAAAATCGGCGTGAAACACAACAAATAAATAAGACAAGAACGCTGATAACACCTCTTTTGTTGTAAACACGCGGCATGGCAATACCAATCGGCAGTATCACCTGCCCTTATTGTAATTACGAGTGACATATCAATGGAATAACTAGGCCGCAGAAGCCTATTTCCAGTCTTTGACTCATTCTTGTGGTGATACAGGGTCTTTATTAGAACATTAAATATTTTGAAAGATAGGAATTATGCTCGTTGAGCTCACGAATATACATGATTGTCAAGTCAATATTTGCGGCTTCGTTCAACAACTCAACGTAGATAATCAAACAGCCCCCAAAACAAGAGCTCTTAAATTTTGATGTACAATTTCGTTTCATCTCCAACTGATCGCTTATTTCGGCTCAATAAGCAGGAGAAAACGCTAAATTGAGGGAAATTGCCAGAGAACGAAAAACAAGTTGGATCTTTCATTGACCTATAGTGATGCTTTTGAGGTCAATCGAAGTATAGAAGACGGCAAATATTCAACATGCTGGAGAGTGGAGGTAGTATGAAACTCCAAATGATTCTCATTTTAAATCCTCCCGTTTCAAGTCTCAAAAGATTGATCTTTGAAAGCCTATACCAGGGTATGAGTGGACTTTCAGCCACAATCATAATGGTTTTCTAGGTTATGTCAAAGTATAGATGGACTTTCTCGGCTGTGCCAGAATATGGATAAATTTACAAACTGGGCCACAGTGTGGATAACAATGTCAATAACTGTTAGGTTTACTGTGTCGTCCCACTCTGAAACGGGCCCTACTTATTGTCAGCAATTTTCTTCCAATTACAATTAGTGACTCACTCATTCGAACAAAATCTTCACTTTATCTGAAACGACAGCTGAATGTATTTCTCGGGGAATATGTTTAGGATCATCTTTTGACCAGTTATAGGTGGTGTCCCTCCAGCATAATAGACACCTTTGTAAAGCATTGGATATAGTAATTCTTCTCCAAAGATTTATTACGTGCCAGAATAAACTTTCTTCCTTTTCTTCTTATGAGTTAGCCATATTCTTTTAAGGTGGAACATTCACTAAATTTGTTCCCCAGAGTTCAAGAATAAATATTACGGTAGTGAATCACTTACTATGGATGCTTTGGTTACAAATGTATAAAACGATGTAAGAACTCTTTTATTGAAAATCATTGCACTTTATTGAAACACGTTCCAAATAATGTGCATACTAAGAATATAAATAATATAAAATCATTTATGTAGGCCTATGGTCAATAAACTCTATTCTTCC
>JAAAKM020006971.1:98971041-98990881 GCA_010016025.2 Alatinidae sp. Z8VKAUB7J3 | reverse complement strand
AAATAATGTGCATACTAAGAATATAAATAATATAAAATCATTTATGTAGGCCTATGGTCAATAAACTCTATTCTTCCTATTGACAACTGCCCCACTCTGCTCAGACAGATTTATCACAAGGTACATATAACAAAGATACAGATATTGCTTTATATCTCCGACATTAATTTTTCAGACAATTGTACAAGGATTTAAGAGAAGAGGAATGGGAACAAGTACTATACACTTGCTCTAGGCATATCTCAATTTATAAACAAAGTGATGGATCTGCGGGGAGCTACCAAGTCCACCGCCTCCTCAACAAGGATTAATTTTTGCCGATGTCTATCATGACTAAATGTAGACTTATTGGGAAGTCCTGCTAGCTGTAGAATGATTAGTAATGACAATAACAATGTACATGTGGGTGCCTGAGAGAGTACGGTACTGAACAATCCATGTAAGCCATTCTGTCGAGTGTTGAAATCGATCCTCTTAAGGTTGCTACGACATCTCACCTCCCTGCAATCAATTGCTGGATCGGTTCCGCATAATTATCTTGCCTCGTTATCAGTGACAGTGCACCTTAAAGGCTAGTGGGCATCAATATCCCTAATACTTTGCTACTTCTTGTCGGTGATACAGTGCGTCATTATCCTCAATAATATTGTCGTTTCGCAGCCCCTTGTCTATCGTAGAGTCATGTATCTCAACTCCATACCAGAAATAGTTTAGGTGGCTCTATATCGGACTCAAGAATTGAATACGGGATGTGTAGTGTAATGAACTTTACTGTAAGTGGAATTTTTCAACACGTTGTTGATAATTCATGGTAGAATTATTTACCATACAAAGTCTGGATGAGAATATAATCTTCTTGAAAGGGAAAGAGCGTTTGTTTTATGTAGTTAGATTCACTCGATTTTTTTTATTATTTACACTGTACATTATATTGGGATGTCTAGCAATGTACATATACTATTCTGTTTCTTTTACATAAATTCTATCAATGTAACCTAGACACTACAGATTTCAACATTTTTGAAATACGACGTCAATTATCTAAACACTCTATTAAAGAACTCACTATACTAAAAAAAATTGAGTAGTAACGCTGTTTTGTCGTCCAGTCATACAAATTTTAGAGCAGATTGTTTTATTTCTGATCTTGCCATCCCCGTCACTCTTCCATCTGTTTTGCCTGCAGATCCTGCACTTCCTGAGAAGTCCTTATTCATCCCATGCTTTAGAATGGCATTGGTTATATGTTATTGATTATTAGTCGATAAGGACTAATGCCTGTAGAGATCTAACCTGATCCAATAAGATGATCAGAAATCCTATCAGAGAACAAACCTGCGTTTTATATCGATGTTGTCAGAAATATTATACTTTGCATGCTATGGTTCTCAACTCTAAAGTGCTTTATAATCTGTCATGTATTAAAATTGTTCCAGCAAGACATTAAAATGGACATTGAAACTGCCATTAAATGTTTATGTCTTTGCAGCACGATTTTGCTTTATCTTTTAACAGTATGCGTTTTGACACAATCCAGGTAAGGGAATACCTTATAACCGTTCAATCCAGATGGGTGGACCACGTAAAATTGACACGGAGGTATTAATTCTACTTTTTCCTGTACTTATGGTAAACATATATTATACATTATGGTAAACATCCATTATACATTATTTGCACCCTGTGTTACTAATTTATGAAAACTCAGCCATCTACCATCTCACTTCATCGAAGCAAATCATAATGAAGTTTACATAGTGTTAAAAAAGGGAAGTAAAGTTGAGTAACTGCCATGGGTTAAAAATTCTGTTATTACGACTATCTCTATTTGTAGCTTTCAAGAGCTAAGTTAGACAAAGAGGTCGAGATTGGAAGGCAATCCCCACTTAAACGGAGGACTGGGACGGAATAGAGAAGAATCAGCAATTTTACACCTTCTAAGTGTTGCACTAAAACACAAAACTAGCTGAACTGCTGAATCCTTAGACTTTCGGAAATGTTATGAATCAAACATGGGAAACTTATTCATAATGGAATAGCAATCATCTGAAAGCAAGTGTCGAATACAAATTTTTTGAATGCTATCATTAAAAATATTCGACGCGATCTAAGCACTACGAAAGACCCTGACTCGAAATTGCCAGGCAAAATCGTATTCGTCTAAAACAAACTCAATACGCGACCAAAGGCGCAGAATATGTATACCTAGCCATGAACATGTGATTTTAAACAGCAAAGCCAGACGATAATGGGTATTATTTTCGTATCGACATTGGTTGTGGCGGAGCCTCAATCTACACTGCATGTCACAATTCTTTACGGAAAATAAAGCGGCACACATCCACAGTTAATATACTATTCTTGTAGTCAAATTATAAATTAGACCCAATATCTGAGACCGCGTACATTTGCAAAGTTTTGTACGGAACCACGCATTTATGACGTTGTCAAATCTTCGAGATTTCCGACGCTCCACATGAAAAGACAAAGCTCCTATTGTTCGATAACAATAGGCCGCTAACTCACACATCCCATGGTTTCGTCATAAACGTTCGGTTCCCATTTTCTTTTACAGCCTTTCATGCATTTTTCAGATACATCACAAAGAAAAACCATGATTCCAGTGGAACTCATATCAATCCGTGACGCATGCTAATGCATTTTAGTGGAGAAGAGAGAGACTTGCAATAATAAAAAAATGTAACGAGAGACACTTTCAACCAGATACGTAGTTTATTATTATTCAAAAAACAATTCATAGGGCTGCAGTAACAATTATCACAATCATGTACGATGACGAAGGAGATACAAAAAGATAACCCTACAAAGTGTAAACTTCAGCGGCTCCACCGACCAAGAACTTATTTCTAACGAAAAATGTGCAATTGCAATCTTTCCCTATTTATCTGCTCTTGCAGATTGTATACATTGCGATTTACTGCCACTGGGCTATGGCATATTTGCCTATCCATATTAGTGTTGCCGTTCTTAAGGCACATGACTACCCAATGGGAAGAGCTTCCAGCGGGAAGATCTTCCAATGGGAAGGCTTTAAGTAGCACTGCCTTGTCTTCATGGATAATTTCTTTCAGCGTAAGAAAGAAATGAATCGCTCGTGTCATCTAAGAAACAGTGTATATAGACAATAGATGTAGGGCTTTTGTCTAGTATCTGGCTGCGTCGATTCTACTGTGCTGTTTTCTTGTGCTATCACTTTTCTAAAAAAGGGGGCTCAAATTCTGGCAAAAAAATGTTGGCCTGCCTCCACTCTCGCAAATAGACTTTCCTTTGGTTTGGTGTGGACCGTATGAAAAGTAAGAGTGCTTTGACGGCAGACTCCCATAGCGGACTAGTTACTGACTTAAAAGATTCCCTTCCAATTATTTGTAAGTCACTATTGTTGTTGTGTTTGGGGGGAACAAAATTGTGCGGCGACTTCGTGTATTGCGTGCCTGACAAAGGAATTAGTCAAGTCAACTTTTAGCCCTTGAAACACATATTACCATTAAATTTAAATAACTTGTATTCACAGATGTGGCATGGTAGCATAACAGAATGATAGTGATAACTTTCTGATAAGCATTCCCTACTAGCTGCGCTACTTGAAGCAATATCTCACATCGTAATTTTTGTAGTGTCTAACTTTTGAGGACCTTTGAACTAAGCCCTTTGAATGAAAATATTTCATAGTATCCCTACTTCTGTAATTCTGTTCGACCTTCTGACAACGTAAACATTAACCACTAAGGCGATATTCTATATGTTTGCTCCTTCTTAGTAAGTTTTCTCCTTTTACTGGTTTTTTTGAAATGCCCTGCCACGTAGTGAAATTACGTCCATTTTATGTGTTTCTCACATAAGTAACAAGTATTAAGAAATAGTAAATACTGAAAGGGGGATGTGCAAGTCTTGATCCTATTGTAAAAAAAGCTCGAAAGAGCCCTAGTTTTAATTGGCTAAGGCACGGGCAAGATTTGACAATACTGCAGCACGTTCCTTGATGAAAACGTTAACAGATAGGCAATCCTTTATATAAAATTAACGTCAAGAATTTTATCACTTCAAATTACAATTGCCCAGTGGCAGTTCTCCGCAGTTAGAAATATTATCCTGATAACTCTGTTCTCTTCCCCTTTCTGCTCTGGTCTTGTCCCGTTTTACTTGACAAATGTCTTTCCACTAAAATTGAAAAACAGTAAAGATATAATGTTTATGCAATTTAAGAAGACAATGAGTTAAAGTGCCTTTCTAGTTGTTAAGGACGCCGTTGGCACTTAAAATCTATTCAAGGCTTTACTTGAATTGAAATTTGTTATACTCTTTTAAAAATGGAAGTTATCCAGGAACAGGAGATTCTAACTTTGTTCCAGTATGGAACTATGAATAGATAACACTGCATTTTCTTTGTTTACCACGTACTTTACACAAATAGATTTATTTCAATATTTCCCTTTAAAACTTTCTCAACTTAACTAAAAAAGGCCACATGCTAATCTGTGACATTGGCATACAAATACGTCCATATCTCAGAAAATATAATACGTAGAACCTAACTTTATTCACTACTCCGGCCCATAAGGATAGATAACATACAGCGACTAGTGAATCGCAGTTTTGAGTTACACATCGGGTGCTCCAGACAGTAGGCAGGAGCAATCCACAAGAACGGCAATACGAGGAGAAGCAGGCAACCAAGAGCAATGGTGAAATGTCAAGCAAGGAAGGAAAAGAGAGGAACAAAAGATATAAAAGAAAAAGTAACGGAGGAAGTGCACAAAGACAGAACGCAGAATCACGGGTCAATGGAAGAGCGCGGCAAATCAAGAAAAAAAGCAAGGGAGGAGAGAAACAAGGGAGCAAAGAAGCAAGGGAGCAAAGAAGCCAGGGAGGAAAGAAGCATGGGAGGAAATAAACATAGCAGGTCAGAAAAAATGGAGGAAAGAAGCATGGCAGAGAAGAAAAAAGGGAGGAAAGAAGCATGACAGAGAAGAAACAAAGGAGGAAAGAAGCATGGCTGAGAAGAAACAAGTGAGGGAAGAAACAGGGGGAAAAAGAAGAATGGCATGGAGAAGCATGGCAAGAAAAAAACGAGGGAGGCAAGAAGAAAAAAGGGTAGGAAGGGAAGGAAGGGAAGGAAGGGAAGGAGGAGCGAAGTACTATGACTGACAATGAAAAGTCGACAAAAAGAGGCAGTCCCCAAATATTTTAACATAGATCATACCTTGCTGTCTTCTTTTCAGTGGTCTTTGACTCTGGGCGAGCTCTGTTCAGGACTTTGATGAACTCAGAACTTCGGTGACGCATACGGGAGTGTAGATATGCCTGCAGGATGAACACAAACATACAAATAAGAAATACCGCGGCTTAGTTAAAAAATAAGAAGATTTGCCACAAAACAGTTTTACGCAGTTGCAAGCGTATAACTGTATGTGAAAACGACTATAAGTTATGTCAATACAGGGTAGCCTTATTACTCCACAACGTAAATTGCAGTCTTGTAAGAAGCATTGACCTAATTCAGCTACATAGTGGATGATTTTCGTATTAACAAATCATAGATGATAAAAACGTTCTTCTTTGCTATGCAGTCTAAAACAAAAACTAACATCTGTCTACTTAATTACACACAAGACTAAAAAGAGAAGCATATCCACGGTAGCTAATGTAATACACTATTACACGTCGTAGTAGTAGTAGACCGAAGACAAGAAATGATGTCTAGTTGTAATTGCTATTGTAACTTATGTCTCTTACCTTTGAGCACTTGATGTGGTAATGGAGATAATTGCGGAAAATATGTATTAGGTTGATTGTGTTGGTCTGAGCTTTCGGGTTTGTATGCCTCGGTTCCAGTACTAAAGGAGAGAACGAGACTTCAATCTATGAAAGTTCTTTAAATTGTATATTGTACTCTATACCATGATCATAGCAACGGTAACGAACAACATAATTGCAAAGATATAAAATCTGTACAACTTTCCTCAAAAAAAACTTATCAATACTGATTGAACAAAGTAGCAATGGCAATCTAGTTGTCGTCTGTTGTAATCGTCATTCCTCTTAGATGGTTACAGTTACAAAAAACTTAATTGCGAATGGTCCATTCTTCTGCAATGAAGAGGCCGTTGGATCTTTTCAAAACTTACATCCCGGGTCCACTATATTGCTCTAATCCCTTATCCACCCCCAAAGGGACGTTTTCGTGCCCTCCACATTGTGAAATGTGTTGTAAAGACGTTGCAAGGTGACGAAGGTTGTACTTTGTCTTTCTTCCTCGTAAACTCATCATCTTGCGTTGAGTGAAGAAGAAACTGTGAGGCACACTATTGCAACGAAGAATTGACGACCCAATGTAATGTCCAGGAAGCTACTGAGGTCAACTTCTTTAATCCTACATCATATACCCATCTACACCCCTAAGCACTACCTGAAACAAAAAGAATTAAAATTAAATAATACAATAGAAAGATGAGCAAAAAAACCAATAAAGTTCAAACCCTATTGCTGTACGCTTTCCACATTAAACATGAAAAAAGACGAAAGGTCATCAAACAAACAAACACATACCAAACGTGATATACCCAATGTTATCCCCAGTAGCAGCATCAGTCCCTTGAAGCTCAAGGGGTGGATCCTTGTGACTAAACAAGACCTGAGGCGCTGTCTGACTAGCACGACGCCCTTCTTTGAACTCCTAACAGACATTACAATAAAACAATAGTTATTAGAGAAATGAATAATCTCGAACCCTGAAATGTTGGCCTATCAACTGAGGCACAAATCTATGATAGTAGGTTTCACTTCTTCAGTGGCCACATTGAGCCCTAAGTTCTCCGGTGGACAACTTTCGCAATACCCACAAACTTTTAAGGTATATGGTTTAAGTAATATCACCGTATTAATTAAGATTACCGCTGCGTATGACATCCGAAATTTATCAAGTTCGATCAACTGAATTGATACACTGAACCTATTCCGACATTAACCAACTTAAATCTCAATTGTACGACTTTTGTCGGATTTTCTTATTCGATACCATCTACCTATTCGAAATAAAAATATGGGTACCTTCCTTCAACTCTTACATTTTTGGATATGCAACTTTCTTTAGCTTTAGCCCAAAGGTAGCAAGGTCTCCACCGGCCGCTGAATGTGTGTTAGGTAGCCCAAGTTGAATCAATGACAGTCCCTGAGCTGCAGCAGATACGTTTGCCGGAAGGTCGAGAGCAAAGAAAATTCTTTATTATATATATGACATGATCTTTATTGCTGAGCGCTTGATACTATGTAACGAAAGTGGACTGTCTGGCTAAAAGACGATATGCGTGGTTGACACACCAAGAACTGTGCCCAGAAAGGAGATGCATGCTTCCTTTACACACTTCAATCGCACAATTTCAAAACTGACGTTAAGAGCACATCGAAACTCACAATAACAACAAACACTACTTTTTATGTGAACGAATGATGCGAACGTTGACTACTTATGCATGCGTGCGGCAGCATTCGTTTCGTAGTCAGTATGATCGTTACAACGTTACGACGTGTTTCTCGCGTACAGTGTCAAAAGACAGAGCTAAAGGTAATAAAGGGCAATGCGATGGGACTAACGAGTCACTATCCTACTTCAACAAATACGAGACTTTGTATGCACTTTGATACATTACCATCTAACGTATTCCAATGCTTAAAAGAAACTAAAGGGCGTGTACCGGTACGGTATTAGTCACTCTATGGTACACCACACAAAAATATTTTGACGTTGTGGAGCCAGGAAACGGCTAGACTAAATTCTATTTTAGCCTTTCCTCAATTTTACTAGGGTACACAAATGTCTTGGACATCCGCTCTATCATCTACAATTTTGACCAACTCCCTTAACAAGCAACTAAACGGCTAACAACACATAAACAAAATAAACTAAAAATAGGCACACTTCAACAGAAAACCCTACGACTTCAAATTACTCAGGTTGCCAAGCAAAGTTGTATGCTAAAAACCATGTGTACTCACCTGCATAAAGACTTTGCCGATGATAACGTCATCACTGTCCTTGAAAACAGTACTGAACACCACAGTGACCCTGTCTGGTTTCGACTCGACGTAAAGAGTTTCATCCTCGCGGTAATGGATTACAGCCCTTTCGGTACTCTCCTCGCCCTTCTGTTGCAATTCGAAGTACTTTTCGAACACTGAGGCAAAGCAGTTTCTTTTCAAAAGTCCCACTTTTTTTATCAACACCTCTATATTGGTGAGGATATGGACACAGAGTTATTAAGTAAGATATACTTTATAGTAGTAAAACAAAGCGAAGGAAAATTAAATTAAACTGGATAAGGAAAACCCCAACAATTAAACGAAAGCCCACCTGCACTTCTGTAGTCGCAGTAGAAAGCCTACAAATGTGGTCAAACCATTTGACAATCACGACTATGTCATCATTCCACTTTCTTCAAGGCCTACTTGACATCTATTTACCTTTCAAGCTTTCTTCTACCCTGTAAAATTTGTCAATTTCTAGTTACATAATATCAAACTGTCATTTATCAGTGGAATCTATCCGTACTTTCTTGCCAAAAATCTCCTCTATACAAACAACTCATGTTTCGCTTTCTTATTTTCTATTACTCCTTTGTCCTTCTTCTTCCTTACTGCTCAACTGCAATTAATTGCTTTCGCTTTCCAGGGCGAAATATATATATAAATCTGAGCTACGAATATACTGGATAATCTCTTCTAAATACAAAATATCGGTTTATACAATATACAAAAAACTTGTTAACGCATTTCTAATAGCAATTGCTAAAGCCCCGCTGGTCGTTAACGAGTAGTTCCAACTCCAGGCCTGATTTTGGAAAATTGCTAAGCAACTCGAGGCCTGACCCCGAAAATGGAGTCGCTTATAAAAAAATGTGTACATGTATCGTCCCACATTGGAATATACGATTTACGATAGCCCCTTGGTACACTTCCTTTGGCCAATTTCAATAGTTTATTCTGGAAGGCAGTATAACAAGTGTTAATGTCAGCCGTATCCATAGAAGGGAGATCGTCGCATGGACTAGTAGATTCGGTTTTAAAACGACTGCAGTCAGCCTTGTTTAAAAATTCCAAAGGGGAAGTTAAGTAGATGGCGTGTACTCGATCAAGGCAGGGTGGCTTATGACGGTCGGACGATGTTGTGACTTAGGAAAGCTTTACCATGTTTGTGGACTGGATGTGGTGATGAACTGCTTGCATCGGATGAGTGCAGTGACAGGTCTGGATTGGTGGTTGTACCCCAGGCAGTTGAGTCAAATGATTTCGGCTGTTTAGGATCGTATAGCAGCTTGAGATCCATTGTACTTGCCCACTCGTTGAGGGCTTCACCATCGTGGTCGTTCTTTCGATAGCCCCAGGACGCGTGGTGGCAGTTGAAGTCACCTGAATAGATGACTTAGTGTTCATACATAGGGGGCGGTCAGTGGCGGTTTTAGCGACTGCGGGGCCGGGGGCCTAGAGCATCTGCGGGGCCCTTTTTGAAAAAGTCGCTTTTCAACAGAGTTCTGTAGCGCAATATTTCTTCATTGAAAGCACTTCGGTTAGTCTTCGTTTGCAGCTTTTCCATTGATGTTAAAGATTTTGCGAACAACGTAAATCAATGGTACAACCTTGGGTGTGACTAACTCAGTGTTTTTCATGAGAGAATGGCACAAACTTTAATTTTCATTTCGTTTGATATGAGTGTTTTAGTTTATTCTGAAGTTATGGTCAATGAATCAGAAAACACAGTTGTTAAATAAACCTCGAAGGTAGATTCCAGTACGCAGCGCAGAAAGTACGGACGATGCAGCCCTTTGACGAACAAACTATTTTACGCTGAAAACCTTTTCAGGGGGTCTGCCAAATCTGGAAGACGGATTTTCCAGACATTTCCCTGACAAATATCCCCTGACATATTTCATTAATAGTCATCCACTAGAACAAAAATTAATGACTTACGAGACAAACTATCAAGCCATGCAAAGAAGAAACATTACATCAGCAAGTTTGAAACATTTAAACTTTGATACTCCTTTGACCTTTCAACTTTTCCTAGATTATGGCACAAGGATGAAAAATTATGATTTAAGTATGTTGCAGCATTCTTGTATGTCAGTGAAAAGGGTCAGATTTTCCTGACATTTCCCTAACATTGCATTAAAGGATCAAATTTCACCGACATTGCCCTGACATATTTATGAGGCATGGATTTCCCTGACATTTCCCTGATTTCCCTGACATGGCAGGCACCTTGTCTTTACAAAACATATGGCTAATGAAGTAATCTGATAATTAGATCCATTGCTACGTTAAAAGGCACTTGCATCTTGCTTTGTGCTGTGCAAAAGTTTCAATGGCAGAGGAAAAATCAATGGTTCTCAGCAACTGACTTTCAATTAAGAGAGCTCCCAAGGATGTCAGCCTTGTCTGCCGCATGGAGTTTCTCGGGTAATTCAATTTTAGCTTGAGCTTTGAAAAAGAAGGCTCTCCTTTGCAATTTTTAACGAACATACACAGGTATAAATTTTAGTGAGATCGACACATTGGCAAATAGTTCATTCAAGGAATTGTCAACGATCAACATATACATGTCGTTTTCAGTACGTAAAATTTTCCAAAATGCGTTGAAATGCACTCAAATTAGACATGTATTTAAAGTTTTTGCTGACTTTATTCGTATCTTTATGCGTGTGCGTAACAATTACCCTTCACAGTGTAAAAATTACCAGGAAACGTTGGTTAATTCGTAAGCACGTAAAATGTTTTTTATTCCTTTTGTTATGGTAGGGATAGAGAAAGCCAGTATGGGTGTAGTAGGTATATGAGGCAGTTATTACTTAAACTACTTACATTTTGAATTTAACTTTACAGTTCTTTTCAAAATAAAAGTTTCTAAGAAGTGCTTAATAATTACCCTCCGTGACTATAATAGAAAGTGTGGAGGACTTGAGAAGATGAATAAAGCATGGATATTCTAGTTGCAAACAAAAACCGCATCAAAGCAAAAGCACAGTGTGCATTCATATTTTTCTACGATATATTTTCGGTGAATTTCTGGGTACTCCTTGCTGAGTGCTACTGAATCTGAGTACTACTAATATCATTTTATTTCTGAGTACTATTTATATCATTTTATTTTTGAGAAACACTAGTATCATTGTATTTCTGAGTAGTAATTATATCATTGTATTTTTTAGAACCACTAATATCATTGTATTTCGGACAGCCATTAATATCATTGAATTTCTGAGTACTACTGAGTACTACCTTTTTCTCAGCCGCGAGGCCCCCTTCTGGACACCAAAAGCGAGGGGCCCGGGGCCATGGCCCCTCTGGCTTCCCCTTAAAACCGCCACTGGGGGCGGTACAAATGGAGCGTTTGGTGATTTTTAGATATTGGTGAGTGTAATATTGTCATTAACTCTAATAGTTAATGTTAATCTCACTGTCTTTGCTCTTCTCAACAAGTTGTGCTGTGAGGTCGTTTCTGACGAGGGTAGCAATACCATGGTTGTTGTGGTGGACTGTATCGATTAGCGTGCAGCCATAGATCTTTATTTTGTCGTTGCTGGTGGTGTGGGTTTCTTGAAGTAGGATGATGGAAACAGAATTTGTCATTGCGATGTTTTGTATAACTTCACATTTGTGTCTGCTTGGATGTTACTTCATTTCCTCCAAACAACTCTCAATTTCCTCAATTTGATAATGAGTTGGAATAATCAAAAAAAATTAAGAAGCACGGTATCTATCTATCTCTCTACATGGATACTTCTAACAGTTGAGCGATGTTGTCCAGAATTGGCAACTTTCGAATGCTCTCATCAAATGAGAATTTGCTTAATCTCACTGGAATGGCATCCTCAAATAAGAGTTACATGAGAAACTTACGTTTGTCAAAGTCATCAGTGTATTTAAGTTGTCTGATATTATGGTTAGCAGTGCCTTACGCAAAAGTCGATTACCTTATATTTAAGTGATTTATAGAAGTTATTGTTTTTTCCTAGTTCATCGCATCTGGTCACAAGCTCCTGAATTCATGCTATGAAGACCGCCTGTGGCTAGGATAATAAGAAGTCTTTCTGAGTTGAAGAAGCCACGAGTTTATAAAGGCAAAGGCTAATACAAGTCTTACGTTGATTGTTTTTCTAGTAGCGCTATTTTAATGATGTTCTTGGTCTTTCTTTCTCAGTGGCTCTGGAAGCGTAATTGATTTTTAAGAAAAGCATTAACGGATTAAACCATTTAAACACCTGTTGCAAAAATTTGTGAATTTAAGAAGAAGTGGGATGTTGTACTTATGAAGATATGATTATAATTACTTCCCGACAAGGAACCAGAATCACAATGACGTAATCAGTATTCAAGACTCCTGTTTGAAGGGGCATTTGCAACCGGTAAGCTTTGCGCGCTCAGCTTTCCCTCGATTTTCTTATGCGAAGACTGTTCTGTTCAGAATATTTCTGTTATCGTTATAATCTATGTTATAAACAGGCACGTAGCCAAAGGGAGCGCGTGGGGGGGGGGGGGGGCAGTGCCCGTTCAATAGGTAAAGCTAGACGAATAGTACGAGATAGAGCGCCTCGTTATGGACACCCGAAGTGACCTCTCGTATAGTATTCAGCACCTTTCTCTTCCTACAGATCCCCACCTAGGGGAAGAAAACTTTCCTGCGGAGCCGACAACAATGGGGTCGTCATATAAAATGCTCAGGCGCCATTTTCAATGGCTTGATTAAGATTCCCACCAATAGGAATGCATTTTCAACACCTTCTTTGTTTCTACTTCAGCAACGTTGTTGCGGACGAGCAAAGTCACCACTTATTTATTTTTCTCTTTAATAGATTACGGGTCCCTCTGAATATAGTTTTTCGGACTCCAAGTTTTGGGGCACAGTTCTAGTAGAGATTTGGTGGAAGCACACTTCCCAGAATTTCCGACTATTAAGCTTGGAGCAGTATGCAAGTTATTGATATGACGTCCATTCATGAATATGTTAGAAAGAATGACATGCAGTCAAGCCCATTATTTCAATACCTCCATTATTTAATTATTATTACTTACTACTTAAACCATACCTTTTCTTGACATAATGTACACGTTGATGTCATTCAGTAATATGCTCATCACCCGTTCCATTGCAACTGAAGTAGTTTGTCTGCCAGGAGGCTTCATGACTCTTTAGATAATCGTTCGTAAGTAGGTGGGTGAACTGGAATAAGAGGATTACGGGAATCAGTTGAACAATCACTATTTCCCAATTCTTTGAAAAATAAAAGCCGAGAGATAACTCACGACGTACGATCTAAAATACAATCATCATTTCCTTGGATCTTTTTCTGTTAGAATTTATTGTTGGGTGACGTTAGTTGGAGGCATAAAACTAATTAAGGTAATACAACTGTCAATTAGTTATTGGCGATGACATGACCTGACTCGCAAGCCACAATCTTAGTACTGATCAATCAAATTTATGTCCAGTACACCGTTTAAATCATATGAACCTGTCTACGCCCGGGTAATTACCAGGTTTGATGAGGCAATTGTCGCTTACCTATCTGAAGCAGATGCTTTGAATAGGAGACACGAGGCATGGATTTCAAGCGTTTTAAAAGTGAGCTGTGCGATACAGGGTTTGTAATTTATACACGCAAGTATCTTTTATAGCAAATGGATGGACTCCTCCATTTACAAGCATTACGCAATAGCTGAGTAGCATAACTTCAGAGTTCTGGATTGCCTGATTGAACATTTTCAAGTGCTTGTTAGGTGCTACAGCAAATTTTATTGTTTAGTTAAACAGATGCTATACATTTGCATGCTCAAGCCTGACTTGAACCTTCAAACAGACTCCATCCGAGCAAAAGTTTTTGTTTAGATTTTCTATATTGTGTAGAAATATTATAAATTACCGTTACACAGTTGTTCCTTATCTACCTTGAAAATAGCGTCAAGATGACACCGGAACGTCGGGGAAATCCGTTGATATTGCTATTCACTTGTCTTCGCGTTAGCAATTTTCTGTTGTTTATTCCCCCGTAAAGTGTAGCCTGCGTTCAGACAACAATTTCTGATGTCGACTTAACTAATTCCACTTTTGCAGATGCTGATTCAATAGCCTCCCTCTCAACTTTCATGCTCCAATCACAGACCTGTAGGCTGGTCATTCTACAGATCCGTGCTCCAATGTATTTTTGCAAATTGCTTTTGGCAGCGATGACCGGAAATGACCGGAACTTTCCTTAAAGGTACAGAACGTTGCTGGAACAAAATGTTGTTGGAATGAAAAGTGGCAAAAAATTCTAGCAACTTTCGCAACTTTTTGTTCCGCAACTTTTAATTTTTAAGCAGTTTGCAACTTTAAATTCCCGGAAGTTTTAGTGTTGGGTGATTTTATTCTGTTTATGAATGTAACGGCAATTGTTTTATCAAGAATCCTAATCCACTGACGTCACTGACGTTTCTATCACAGCCACCTAAACTTTCATTGTTCGTATCAGATTTGAATATTGCTCTGGTATCCCACTGTGTTGTTGCTAGTGAAAGCGGTCTTAACGTTAATGTTCCATATGTAACGTGCTGAGAATTCAGGGCTGTGTTATGAGCATATTTAGCAGGCTTTCCTAAGATCATGTGGAGCGTTTCACAAAGTACTCGAGGAATGTGTTCTCCGACGAAACAGGTATGTTCAAGCGACATGCTACATACTTAATGGTAATCATACGAAAATAAGTTACCAAAAAAAGTCCATTAAAATTCGGCCGTCTGTAATCTCCGTTTGCTGACGAGTCTCTTTTTCTTCTCGTAAAAGAATGGCCAGTGCTTTCCTTTAGAGCATACGGAGCTGCACTACATGAAAGTAAGTTTGCATTGCAGTTGGGATTTCCAGATTTGATTCTCTGTGTGTCAACAACTTTTAATGAACTATAAATAATATATAATGACAATTATCAGCTTTCACTTCCTACATAAAACCGCTTGAATATACATCCCGCCCGATAAAAAGATTCATTAATTTAAAATCAATAATTATTTGAAACAACGTTTCAAACCAATTAAATCTATGCATCACTAGATATTTTGTGTAAATTGCTACTGAAATTTCATAGGCAGCAACATTCTACTTATGCATAAATTGGCAATTCGAATTTGCAATCTATTTCAAAATATTAACTTATAAAAGATGGAAATTAAATATTTATTTTCTCATTATTTCATTGCCGTCAAATCCATTTCAAGTCATATTCTTTCAAAAAACTTCTAAACTACGATAATTAGTTCGTAAAGACCATATTATGTTTCATGTTTTCATTATTAGTCATTTGTAGCCAAGTCGGGAATATACAGCATATCTTATTATAGTGACTAAAACATGACATATGAAAGCATAAAATTGATTAATTTCAGGGTATGTGTTCAGGATAAGCCTACATAAAACTGATGGAAGCAAAGAAATAATTAATGTCAGGGTGTGTGATCACGATAAGCTGACATAAAACTTATTTCTGATGTCTCTATGTATTTCAGATGTCTCTCCGTTTTTCCAAAAGTTCCACATAACCATTACAAAAGTGTGAAAATTTACAGAATATTATGAACCAAGATTTTGGATGAAGAAGAATACCGAAGAACCCGACTTTGATGGAAAGGCATAATATATATTTTGCAATTTATTGTAATTACTTCGTAAAGACCATTTTATGTTTCACGTTGTCATGAGTAGGCATTTGTAGCCAAGTAGTGTATATACAGCCCTTCCTATTGTAGTGACAGGAACATGACATATGGAAGCAGAAAATTAATCATCATCATCATTATCATCATTAACAAAACTACCTTAACTACTACCATTATCATTTTCAACACCACTACATCTATATTAGATTATCATTATCATCATCATTGTTATTGTCATCATCATCATCATCATCATCAACATCATCAATGCCATAATTATCATCATAATCATAATCATCATAAGCATCATCATAAGCATCATCTTAAGCATCATCATAAGCATCATCATAAGCATCACCATCATTATCATCATCATCATCATCCTCATAACCATCATCATCATCATCATCATCATCATCATCATCATCAACATCATCATCAACATCATCATTACCATAATTATCATCATAATCATAATCATCATAATCATCATCATAAGCATCGTCATCATCATTGTTATCATCAGCAACACTGCCACAACTACTATCATTATCATTATCAACACCACTATATCTTTATTAGGTTATCATTATCATCATCATCGTTATTGTCATCATCATCATCATCATCATCATCATCATTATCAGTGATCACCACTACAAGTACCACCATCATCAAATTACTGTCCAATAAAATAAAAGTAAGAAATCAGATGCTCATTCGAAACCCAAACTGAGCAAATTAATAGAGCAAATAATACCGCGAACCTTTCCCTTATTTCAAAAGTTTTTTTGCAATTAGGAACCTATCAATATATTTCAACTACAGCGTATAAAATAGATCTATCCACTTGATAAGCGTATCTCTCTCGTGCAACAATAATGGCGAAATACTACACTGTGGCATCGTACCTGATCTCTGTTAGTTTTAATAACATCCCTAGTAAAATCAAGTATAAGGGATATGTGCTCTCCAGATAGTAGTTCTGCAGCCTAAAAAAGATGTTAATAGTAAAATAAAATAAGCACAAACATTCCATAGCTATTTGATATAATAATCTTCAATACCGATGTCAATTGTTATGAAATTGCAACATTCAATTATTTTCCAAAAACGTTTCAGGCCATTAACACCACACTAGTAGCACTAGTAGGTGTTTGTAAATGAGCAATGCCCTTGAGGTCATCCTGTATTAATCATAAATTACTATCATGTAACCATAACAACTGATTTATTCCTTGGACTATACATACCTTTCAGGTCTAGTCCGGTGTAGGTATAACAAAATGGATTCAGATCTCCACATTTCAATGAAATGTGAAGTAAACGAAGTGTAAGGGAATAAGCAATAGTCAAAACGTACAAGACTCAAGAAAAAAACACGAAAATGAGGATCGTTTAGGTCCAGTCCTCTGGCATGATTTTATATCTAATATCTTGTTGGTTTGGTTTGATTTATACTATGACAATCATCTAAGGTTCTTCATTCTTCAATGTTCTTCATTATTTTACAACACGTTACAAATGTTTTCTTTGAAAAGTGTTATTTTTGGATGACTTGGTAAATTATGCCTGAAACGTTAAAAGACATCAGTGCGAGGCTGGAGATTGGAGATACGACCTCTTGTCCACTCAGGACTCAAGCCTCATAGCGAGAAGACCAACGTTATGATTGGGGTGCTTGACCCTGGGCGAAGCTTCGTGTCCCAGCTCGCCAACATCTATGTGGAGTATGCTGAGATGTAGTTGACAATAACTCGATATCACGTGTTCGTTGCAGGCGTTTCGAGGTAACATGAATCATAAAGGACTTAAACTGCAGTAGATGTAAGCAGTCGCTTCCTAAGTATTAATAAATAGTAACTGCCGAGGGAACACCTACCAAGATGGCAATCCAAAGCTCAGTGCAACTTGTAAGCTACGTATATTCGACGCATAAGACTTGTGTTGAAAACATTTCATAAGTAACTCTCACAGTCAACAACTAGCGCTTGTCTTCTAACTAGGGAAGACTAATTGTACATAAAGCACGAAAAATTTCGGTTGTTGACTTTAGCTAGTTTAATTTCGCTGGGATGTTGGTACAATTTAGTAAAAATAATAAAGTTTGTGAAACGTGTTCACATTAAAATCCTACTATAAGATAACATGATTCTACACACAAATGTAACATACCAAAGTAAAAGAAAGGCTGGTAAAATTTCAATAAAAACGCTGTCAAAAATTCCAAATCTTCTTCAGAGCAGTTGAAATAACCTGGCCATTCGTTCATTCTAAGAAAAAGGCTCTCGTCTCTGTCCTTGGTTGCAATAACATCATTGTTATTCCACCACTTAAACGCCAGATGGCGTTCTTGAACCAATAAAAATTTAACTTATGCCCAATCACCTTCCTCAAATGGGCATCACAAAAAACGTGAAAAAGTTTGTGTTGCAGGCTGAACTTTGTCCCGGCTGATCTGAAACCGCCCAACACGTTTATCATCATCGAATTTCCCTTCAATACGTTTGCTTACTCGACAGATGACACTTGGGACCATCAACCACGCCTCTATAGCGAGGAAAGAAGTAATAAATTTAATATTAAAGGATCAATTGTCATTTTTCAAATGGACAAGTAATTTCCTTCAATCTTACTCTAAACAAATATCTTGGCGAAGTGTTCATTTTGAATGTCTCGTCCTAAAAACAGTGGAACTTAATTTAGTGAACCAAAAATTAAGACACTTGTCAAGTTTACACAGCTGAAGTCTTGATTTAAAAATGTTGCCGAATTTTCCTGACTTCGATGGTTACCATTATGATCATGCTATCTTTTCTTAAGGGGTCGGCTCAGATATCTACATCTTGGATACTTAGCTATGATCTTAAACCATGTACACGGTGGTACACAGTTTTGTACAATATTTTCTGGTAGTGAAATACCTGCTTCTATTGCGGAATCGGGAAGGTCAACAATTCGTTGTACAGGCGACTGATTGATCTTAAAGGCTGCTTTGGGACCAGAGAGGTCTGCCTTTTATGTTCGTGGTTGAAGCCTGGCTGAGTCTTGACTTCTCCACTGAACACAACAAGTCCTGATACTGGTGTTCGTTTTCTCACTCGGTGCAAAATGCCTCGCATATCCTAGTCATCTCGAAGCCCTGTTAGATCATTTCAGTCAGGTTGCTGGAGGGGCTTCAGAACAACAATCTCAAGCCTTATAAAAACTGTGAAGGCAACCATTATCGTTTGCTTTGTTGCCTCGCTGGGGTACAATACTTGAAATATTTTGTCTAGAAACTGCTTTTGGGGAAAAATGACTGATAGATAGAGTGGTTGAAAGTAGGTAATGTGCACAAGAACGTAGACATGTGCTGTCTCCGAAGTTGATTGATGTACTCTTTTGTTTTTTTAACGTCTTCTTATCAATGGGCAGCCAAATGATGATGACAATGATGATAAAAATGATGATGATGATGATAATGACGACGATGATAATAGTAATGATGATGAAGAAGTTGTTGGTAGTGCTGACCGTGTCCTTGCTCCCTGCTTTTGTTGATATTTTTTAATTTTCATAATTTGGGAATGGCAATGTTTTTAACAGGGTCCTATTGCAGTCTATTTATAATCCGTGTATACTAACATGTTGCTACTGTTTTTCTTTGTGGTCAAGGTTGCAAGATGACGTATTTCCGTGTTTATAGCTGTGTACCGTGTATGATGGATTATGTAAAAACAATTCTTGAATAATAGAAAACTACTTTCTAGTCTTCAATCTCTTTTTAAATCATGGTATTTACTTGACATTGTCAGGGATACTTGCCTCAACCTCAATTAACGCAGTCTTTGGTATTGAAATGTATTGGCAGACTGACATTTACTGTGGCGTGGTGTATTTGTAACTATAAGTTGAACCTCTCTTCGATCAGACCGTACAGCTCTTGACACTAACATATTACCTCGTAAATCTGCGACCTAAAAATGATAGCATGTAGGACAGACATCGCATGCATAATGCTATGATAGTTTTGATCATGGTTTAGCTGACATGAGGTAATTATGAATTGTTCGAAACTAATGCTACTACTCCTAGTTCAAGCTTTCAGACTTGAGTTACTGCCGGCCACCCCATCTGACTAATAATCAAATTCACAAAGAGT
>JAAAKM020006971.1:98924361-98950691 GCA_010016025.2 Alatinidae sp. Z8VKAUB7J3 | reverse complement strand
TCAAATCTCGTTAGTGTTCTTCAAAACTTATCATCTCATATAGGTTTTTCGTAATAACACTCTTACAATAACTTGTATAAGTGTGTAAACATATGTACAAGCATGTGTACGCATATGTGTGTATGTATAATCATGTGCGTAACCATGTGTTAAACCATGTGTGTAAAAATGTCTGTAACCATGTCTGTAACCATATGTGTAATCATGTGTGTAACCATGTGTGTAACCAAATGTGTAACCATCTGTGTAATCATGTGTGTAAACGTGTGTAAACATGTGTGCATAAATGTGTGCGTACACATGTGTATGTGAACATATGTGCAAATATATTTAAGCATATGTGTAAACATGTGTGTAAACATGTGTGCACAAATGTGTGCGTAAACATGTGTATGTGAACATATATGCAAACCTGTGCAACACATATGTACAAATACGTGTAAGCACGTAAACATGTGTGCAAACGTGTAACTGTGTGTAAAAAGGGTACACTAAAGAGTACAAGGTAGCTATACTTTTCATGCAGAATATTTTAGTTGTAATATATAACAAAGCCATAGACACCGCTCAGTGATTCACGCTGAAGAAGAAAGTCAAGAACGACGTCGATGATGTCATGGATCTTGCTGTTTCTTGTTCTGTTTCTTAGCTCCTCCTTCTATGACATTAAGCACTCAAATGCATCAATATTGGATGGGGAGGCATTCCTCTCGTGACTTCGAGCTTCTTACGTGACTCGCATCAATTATCAAAAGACGACCTTGAAAGTCAAACAGATATTTTCCTCCCAAACACAATCAGTCAGGTATGATCTCACTTGATACAATAATACGAGTCAAACTGGGATACGATCAAATCTTAATGCCATCAAATAGCATATTACTGGGATTTAGGTCGGATCTGAAAGCCTCTGCTGACAGCATCCTCAATGTGGTATGAATGTCTTGTTTTTATATGATTTCTCCTTTTCAAGCTACTGTTATCTGTTGTGATACCACTGAAATGAAATCTAATATCTGATTCGCCTCTCATACGATTTGATATCATCAATTTCTGTTTAAAGTGTTCTACACACTTGCTGAATCTTTTCACTCTTTCACAAGAGTTACTCAATAAAAGGTTCTTTGAACGATTGTGCTTTCACCCACTAGCACATAAAAGATTCTACATCGATCTCCTTGACAACTCATCGCCTGTTGAATTCTTTATCAATCACAAGGATGCAATGGACCCTTACCCGTACAGCACTTATTGGGTTGTCTGACTCCCTCGATTACCCGCAATTTGATTCTAAATCGGAAGAAGATAAGCGGTTAAACGTTAATTCAAATAGCCATCATTGCCCAGTCCTCAAACGCTCCAGCAGTGTCTTTGTGGATGCCCTGGTAGAAAGAGCACACCCTTGCAAACACTTCGACTCTTGTGCAACTGCAGTAAATGGCAGCCCGGAAAGCAAGAGGCAATAAGAGTGAAGGGGAAGATTCACAAGTTTTTTAAAGCGTTATCTGATACCCAAGCCATGTGATTTTAAAGAAAAATATTGTTTATAAAATTGCTTGATTTAGGTGACGAGATGATCGGCCGTTTTCCATTTCTTCGATGATCAAGAACTTTGAATTATCCTGACTCAATTCAAAATAGAGTGAACAAAGGAGTCCGGATAGTCCAATAAGGCTGTAAATCATTTTTCTAATCCTCTAAACTTTTATCCCATTGAGTAAGAATCTCAGCTGGCTAAATACTCTCTCCAGAGAGATACCAGAAATAAACCTTCTAAGAAAGGCGAATGTACCTTTTATCGAAGAACTATGAATCAACCCAACTTGAATAAAAAGACGCACCAAACCAGAACTAAGATTGACGCAAGGATTTATCCCTGTGTAACACCATGTTCAGTCTTGCAGGGTGGCTTTTATCCATCGCTGGTAAAGAGAGCTAATCGTCTGGTTACAAGGAGCTCCATGACAAATTTGGTCAACCGCACAGTTTGGCTTATGATAGCAAAATTTATTGCTATCACATGCTGTAATCAGTGACATTTAGAACTGAAAAACACTCGAAAGCATTGAGGTTAACGACGGACAAGGAAGCATACCATCACCTGTTCTGTTCGACATGTACAGCAAGATATTGTAGACGATGTGTCGCAAATAGAAAGAGGCTGCTGCTAATAAAAGCTGCGCTGCAAATAAAAAAGCTGATGCCAACAAAAAAATGACCAAAGTTAGATTTCCAAATGACCAGGGGTGACTTCTACTACGTTACAGGTGGAGCCATAGAGGATTATACAAAACTAATAAAACCTATGATTTTAAAGGAATGACAATGAACACTAGAAAGAAATCAACGATGCTTATTTCAAGGCGTTAAGATATTTATTGTAACATCACAGTCGGAAATCTCAATCGGCAAAAAAGGGAAGGAATTATAGCATCAAGGAAGTTAAATTACTAAGAAAGTTGTGTAGGACAATGACGTAAGGAGAAGAATCGGTATGCCAAAGACAACTTTCTTGAAAATGGGATAACTATTTCGTGGAAATTTGAATCTAGTAAAAAAGAAGCATGCCATCAAAACCCATGTTAAATTATTTTGAAAGAAGACTTAATGAGGAAAATATTAGTATGGAAATAGGTTATTAGAGAGGAGTGTTTAAAAAATACTGTGACCGGACCGAGCTTTTCCATAACGTAGTGTTTCTCGGAGTCCGAAAGAAAGAAAGGAATCTATTAAGGAAATGAGCAGAGGACACAGCCATACGCTGGTAACGTCATAAGGAAGTTACCATGAAATGCTATTGAACGGAACATAGATGGGCAAAGAGCCTAAGGTAGACAGACAAGGAAGAATGTGATTGAATGATCAGAAAGATAGGACAGGAATAAATGAGATAATGAAAAGAAAGACACTATATTAGAGGTCAAGACGATATTGATAAGGCATCTTCGAATTGAAGAAGACATAAAATTTTGGGTTACTTTTTGAAGAAACGTGTAGTCCTATCGCACTGTGTGACTGCATGCACTGAAGTTAGCAAAGCCTTTAAAGTAAAATCGATTCATCAAGTGCCCTTTGTAGTTTTTGCATGCATCGGAGAGAAGGTTTAATCAAAGTTCATACTTATTATTTACGTTCTTACTTCTGAGCAAAAAGTTTATACTCCTATTTACACACTCTCGTACATAATTAACTGGCCTGTTCATATCAATCGCTTTAACCATACTGTAAGTTTTTGACATACCTAATACATTTCTTGTTGATTTGCTTACCACGTCCAAAAATACATTCAAGGACGATGACTTCACCTCAAGATTGTTATGACTGAAAGTGGACAAATTATTAAGCTTTGACCTCTTCGCAATAGCCTGCCTCTCAAAATTTCGTACATCACGATAAGCTATATCAAATGTTGGAACTGTGTGTAAAAACCAATTGCTTTTGTACACGTTTTCTCTTTCATCGAGAACGGAGGATTCGGAATGTCAATTAACAAAAGATACGTGAGAAATATAAAACATGTGACTACCGGGGTTCGAACCCGTAACCTACGCTATCGCTCGGCTAAGCTTTGCGTAACCAATATAGATGTGATTTCGTTTTACTTTCTCAGCGAACTAGTATCTTGTAAGCAAAAGGCTGACTTGGAAAATGAAATGTGCCTGACCATGTCTTCAAACCTGGCTTCGCCACTGGTCTAATTTTGACCATTCACAATGGGCTTGTCCCCTCCTTCTGGAAAAAATTCTTATTTGTTTCTACGTGCTTGCTTGCTCGTTCAAGGAAGCAAATGTACACTGTCGCACTACAGTTTTTCCTCCAAAACATCTGTTTCCATTGCCGAAACTTGCATTTCCTTAAAAATTTGCAATGGAGGTGTCGGACAGCAAAGTCTCCGTAAACAGTTTGACTTGCAAAGAAGTGGTGACAACCCGACTTGGGTTTGTGAACGTTTTTCTTATGTGTCAGAGGGAGGCGGGGATACATGGAGTCACGCAACATCGCAAGCAGCTATTGTATGATCAATTGTCTTTATGAATCAGCTGGCGAAAGCGAAGGAAGCCGAAGTGAGATTGACCCATCCGTGTGGAACAATTGAACAGACTGTGCTAACAAGATATATATAATGGTACAATATAATGGCACGCTGTAAATACATCCTCATCTGGTCTACAGAAACCGGCCCTTTGCCCTTTGCCCTTTGCCCTTCTATTATCAATCAATACTTTGCAGTTAACGATTAGCTGTCCCAGTTACACCAATTGTGAAGATAAACTTTTTGATTTTGCATGCACCAAATTTTATCAGACGGGACATACCACCTAAAACTCCCCTTCTTCCCTCCTTAGCTAGTGATTTGCATGTGTTATCATTTGCATCTGTTGTCATTTCCAAGAGGGCACTTTGCTGAAATCAGAAGCAAAAATGCCTCATAATAAAATATGTTGTCTCAAACCCAACCCGACTTCACGACTTCAAGGTATTTGCCCAGCGACTTCTTTGTTTGAATAGGTCATGTCTTTGTTTCCTTATTTCTTAACAATAGCCCAAGACGTGCTGTAAACCTTAAGCACGATATGGTGGTCGTTGACGCAGTTTAGGGGTCATACATAAATGACGTCGTCCAATTTAGTGATACCCCTCCCCCTAACGACGTCATTAAGCTCTCCGACACCCCCTCCCCACCTCCAACACCTATACACAACGCGTGCAGAAACACACTTTCACTAGTCGTAGCCAAATTGCTGGATTAAATTGCTGCCATTTACAATCGAACGACAATGGTAATTCTGGAAATCATCCGATTTTTTAACGCATCATGTATTTTCTAACGCCCCCTCACCCTACTAACATCGTGAAACGTCGACGTAACCGATACCCCTCCCCCCTCCCGGACGGCGTCAATTAGGTATGACCCTTTAAGAGGAGAATGCAATCAAGATTTCGGTTCTCGTGGAAAATGGGCTCCTTGATGGAATTAACAAATAGAAATGAAGGGAACTGTATAATTTGAATAAATCTTGGAATGTACTTAACTTTCGTAGGGTGTGCGCCGTACACCTAGCACACCAAGAATATAGGTCCCTGATTATATTATTGGATCTTTTCCTTTGTGTTTTTCCTGTTGCACACAGCACGTCCTGACACGTTATAACAAGCCTTTCGCCCACGGGCGCGTGTTCCTGGAAAACTGTAGAATGTGAGGTCATAAGAGCGATGCAGTGTTTGTCCGCTTTCTTCAAGTGGTGGCGTTTTGGGCTGTCTACAGGCCTGGGATAGGGTTGTAAGGCTGTGAGATGGGCAGTGGGAAAGTGGGATGTACGGTTGTACAGGTAGAAAAACGTGAGCTATAGATATTATCATTCCAATATTATTCCGTTTTTAAGCCATCAACATTTTTTCTGGTGGGAGGGGAGGGAGGGGGAGACTTTCATTCCTCTACCTACTTTCGTGTTTTGTTTGTATTTGCAAAACTTTTCTTTATGCTCATGAAATGGAGGAGGTTTTTTTTCTTGTCTTCGTTTATTATTTGATTTCGACGATTTGGTGTCACCATGACATTATCATAAAAAAAACTAAAGGCAAGATCTATTTTATTATAATTGATCATCGATGGCAGCCCTTCCTTGGTCAACTCACATAGCATAGAGAAGTTCGTCTCCAATTGTGAGGAAGCTGGATGTCGATGTCTCCCAATGGATGACTGGGAGGGAAATACTTTTACATGTAATGACTCAGTTTTTACATTGAGGGTTAGGCGCGTATCCAGAGTCAGAATGTGAATCGGCGTGTCTAAACTTTGGAGGAGCTATTCTGAATGAGGGGATAGGGGCTGACGATGAAGCTGCTTCAGGGAAGCCTATAGATGTTTGAATCAAGATGAAATAATTGGAGGGGAGATGGTAAGTTTAGGGGACTTAGCTCTTACTGTAGGTACCGCAATAATCCACGCAGTTGCTCCACCCTTCATTAGATGCATAGTTTTCTCGCCCACTATATTTTTATGGACGTCACAGATTTTCTTCTTCATTGAGTAGTTGCAACTTTTTCCCTTTAAATTCATCAATATGTAAATCCCTTCACGCGTTTGATAGCCTTAAATATCGCCAGTTTCTGCATTCGAGTTAGAACAGATAATTTAGTCTTTGGGTATGTAGGCTATATTCTCAAGACTACAAGGTCTTAAGAGGTAAGAATATTTACGCAATTTTGATTTATTGTATGTTTTATAGATTGATTCACTCGCATTTGCATGAAAGCTAATTTTGTTAAGTAGTTATAGTAATCAAATTATGTACTAAGAATTTTGTAATTTTATTTATTTCAGATTTAAATCGAGTTGTATCGGGCTAAACTGCCGTAAAATTCATCAATCATTTTCATTCAGATCATGTCGTGTTGATTTTGAGTAACATGGTGCTGAGGTTGTTGGTTTTTTGCATAGTTGTAGTCGTTCGGCTCGCATGTGAATCCGTGATTTGCTTGTAATTTGGGAAGCTATAGTTCAATGTAAGGAGCCATCCTTACACTTACATTTATTAAACAATTAAGCTTGCTGTTACAGGTTAACATCAGAGAATGCTGTTTGGACTTAAAATTTCGCGAGTCGGTGGAAATTGTCGAGCGGTCCGCCAGGGGTTTCTTCATCGTGCTCGTTTCTATAATGTTTGTTTGCAAATGAAAGGTTTAGTGACTTTCCGAACGCTCATGCAAGTACCTCAGCAACACAGGTTACATTTCAATCTATAAATTGTACGTTACTTGGCTGTTCGATGAAAAATTTTAATAATCCTGAGACACCATTTTGTCTCCCGATATATTTACCAAAGTGCTAAATCAGAACTGGAGAACATGGAGACGAAAGACTTTTCATGCCCCCCAAGTATGAGTACTGAATGAATATGTCGCTGGCAATTACAAAAGACGTGGAGACATCATGGATTCGGCATTTTTGCTTGAAATATCCTGTTCCCTTTTCGGTACAACTTAAGATCCGGGTTGCCGCGACAGCCTCGTTGCACTAGGCTGATGACGTCTGATAAGTCCCACACTTTCATAGAGGCGGTCTTCTTCTGAGTTATTAATTTAGAGTTTAGGTTCGTGCAGTATCAGCATCGTGGCGGGTTTCGTGAATGAGGAAGTCAAATGTTTTAGTCTTAGCATCCACTGTGACGTCCCCTTCCCCACTTATTCAGTGTGCACAGAATACATTTCTTAGAATGGAGTTATCTACAGGGGAAGTGTTCATCTCACGTTGCTATAATGACGCTCCACTATCTGGTGCTTTAAGCTGACTTTTTGTTAGCAATGTGTGTTCACGCAGTCACAGCTCGTTACCAGGTCACTTCCTGCTGATAGTTGTAGTTTCGACATCTGTGGAAAAGAGATTTTATTGGAGTGCGGAATTGAGATCTGTAGTTTATTCACAATCGTATTATATCTTAGGAATTTATGTCGTAGGCAAAAATCTCGTTTAAAGATTTAAATGCCAATAAGAACCATCTCTTTTCTTTGTGCCACTAAGTGCTGCCACGTGAGACGCAACAATGTGCAGACCCATTCCAGCAGAGAAATTCATCTCGAGTCTAATATCCCTGACAGACAGATAAAATCTGAAAATGCCAGCTCAACCGTAAAATTAAACCCAGAATTATTGGGCTAATAATCGAACCGATTTTACTCTGTACGGATCTGAAATTTGGACTCTCTCCACCAGACAACACCGCCGTCTAGATGGGTGATATACCCGTCTTCTCAGGACAGCATTCTTGGAAAATCTTTTATTGAAAACCTCTCAGCTCTTGAATGATATATGGTGACCTACCTAGGATATCAACCTTAGTCCAACGGAGACCCGTCCAGTTTGCTTGTGTCGTCGTTCCTCTTAAGGAGGCACACATCATCACTCAAGCGGTCTCGGAAATTCACCTTTCCTGATATCATATGCAAGGACACCGCCATCGCCTAGGAAAACCTTCTAACAGCTATCACCGAGAGGAAATACTTGAAAGGTGTAGTGAATTTTATCTGAGCTGACTCTGCAAGATGATGATGATCCTTGATTGCAGCCACAATGCATACCTCTCAGTATTGTAGTCTGTACGCAGCTATCCACGCATTCCTTGCCGCCAAGTTTATGCTGAAGAAGTGAAAATCATTCTCCTACCAATACTAGTATATTATTTAAAAACTCCGTAGGGAATCACAAGACTTCGTTAGTGGAGCAAAGTATAACATGAAAACGTTTTTAAGTGCATAGTCGGTTTGAAGCTTTTAGTACTGATGACATCAAAATTGAGTTACGTTGTCACCCTTCCAGTTCTACAATTTGAATCTACAATTGTGCCCAAATTTGGAGGATCGTAAAGTCTTCAAAAAATATTTATCATCAGGGTAGCCTAAAATCCCTGGGTTTATAAACCGATAAACCTATGCAAATTTCGTTACAAAATCAAGTGGCAAACCAAAAAAAACATTGACAACACATATTAAGCCTTGCCCCCTCCAAGTAATAATTTTGTAACGGATACTCCAAATTTTTATACAAAGCTTCTGACATGGCTTTGGAAGTGGGAGAGTCTCCACGATTAGGCAAAAATTACGATACTGGAATTAATGCAGTAATACAGAGATAACCACAGTTGATATTCAAACGACTATGCACTGTTTTGGTGTCCTGATGATACACTAACAGCAGTTACATTGAAGAGAGGAAATTATACATTTGACAACACTAGATGGAGATCTTCTCGTTAAATATGTCATGATGCTTACTCATAAACGTGTAATCAATTTTGTGATGAAAATTTGATATTAAGTCTTCACGTTAAAGGCGGATTATTGAAGAAATTTAAAAACAAGTATAAACTATAATAAAAGAGATTTCCTTAAGAGTTGACTTTACTTGATTCGTCAAATCAAACATATCAGCATCCAAGCCCTCAACATTCAACAGAGTTTTATCGAATTGTGAGTCTCTTCTGTTAGTCAGAACATCCGTATGCTGTCATACTTGCTGTACAAAGTACATAACTGCAAGTCGATGTTCGTATTCTCTTATCAATATTGTTATTGTCAACAACCAGGATGTATTCCCTCAGTACCGTAGCCAGGGGGATGCTTGGTATGCTTAGCATCCTCTAGAGGTGGAATTCAAGGTCAAATAGCACCCCCTACTTCATGGTCGTCTGTCCTAGAGTTTTGAAATGTGTTAGAGCATTTCTCAGACTTGTTGAATACCCTGTTCCATATATCTTTTCCAAGATATCAAATCTGCACACCTAAATTTGAAAATTTTGAAGTACAGTTAACTACAGAGACCTGGTTTCTACGAGTGCCCCTGCTCCGCTTTTTAAAAGGGTTCATCGACTTTCCAGAAGAGGTCGCACAAAAATTACGTTAATTGTTGAACAGGCTGGCCCGTACGCCTTTAACTTATGAAGCATACCCTAAGATATGCTCATAGATAACAAGCATGCCCTACAGAGATGGCTACGGCACTGTACAGAAGTTGCGTCTCTACCAATGAAGGTAGAAATGTATCATCAATTAAAGGACTTTGAAGTACTTATTTTGATACTGTTTGGTCAGTTGGCACTGCAAGGAGTCGGTCGATGTGAATCTCTGTAGTATTTAAACATAAATAAAATCGGGATGGCTGCCCATATTTGATGCTTTGCCTCGTACTTTCTCTGATCCCAATGTACCCGTTTTTAACGAGGGCCTCGCGCTACAACAAGTATGCGAAGCTTGGTATGTATGAGCTACGGCAAAGTGAAGGGGCTCCATTCAGGAACCGCGAAGCGACATTAAGCAAAGAGGACCTATTTATAACAAACGAGAACGGTAACGACGTAAAGGACAGGAAATTTGAATATTTTTAAGCGAGGAGGGGCTAAAGCTACCCTAGCCATTATGCTCAGCGATCCTTACTTGTTCTTTCAAGTTTAATAAGAAACTTCAAACTGAGTTTCGAAAATCTCTAGTTTAACGTAGTTAATGTAGTTTAAGGTCTGTAAAAATATTACTGCTGCAGCTGCTGTACAAAATGAGCAGACCTATAACCCATTGAACACAAAAAGTCGTTGCAAATAGGGCTTGGGTTTAAGGGGGCAAACTTGGCAGTTCAAACAATTGGGCTAGGAGGCTAATATCATTTCAGTTGTTCGTTTACTATTATTAAGGTATTAGCCAGCCGGCCATCTATAAATCGAATTGAAATGTGAAACTATCTTTGGGCAAAGTGAGTGTTTTTTAGGAAGTCTAGCATGTCACAAGCCTCAATACTGTGTAACAGTCACTCTATGATATAAGATACGTGTTTTTTATAATGCAGTTTATATACAAGTACGTTCAAGGCTGGGTAAGAGCGGCAGATATTGATCCTGCCTATGGTCTCAAGATATCTCAATGTCGCTCTGGTTGCACGTAAATGATCAAAATTTACCTCCGAGTAACATCTATTTATAAATTAAATTAAAGATCATTAATCATGTCCATCATTTTGTACACAGTACGCATTTTGACGGTGAAAGGCAAAAGAACGGGGGCATTGGGGAAAATGCCCTGTGACAAAGTTGGCGATCTGCCGACATCGGGTTTTCGGGTGGCGGCGGAAGATCATCGCCATTGGCCAAAAGCGCGTTGGTGACATCATTGGCGTCAGCCGGTTTTGACAGATAATCCGTGGCCCCGATCTTCACCGCAGCCACTGCGGTCGCAATCGCACCATAGCCGGTCAGGACAATCACCTTGGAATCAGGTCTCCGCTCGCGAATGACCTCGACCACATCAAGCCCGTTGCCATCCTCCAGCCGCAGATCAATCACCGCATAGGCCGGTGGGCGCGCCGTCGCGATGGCCTTGCCGCCAGCAACGGTCTCGGAGGTTTCCGGTTCAAATCCGCGTTTTTCCATGGCTCGCGCCAATCTGCGCAGAAACGGCTCGTCATCATCGACAATCAGAAGTGATTTGTCCTCACCGATCTCTGCAAGCGGCCTGTCTGCCATGGCGCGTATCTCCCGGACCTATTCGCTTCGGGAAACACTAAGTCTGGGGGCGGCGCGCGTCAAACCCTGACGTGACCGCGACTCAGGATGCGTTTGCGTAGCAGGCCACCGTATCGGCGATCTGATCTACGGTCGCATCGCGCCGGAAGAAGTCGACAAACCCGGCTTCCGGCAGGACCAGATAGGTGAAGGTCGAGTGATCCACGAGGTAATACTCATCATCGCCGGGCTGCCGGTTGTAATAGGTCTTATAGGCCTGACTGGCCGCTTTCACCTGCGCCGGAGAGCCTGTCAGGCCCAGCATTTTCGGATGCATGATGTCGGTGAACTCAGCCACGACCTCTGGCGTGTCCCGCTCCGGATCGATCGAGATAAAGAGCGCGGAGGCCGACACATCCCGTTCGGCGAGCAGATCCAGCGCTTCGGCATTGCGCGCGGTATCAAGCGGGCAAACATCGGGGCAGAACGTGTAGCCGAAATAGACCAGTGTCGGCTCGGTGATCACATCCTTGTCCGTCACGGTCTCGCCGGTCTCGCTCACCAGCTCAAACGGTCCGCCAATCGCGCCTGCACCTCCCGCGATAGAGGATTGCGAACAACTGGCGAATTGTGTGTCGCCGCCACGGTTCATCACAACAAACACCGTCAATGCGCCGAGCATCCCGATCACAAAGACCAAAGCCACAATCGCATAGAGATTTCGCATGACGCACCTGTCGTTTATCTGGACCCCTAGTTGATCCGGCATCATGGGCCGAGTATCAATCGGCCATTATGACGCGACTGATCAAATCTCCATGAGCGACATCTCCAGCGGACTGCTGCAAGAGAATTCCCGTCGAGGCCTGATCCGTCTGCGCACCCTGATCATCCTGCGCTGGCTCGCCATTGGCGGGCAATCCATCGCGGTGTTCATCGCGGCTTATGTACTTGAGCTGAAGATCGAACTTGGCCTGTGCATGATCGCAATCGGCGCGTCCGTGATCATCAACCTCATTGCGATCTTCGTCTATCCCGAAAGCCGCCGCCTGCGTGAACGCGAGGTTCTGCTGACGCTTCTGTTCGACCTCTCACAGCTTGCATTCCTGCTCTATCTCACCGGCGGATTGAACAACCCCTTTGCGCTTTTGATCCTCGCGCCTGTGACCATCTCCGCCATGACGCTGCGCCCGAAGAATACCTTCTTCATGGGCGGGCTGGCTGGCATTTTGGTCTCGGTCCTCGCCGTTTATTATGTGCCGCTGCACAACGATGTCGGCTTCATCCTGCGCATGCCGCAGATGTTCATCATCGGCTTCTGGGTCGCCGTGATGATCGGCATCGGCTTTCTGGGCATGTATGCCCATCGCGTCACCTCCGAGACCTATTCCATGAGCCAGGCGCTTCTCGCGACACAAATGGCCCTGGCCCGCGAGCAGAAACTCACCGATCTTGGCGGCGTCGTTGCCGCTGCCGCGCATGAGCTCGGCACGCCATTGGCAACGATCAAGCTGGTCAGCTCCGAATTAGCGGAGGAACTCGGCGACAATCCCGATCTCCTTGAAGACGTCGCCCTGATCCGCGAGCAGGCTGATCGGTGCCGGGACATCCTGCACTCCATGGGGCGGCGCGGCAAAAGCGACCGCCACCTTCTGACCGCCCCGATTTCCGCTGTGGTCGAAGAAGCCGCCGAGCCGCATCTCGAACGCGGGATCGAGGTCAGTTTCGACTACGCCCCCCGCGACGAGGCCGCCGACCGCATCCCCGAGATTCAGCGCAGACCGGAAGCCATTCACGGGCTGCGAAACCTGATCCAGAACGCGGTTGATTTCGCCGACAAACAGGTCTGGGTCGATACCCGCTGGTCCGACAGCCAAATCTCCGTGCGCGTCATGGATGACGGCAAAGGCTATCCCGCCGATCTGATCGGGCGGATCGGGGACCCCTTCATTCGTCGCCGCGCGCGCCAGGCCGATGCCGACCAACGCCCGGAATATGAAGGTATGGGGCTTGGACTGTTCATTGCCAAGACATTGCTCGAACGCTCTGGCGCGGAGGTGCTGTTCTCCAATGTCACCGAGGCCGGGATGACCGATCCGCATAGCAAATCCGGCGCCATAGCCGAGGTGATCTGGCCGGTTGAAGCCCTCGCGCCGACCCAATCCACCGAAGGGTCTGGCCTCGGCGAGAACCCGGTGATCGACGTCTGACCCGGCTTTTTTAACTCTGAGTTAACCAAGTCCACTTAGGCAGAATATATCTGTTCTAAATCTTATGGTTCTCATGTCTGAGTCTCTTCTGGCACTCGTCGCTCCCGGCCTTACCGCGCTTGGTTTCCTTGCTCTCGTTATCACCCAGTTTGTCGCACGCCGACCGGTTGCCGATACGGCCACTGAGGCACCTCTGGCTGTCAGCGACGCGGACGCACATGTGTTCGAATATGCCGATGGTCAGCTTGTCGGCGCTTCCCGGCGCGCAAAAGCGGCGCTGAACGACGCCGGGCTCAGCAGTGACAGCTATGACGTGCTGATGACCCGGCTGGGCCGCATTTTCCCCGATATTCGCTCGCGCTTCGATCTCGCACTTGAGGCCTGCCGGTCCGAGCAGATGTCCGAATTGTCCGCCGATGGGCCGATCACCGTGCATATGGAGCCGCGTCTGAATGGGCCCCGGATCACAATCACAGGTCTCGCCGCGCCGTTTGCCGATCAGGCGCTGGTCGATCTTGACCGGTTTCAGTCCCAGTCCGAGGAGCTCGAAACACTCAAATCCATGGCGCAAATCTCCCCCGTACCCACCTGGCGCGAGAATGCGCGCGGTCAGATCAACTGGACCAATGAAGCCTATCGCAACCTCGTCGGGGAAGCGGATGTTGAGGGAGAGCCGGAAACCCTCCCGCCGGTGCGCCTTTTCCAAAGCGCGCCTGTTGCCAAACCCGGCGACACGCCAAAGGCCCGCCGCTCCGCGCTGAAGATGCATGACGGCGGATCGCGCGTCTATGAGACGCTGAGCCTCGGCCAAGGCGACAATTCCGTGCATTTCGCCATCGACGCCACGGCCACGGCCCTTGCCGAAGACAGCCTGCGCAATTTTGCGCAAACCCTCACGCAAACCTTCGCGGAACTGCCCATCGGTCTGGCGATCTTCGATCGCGCCCGGCATCTGGTCATGTTCAACCCGGCCCTTATGGACCTCACATCGCTCTCGCCCGAATGGCTCAGCGCCAAGCCAACGCTTTACGACATGCTCAATGAGTTGCGCGAAAAACGCATGGTGCCCGAGCGCAAGGATTTCAACGATTGGCGCAATCAGCTCTCCGAGGTCGAACGCTCGGCCGTGAATGGCACCTTTCAGGAGACCTGGACCCTGCCCAGCGGTCAGGTCTACCGCGTCATCGGACGTCCGCACCCGCAAGGCGCAATTGCCTTCTTTGTCGAAGATATCACTTCCGAGATCGCCGTCACCCGCCGCATTCGCGGTGAGAAGCGCCTGCAGGACAACATCCTGAACGTCATCAGTGAGGCCGTCGTCGCCTTTGACGGCCAGGGCCGCGTCTGCGCCTCCAATGATCGCTTCACCGAGATGTGGGAAGCCGATCCGCTGAAAGCCGAAACCATCCCCGACATTCGCGACATCGCCATGATCTGGCAGGACAAATGCCACCCGAGCCCGGTCTGGGGCGATCTGCGCGATTTCGTGTTCCAAAGCACCGAGCGTGTGGAGTGGACCGGCAGCGTCATTCATCGCGATGGCCGCACGATCATGGCCCGCATCTCGCCACTGCCCGGCCACGTCACTCTGGTGAGTTTCGCCGAAACCGACGAACCCGCCGTGGCCAGCGGTCCGCGGGAGGTGAAATTAGCCAGTCTCAACGCCGGATGATCGCTTGCGGCTCCCGGGCCATGCCGTAGAATTCCCGGCATGACGCCGGGGGACACTCACACCACAACCGAACTCACGCTGAACGGCCCGGACGCGACCACGCGCCTGGCCGCGCAATTGGCTGATCTCGCCGCACCCGGCATCGTGATCCTGCTCGAAGGTCCCGTCGGTGCTGGCAAAACGCATCTCGCGCGCGCGGTGATCCAGACGCTGCAGGCGCGCAACGGCCCCGTCGAGGATGTACCCTCACCGACCTTCACCCTCGTTCAAACCTATCAGGCCGGTGATCTGGAGATCTGGCACACCGATCTCTACCGCCTCACCGATGTCAGCGAATTGATCGAGCTTGGGCTCGACGCCGCGTTTCAGTCCTCATTCTGCCTCATCGAATGGCCTGACCGGATGGGCCCGCTGCCAGACGGCCAGCCGTATCTGCACATCCAACTCACCAACGGCGAATCCGACGACACGCGCCTCTCGATGATCACCGCGCAGAACATGGCCCTGCCGGATTTTATCGGAGCCGCATCATGACCGCGCGGCATGACCAAAGGCAGGCATTCCTTACCGGCACGGATTGGAAATCCGCCAAAGTGACACCGCTCACCGGCGATGCCTCCGCCCGCTGCTACTGGCGTCTCGACGGCATGAGCCAGCCTGCGATTCTCATGGACGCGCCGCCCGAGCGCGATCTCAAAACGCAGGAATTTGTCGACATCGCGGCGCATCTCAATGCAATCGGCCTTTCCGCGCCCCGCATTCTGGCGGCTGACATTGCCGACGGATTTCTCATCCTCGAAAACCTCGGCGCCGACCTTGTCTACAACCGCAATCCGCAATCTTTCGAGACTGAGACCGCGCTCTACGCCCATCTCGCCGACATCGCTCTGCACCTCTGGGCTCATCCGCCCGACACGGCGCTCCCGCAGTTCGACGCAACCGAGATGACCGCACAGATGGACCTGTTCGAGGATTGGTACTGCCGCCATACACCCGGCTCCGACGCTGGTGCCGCCGCCGAGCTGATCGCCGCGCTGTCCGAGCATCTCAACACCGCTCTGCCCACCAACACCGGCATGATCCACCGCGATTACCACGTGCAAAACCTGCTGTTTCTGCCAAACCGCACAGGTCTTGCGGATATCGGCCTGCTGGACTTTCAGGACGCGATGCTCTGCGCACAAAGCTACGACATCGCCTCACTGCTGACCGATGCCCGTCAGGATGTCAGCCCCGATTTGCGCGCCGCGACGCTCGCCCATGTCATCCGGAAAACCGGCCGACCGGCAGAGGAGGTTTCCCTCGAATTCGCCTTCTGCGCGCTCCAACGCAACCTTCGGATCATCGGGATTTTCGCCCGCCTCGCGCTGCGCGATCACAAACCGCAATATCCCGGCTTCCTGCCCCGCGTCTGGGCCTATGTCGATGAAGCGCTCAACCACCCGCACCTCACCAATCTGCGCCCGCTCTTCACCCGAGCGGCAACACCCCCGACACCGGACGTCATCGCCCATTTGCAAGCGGGATCAGCCCCGTGAACCCAACCCACGCCATGATTTTCGCCGCTGGGTTCGGCACGCGCATGCGGCCCCTGACCGACACGCGGCCCAAACCCCTCATCGAGGTCGGCGGCAAGGCGCTGCTGGACCATGCGCTCGATCTGGCCGAAGGCGTCAATGCCAAGCCGGTGGTGAACGCCCATTACCTCGCCGAGCAGGTGATCACCCATTGCCAACCGCGCCCCGACTGCACGGTTCTCACTGAACAGCCCGAGGTGCTCGACACCGGCGGCGGGCTCAAAAACGCGCTTCCGACACTTGGCCCCGACCCGGTTTTTGCGCTGAATTCCGATGCGGTTTGGGCCGGTCCAAACCCGCTGGAACTGCTCGCGACCGCCTGGAATCCGGCGCATATGGACGCGCTTTTGATGCTCGTCCCGCTGAGCCAAACTGTTGGCTACACGCGCGCAGGCAGTTTCATGCTCGGCCCCGACAATCGCATCCACAAAAGCCCCGATGGCCTCGCCTATACCGGGGCGCAAATCGTCAAAACCGACATGCTGCGCGACCACCCTGAACGCATCTTCTCCCTGCATGTGCTCTGGGATCGGGCAATCGCCGAGGGTCGCGCCTATGGTCTGGAATATCCCGGGCGTTGGGCCGATGTCGGCACGCCGGACGGTATCAAACTCGCCGAAGACATGCTGCAGGCCATCGATGTTTGACCCGTCCGATCACCCGCGGTTTTTTACCGTCCCGCTCGCCCATGATTTCCCTCGTGCCATTCTCACCGGGCTCAAAACCCGCCTGCAGGATCAACCGCCACAGGCCGCCGCGCGCGTCGAGCTGTTCGTCAACACCCGCCGGATGGAGCGTCGCCTAAACGCGTTGCTTCAATCAGATGGCGCGGCCTTGCTGCCGAAAATCAAACTGATCACCGATCTCGCCACCAGCCCCGGCCTCTCGACTTTGCCCCAGCCCGTGGACCCGCTCGCACGGCGACTGGAACTGCGCCAATTGGTCAAGGGTCTGCTCACAGCCAACCCTGATCTCGCACCAATCCACACGGCACTCGACCATGCCGATACGCTGGCGGCTCTGATCGAGGAGATGCATGGCGAGGGCGTCAACCTCACCGACGTGCTGACCCAGGACCTCGGCGATCACGCCGAACACTGGCAGCACACGGCGGAGTTTCTCGATTTCTCAACGGTATCTGAATCAATGAAAGGGGCTAGCGTCACGCTTTCTGCAAGCAATCTATTCGATAAAGAATACCGACAATAGAACGGCATAGCTACAAACCTTAAGTGGTCCTGATGTTTGGTTGGCAATTGTGTTCCCATTGCTGTAGACATCTCCTATCAAACAGTCACTTCTGTCCATATCAAACAGCAATGCCTTATAAAGAAAATTATGAAAGATAAGTAATTATGAACAAACATATCACGTAAAAAGAGGGAAAAGAGCAAAATATATTCCTGCATCAGCGAATGCTAAGTACTTCCCTTCGTAACAAAATGGAAACAAAGAAACTTACAAAACTAAGATAGACTCACATTCGTTTCTTTCTTAAGTTCTTTTACCTACGGTTGATACGGTTAAACACAATAGTATAAGCCGTATTGTAGGGCGGGTGATGACGATGGGGTCAGAAAAGATTTAAAAAAACTTAGGGCATGATGATGATGAGGACGACGACGATGATGACAATGATGATGATGATGATTATGGTAGTAACGACGATGACGATGACGATGACGACGACGGCGATGATGATGATGATGATGATGATGATGATGATGATGATAACGATGATAATGACTATGACGACGATGATAATGAGACTGAAAAGGAAGAAGAGAAGGGAAAAGAGGCAAAAGAAGAAGTAGAGGCGCTGCGTGCTCAGCGCTGGTTCTTGAAACATAATATATGAGATAATATGAGATAACACACCGTCTGTCTATTGTCGAGCCACACCCTTCTTTCCCTCCCTGTATAGATTGCATCTCAGTTTCATCTTTTCCTTACTCCGTTAGATGTTATTAGCTTTAACCAAATGATCAACCTACTGAACGTGAGTAGGTCCACGTAGTAACAAATACGTCGACTCCAAATGAAGACGTATTCTTATATAAAAAAGTGAGCATTTTTAATTACCTTTGTTCTCTCTAGCATTTCTTCTTTTTCTACAAACGTACTGCAGTGTTTTTGACAAACAGAAAATTCGTTTTCAGCTTCCGAAAACCACTGGTTCCATTCTGCAACCGATTCCCAGAATGCTTTGCATGCCGTTATAAAATTATTGAGTATTTTCTTGGTCATCTCGGTCTTCTCATCCAATTGATTTATCATACTCGTTACATAAAACTTCCATTGTGGAAAATGAGCACAATTTTGAAGCTCTTCGATTTCACAAATACTTGAGAAACGACTATTTACTTGTTCCACGTCAACCATTTTTCTCTACGAAATGAACAAAGTGGACATTATATAATTACTCAATCCAACAGTAACTGATGAAAACAACAGTAGTGATCAAATTGCAAGGTGGGCTGACTAGCAAGCGATGTTGGGTCATTTAAACCCTAGGCCCGCGGCTGTGAATAACTTTTGAATTCTTTCTTCTAACTTACAGAAACTTTCTGACCTTTCCTAACTTTTATCTGGCAAACTTTTGGTAAAAAAAATTGGCTGTCACGGCCGGCGGTCTGGTCATGTGACCCTGATAACAAAAGTTGACCATATATAGTGAAAAGTTTCAAAGGGCTATAACTCGAGGTATTTTCCATAGATTTGCAAATATTTTGTAGAATGATATAAAATTAACTTCTTAAATACATTTCAAACTCGTTAATTCTAATCAAAAGCTAATTAGCATTAATTAGTGAGTAATTATGGATTTTGATGACGTCGTATTTCCACTTCTAACTTTTTAACAACTTTGTATTTAAAAATCATAGAGAAGGGTCCCAAATATATAAATAAGGCTAAATGGGATTTAAAACAAGTAGAACCATATGTTATTGTTCAAACGGATGCATATCGTGACACATAATCAACATATTCTGTTTAAAGTGGTTTAGCTCCGATCGTTGAGACTTCTCATCTTCACTGTTGGTTCCGATATTTGTCCCGAATACTTTTTTTCTCAAGTATTTAGAATAGAAAATTATTCTATTGGTCAAAACAGCTTTTGAGGTAACTCTTGCTGCTTTTAATTCATGAAATAAAGCGTAGAAACTTCTATTCCATTTCGACCAGACTTACGTCCAATAAACATTTTTCGACTTGACTATCTTACCTTATAATGCTAATAAAAACACATATTGTACCAATAATTTCGCCATAAAAACGCTTAAATTCAACGTCAAACGGTCTCGAAGAATTTAAAACCTTAATATCAAAGCATAAAACCACGTTTTATAGCAGTTTACATGTTAAAATAGCCGCGGGTCTACTACTACTGTGAAGGAATCGTGAAGGAATCGCAGAACGTGTGGCACTTATGGGAGAATCACACAACCAAAGTGGGAGGAGTCAAAAAAGACGTTGTAATCAGCTACAATTGGAAATAAAAGGACAAGTTGAGATAGCAAGTAAGAGTAGACACTGGCGAGGAAGAGTCCGGCACAACCAGAATGAAGAGACAACGAGGTAGAGGAAGAAGATGGCCCCACTCCTTATCAGGGGGCTAAACTGAGAGATTGGCAGAGGAAGAAGACGACAACAAGAATGCTAGGCAACAAGGAGACCTCGGGTTTACAAACAAAATTACGGGAGGTGACAGGGCAAAATACATAGTCTTCAAAGAAAGAGTGGCAAAAGCAAACAGCTTCCAGCGCAAAAAGTTACTCAATGAAAAAATTGTAATGCAAGTTAGTAAGGAAACCAGATTATCACTCACCTCCAACGACTCTACCTTGGTCCTTGCATCATCCAATACGTCATTATCTGATAATTCAAGGCTATCAATTTCTCTATCTACTAACAGTATTTTCACTACTATTGATTCCATATTTTCCATATATTTATTTACAAAAGTCATTTCTTCAGTATTATATCCATCTGTTAATTCATTGTGATTATCAGTGTGCTGTGGTGCATCGTTAAAATCAGAAGCGTTGGAATTTGGATTAGAAATGGTCCTAGTCAGGAGGCTTGATGAGCCTTCGACCACAACTACTTCCGCCGATAAAATGATTTCTTCAACTGCATTGTCGTCAAGCTCATTATCCATATTTGAGACAATAGCCTCCACTTCGCTACTGGGGATTGACAATTCTACTCCAGCCATATTTCGTATAATTTCAATCTTGCTATTAATAGCACATAAAAGTTCCTGGACCACGTGTTTATCAACCAATTCATTACCATTCTCTCCTTTTAAAATGCATCGTAAAGATTGTCCAGCAAGCAGTAAACTTCTCCGATGGGATTCAAGTTCTGTCTAATTAACGAGAAAAGTAAGATAAGGAGATTTGGTCAACAAACTATCATCGCATGTGTAAATTCCTCATGACCAGAAACAATAAATTTTTTACCCTAAAGGCGTAGACAAATAGCACTTCTGTTTAGGGTTGGCATACACTTTAGAATTTCCTAAGTGTCCCCGTTGAGATCAATAAGCGACGATTACTAATAGCAATGAATACAGCAATCTTACCGATAATCTCCTTGCACATACAGTCCATGTCAACCTGAACGCAACTAAGCACTTGCCAAATATTAACACTGCCTTCGAACTATTACACACTTACATCACTATCCAACTTCTCGCTAGTTAATCACAACCACATGAAGACATACAGTAAACTAAAGTCAGTACCAAAAGCTATTTATTTGCGATGAAACATTATTACATCCACTGTGGAAATGGCACAACTTCTACAACTATGTTGGTCACTGGCTCTCATGTTATCGACTTTAATTCATGCAAACAACAGCTCATCTGAAAACCAACCGAGAACTTGCAAAGCAAGATTAATACGACCTATGGTAACTATATTCCAAAAACAGGTATGTGTTCAGCATGAAGTAATTAACCAATGGGTGCCATACCACTAAGAGTATCATCAAATTCAAAGATTTCGTATGCTGTCAAGACTTCGAATATCCATCCAGAAATTATATATAATTTTGTCACTACATCGTCCGGCTTTCGTTTGAGAAGGATATTAACTTAAAATCTGTAGCAGGCATGTGTACTACAATCGCAGATCCTCTTAAGGAGGCGTCGTTCTCTTGTAGTAAACTGAAGTCAAGTTAATATCCCGTACTCTAAAATTTCCTATCGACAACTTATATTCTTTTCTATCGCCATTGATACCTGGGAAAGATGACTTATTGTTGTTTGCTCTAAAGATTTCCATACTCTTTTATTACTTAAAGTTAGGTTAATTATCATCAGAAGTCCTTTCTGCCACACAATATGGTGAAAGAATGCATGACTAATTGCAACCATTTCCCCTGGTCTTGTTTACAAGGCAAAGATAATCTCCAAAGTATACCACTACAATTCTAATAAGAGCACTCTTTGGAAACAATGAGCATTGGCTTTTAAAGGTAGCTCAAACTCAAAGAATACAACGTTTGTACACAAGACGTAATGGGATCCGTGCTTTGCAAATTATAACCGGCAGCAGAATGGTCTACCACTGTAGACACATATGAGTTTCAATGAGATTAAGGGATAATACGTTTCATATTAATGCCTAATTCTTCTAAAATTTGTTCAGCGTTCAGAACGAGGCCCATTCATTACTTTTACAAGTGGCTCTGCATCGCTGACATTGCGTGACTAACGTACACCATGGCAAGTGAGATTCACCATGAAATTGCTGGTGCGTCTTTCTTCAAATGGCGGGCAATACTAGGGTGGGAATCGTGGCGTAAAAATAACCTCAATGGTAGCAAAGACACTACGGCAGCCTGGGGGAACCCTTGGCCTTTTCCGCTGGTCGCTTGGATCGTGAATATTCGACAATCGGGGGAGCTGAATGAAGAAATCCAGAATTTATGGATTATGTGACAAACTGACGACGGACAGATGATAACCGTTGATGTGAAGGAAAGGCTGTTGTTGATACTGTGAAACACCATAGGAGAAGCCCAAACTTAAGTGGGGCAAGAGGGTGAATCATAATAAAGTTGCTAGATAGCATCTGCAATCGTTTAAAGGCCGTCAATGAGTTTCCCTGTTAACCCCATCAACTCTCTCCTAAAACGTCTGCGAAAAAGTTTAACATCGTGCACCAAAAAGCTATGTAAGGGAACTTCAGGTTGTACGTGTGTGTAATTTTGATGGAATGTCAATGAAAAACATTTATCACTTCAACAATCTTGATTAAGTTGTAAATAAGTGCTAAGCAAATAAATACAAAAAGGAAATAATATAATTAGTAATTTTATCCTGAAAAATATTTTAAAAAATAATTATCTTTCTGTTTATCTAGTGTGAAGGACAGAATCAAATCAGGGAGAGTACGTATTACAAAGACCGGCTTTGAAATCCTAGTACGACACTTTCTGCTAGAAAATGATAACAATCTTCGACCCAGATTCTGCAAAGGTGCTTATCTCAAATCAAGCAGGGAATGGAAAAGGAAACCAATTATCAGATACATGTTTTGTTACTGTATTTAAGTCTATGACAAGATAATCTACACTGGTGATTTCAAAAGATTTCAAGCCACTTCCGATTGAGTGCTGGGCTTTTGCACAATTATACAAAATGGTCAGCAAGCCCATTTCTGGGAGTACACTGCTTTAAAGCCAACACTTTCCTAAATGGACTATGTCAAATGTCAAGCAATCTGAGGAAGAGATTTCTGTATCGGTAGGCATCACGCAAAGAGGTTTCTCTTACGACAATTCCAAAAATTAAATAAAGCTGTTGTTTTGAAAAACGCTTACCATACCACAAATCACACTTAATAATGGCACAAACCTACCGTATTGTCTATAATAGAAACTCACTACGTTCCAATATACAGGTTTCTGGCTGCACACAATATAATGCGTATGAACAAAAGTTGTTATGGGAGAGACTGCCGGGGATGGTTTCGTAAATGACATGCGTTTGCTGTCTTGATACCAAATAATGTCTATTATTGTGGATACACTAAGGGGCACATTGTTTCAAATGTCTGGTGTCTCAGGTCACCAAGTCAAAGGAATACACAATTTATCAAGAGAAATTCCTTGCCTCATGCAGTTTCCTATATGTGCTCTTAATCTAATAACATTTTTGGCATCGGATGACTGGATTTTCTCTTTACGATATTTTTTTAAGTTCACTAAAGTATTTACATCTTCTCACGCTCGGATAATCAAGAAGTTTGATAACAGAAACCCACAACTTATGTTAAAAGATCAATATTGTCTTTTCAAGTCCACTAATAAGTTGCCCTATGGCTCCGTGAAAGCATCCTCGATAAAATATACCACCTGCTACGCTCTTAAAAGAAGCTATTTGACGTGACTAATAGCTGTTTACCTAATCTATGGCAGAAAATCCTGGTCTAACGTGGCTACGGCCTTTTAAATGTCATTTGAAAGTATCATAGATCGTCTCTAGAACACGAATCGTTTTCCCCAAGCGCCACGTCGAAGGAGAGAGGGAAATGAGGGAGGAGGGAATGAGGGAGGAGGGAATGAGGGAGGAGGGAGGAGAGAAAAGGGAGGGAACGAGGGAACGAGGGAAAGGGAGGGAAGAGGGAACGAGGGACAGGGAGGGAACGAGGGAAAGAGGAACGAGGGAGGGAAGAGGGAACGAGGGAAGAGGGAGGGAAGAGGGAACGAGGGACGAGGGACGAGGGACGAGGGACGAGGGAGGGAAGAGGGAGGGAAGAGGGAACGAGGGAAGAGGGAACGAGGGAAGAGGGAACGAGGGAAGAGGGAACGAGGGAAGAGGGAACGAGGGAAGAGGGAGGGAAGAGGGAGGGAACGAGAAAAGAGGAAAAAGGGAAGAGGGAAGAGGGAACGAGGGAGGGAGGAAAGGATGGAGGGGGCAAATTTCTTTAATACCACTAACAGTTTAAACTCGAGTTATAGATTAAAATGCAACTTCATTTCGCTTGCTACTACAAACAATTAAAACAGTTGTTTCCCACTTTTTAGAGCACATAAAAACTATTGTCATGTACGTGGCATTCAACTCATTACAGCATAAATATACACAAGGAAGGTAAACTCCGTGAGCTACACTCGGCATGGGTTGTAGATTCTACAGCTAAGAAAAATTCTAAGGAACCAATTAACAACAAAACTGTAGCAGTGAATCTCCCTTTTGTTATTAAAATAAAGTCTTGTCTCTACATTTTGTTGACTAAAGAGTCGTCCTTTGCAAGAGCCAAAGCGATGGAGTGCAATCGAAGGCGTTTTTTTGTGTTTATGTCTCGGAGATCTTGGAGATCCTGCGGAGCAGATTTCAGCTGATTCCAGCTTCTGGTCTTATTAGCAAATTTTTATGTCATGGGCATACCCACAGTTGGACAACTTAGCTTACATTTTAAAGTACCTATTTACCGCAAGCACGTGAACGTATCACAAGCCTAGCAGATGGATGCCATTCTTACCTTCCAAGTCGTCTATTTTCTTGAATCTGTGGTAGAAAAGAAAGCATTGAATAAAATTAGTTGGCCTTTTCTAGCCCAAAAGAGAGAACCAGCCATGATGTTCTACAATATCACTCTAAAAAGGAGTTGCTTCAACAAAGAATCTGGGCCCAACAGGTAAATGACAAAGCAGCAAATCATAACTTCCTAGCAGAAACAAGGATCGTTTGAGATACATTAAGAGCACCTAGTTATGGTTACAGTGGAAGAGGCAGTGATCATCAACCAGTCATATAAAGGGCAAGGCATAGTACTGAGGGACAATCTGCACGGAGGAAATCAACATTCTAAGCCCCTGTGGTGCTACATTACCTGAAACCAGTCGCTCAGAATGTGGTGAAATTAAGATACTAAATACCCGAAAATGTCATTATCAAAGGTGTCTGGAACCTGGATACTCTTCAACGAATGACCGTTTTCCTTCTTTTGTATCGCACTAGTGAAACAAGGGATGATCTAACATACTTGCTTCTTTTGCCTCAATATATCAAGTGTCTTGCACGAACTTCAAATGTTTGTGACCTGGCCATAGACTGCCTTAAACATTACATATTACATCAAGAAGTCACAATTAAGCAGGACTGTCTAATAAACGGTTTCTCCAATTAAAAAATGGCACGACTAGTGTCATGGTAGCACTATCGTCGAGAAGGCGTTGTTATATACTTTATGTCGTGCGTCCGAACGTGTATAAGCTATGAATCAAATTTATGATGAAAGAACCTCTAATATCAAAATCATGCCAAAGTGAATCAAACATCTCGCCAATTTTCTGTTTCTGATATCATTGGGATCTTGAGAGTACCGGGCCAGTTATGTGGACTTGTGGACTTCAGGTTACTAAAGACGATTCACTGTAGGTTTTACATGTCACGTGGAATCCTTAACTTATTATATCATGGAAGGTCATGTCAATGTACCTGTATATCCAGTTCTTGCTCCAGTCTTTCTTTTTCTGCAAGGATTTCTTTCATTTCGTCAGTTGCCTCAGATGTACTTAAAACTTTTGTTTTCCACTCATCTGTAAACGTAATTGAATAGCGTTAAAACTTCAGCATTAAAGACTTCGATGGGTGCGGACATTTGCGAAACGGCGGGAATTAAATAAACGAACAAACAAGTGAAAGATATAAATAGAAGGTAAAAAGAAATAAAGGAAGATAACCCAAAGGATAAGTAATGAAAGAATCGAAGACGATGGTAAAAAAAATATGAAAGTAAGTGGGAGCAAGAAACAAGAATGAAAGCATGTTAGAAAGCGCAAAAAAACAAACGATGGAAAAAACCTCATCGTCTTTCCTATTATTATTTTACATCAACATACATAAGGGCAATTTGAACGACTT
>JAAAKM020006971.1:98896703-98916029 GCA_010016025.2 Alatinidae sp. Z8VKAUB7J3 | reverse complement strand
TGAAATAGTAATTACATTAACTCCAAGACTTTCGTCGCTTTTGACGAGGAGCGGAAGCATATTTGGTTTGGAAAATCCATGATGGAAGCTTTGTACAACACAGAATCACCAATCAATCTCACAGGCACTAGTATCGGGGTGTCAAGGGATTCATTCAGTTGCTCTCCCCCACTTTTGGGGTACAGCTTGGCTGCAGATGCAGATGTAACCTAGTGGCCCCTCACGTAAGTCCGGACCAAAGCGCTGTTGCGGTTGGTAGTTGTCATTATCCAGCAAATTTCCACTAAGGCGATTATCTTTTTTCCACTTTTTTGCATCTTAATGATTTGACCTACACTGTCATCAGATGTGGCCAGCAACATGTCGCGAGATTAAAACAATAAGATAGGGGCAGGGCAGACTTCAGTGCTGTAAACTATCTGTAAGAATTTGAGAAAGAATTCAGTGGCTTCCAGAAGATTTATTAGTAATCCAAGCCACTTGGACAAATTTTCAATCAAGAAAGAAAGATTACACCCAGGTCCAGTACAACATCAATTACGTAATTTCTATTCGGCATCGTTGCCTTATTACAATTTGCCGTTACAGATTCTTACTGACTGCTTACTTTATTTTAGAACGTGATGTAATCAGAATAGCTGTGGTAAAGCTGATAAAATTTGTGTTTTTTGCATGCAGGGCATGAATTGAAAAATTCTACTAATTTAAAGTGGCAGTTATTCATGTATTGACATTTATGAAGACAGTATCTTTATTTCGTAATGATTACCACAGGGGGCAGGTACGTGAACTTCTTGTCTAAACATAAATGAAAAGGTTGAGTAGAACATGAGGTTAAATGATCGACAGAATGACCTAGCTTGATCCAGAAAGGTTTTCGGTTATCAAACATATCGAAAGCTGATAGGTAAAAGAGAATTTCATTGTTTAGAATTTCATTTGCTTGTGTGCAAGAGTAAAGAGATCGCTGTACTAAAATTGTTGTATAAATCATCCCAAACCATTTTATATGCTTCATATCGTTGGCGTACGAAAATGATAGGCTACTCCACTTACTATCGATTTCAAATTTTAAGAAGAGAAACAAAATTAGTTTATAAAGAATCTATTAAATAGAACTCAAACCCTGAAAATTAGCAAAAGTGATGAAACACCAAATTCTCGGTACAAATCAGTTCCTTTTGTAAGACACTTGTAATAAATGAATGTGTCAAGATATTACCTTTAGCCTCAGATCTGCATACAGCGTTCATGTCTTCTTGTTGAGCCACACATACAAGATCTTTAGCACATACACCATCGATGTCGTATGGTCCACCACATCGCTCACCAAGTTCTCGTTTACATACCAAACAGCACCCACATATGTCTGCTACAGATTCTGTACAATTTATAGCCTCCTTACATTGTACGTTCTGACACGAGCATCTATCCTCTAGTCTGGAGTCCACAGTTTTCATCAATGTAGCCATGGACAGAATAAAAATGCCGGCTAAAGGTGACAGCATTCTCGATGGATGACCACGCTTTTCATTGTGAATCTACGAAACAAAGAGACATTCGACTTCTGAGCGGCACATAGTTGAAGAATTTCTGTGCAACATTCCACGTGTCAGGCGGTATTAAATTCATCCTGGTTGATAGAGAACTTGTCAAGCATGTTCTCATCAGAGTTTAAATGCTCAGGTGATGTTCCTGGTGAGAGATAAGCTGGATTTTTCTGTTAGTTTCGCGGACGACTCAAAGAAATCTGTACATCGTAAACATATCAGGATGTAGACAATGGTACTGGACATTCACATCGGTACGAAAGAACATTTGATCTACCCTTAGTCCAGACCAAATACAAACCAAGCGGTTTCTATAGAAGTGAATTAGACGAGATGAATGGAATCATAAAAGACTCGTAACTAGTTGGATACAGCTAGCATTGTTGAGGGTAGAGTTTGAAGTAGAAGGCGGTAAACAGCTTACCTAACGATTCTCTCCTAATCTGGCTGAGAAACATAACTTAAACTATCGTTCTTATTGATTAATGGCGGGGCGATGTAGTTGCATTTCCCTTCCTTCCGCAGCAACGAAATCTTGTTCAAACGTTTCACAATAAGAAACAGGATTGAGTGTTCGTTTAACGATGGTTATAATTTTTTTACTTGACTAAAACTCTTCTAGAAATGATAAATGTCTTTCTATATCTGATTAACCTGCCATTGCATACAATACAGTTGAAGACGTCATGACCTGACGAAACATTGTGCATTTCTCTATTAATAATAGTTAAAGCTAACAGTCTTAATGACTTCTGTTGTCTATTGTGTAAACGGCACCTTCTCAATATTTTGTAAGTGTAAGTAAATGTCTTATCATGACTTCTGCAATTGAAAAAACAGGTGGGAGACGAAGTTTTAAGATCAAAGTGCGCAGCAAAAGGCGGACATAAACAATTTTGTTTCATCATGTTCCTTCTACGTGGATTATGCGGCGCACTTATTTAATCGTAAGAACATCCTATAACTTTGTATTTAAAGCTCCCCGACCATGAATCTTTTGAGTATCAAGAGTTTGAAAAAGCCTGCAACCTCATCAACTGTGGATGAGAAAGGTTGGAAGTTTTTTATAAAAGGGAAACCATTTTGAAGAGGGTGTTAACTAGCGGAGTTTGAAAGAAGGGCCTTAATAAAATTCTTCGCCTTGGCTTCTTAAACTTCTCTCGTTTGATATAAAAAAAGAGAAAGTAGCCACTATCATGTCAGGTTATGATTCTCGTGTTTCTTGACAAACATGAAGTGAAACATAATATTGAAATAAATTTAAAGTTCGATTTTATTAATTTCATTTTCGTGGTAAAGCTCTAAGGCGGTGAGCTCTTTTTTTATTCTTCTGTAAATTTAAACGGGTCTTCAGATTTATTGCACTGCCTGCTTATTTCATAAATATATAAATAGAAATTATAGTTATAATACGGGCAACTTATGATTACATTAAACAATGTTGAACACAGCTCATGCTAATAAACAATGGGAATGAAACAGATAAATTCCACAACCTTTATCAAACTGTCTACTATATAGATATAATACTATATAATATAAGTAAACTACAAAACGCTTAAACATGTTGATAAATAGAATAGAAAATGTATGGCAAATAAATTTACCATTAAGTTCCTAAATTCCAGTTTATAAACTTTATAGTCTATATATATTCTATAAACTTCGCTCCTTCATTCTTTTATGATATTGAGTATGTTCGCTCCTTTACGCAAGTTAAGTTGAACTCACTCTGATTAAGATGTTACTATTGCTATTTGCATTATGCAATATTTATTATGCATGTGGTTTTAGCACTCTCGCATGATACCACATGAATCTTTAAATTGCCATGTTGCAAGCATGCTTGCATCATAGCTAAGAAATGCCCCCTCGCCTACCTAAAATTGCAAGCCATTGTGGTAATGCTCCTCTCTGAGAGAATTATATATAAGTGCAATGTATTTGCTGAGCATGTGTATACCTCTGGCGCTGATGAAGGCCTGAACCCTAAACACAATAAATATGAATTAATTATTTCCCCACTGAGTGAAGGAGGATTCGCGAAAGATTGACTCTTAAAATCTTCCCCTTCACTTATTGTTAAGGTGTTTGTTTACAAATCATGAGGTCGTAGGTTTGAATCCTCGCAGCTCCCTTAAATTACAAGGTATTGTAGTAATTCTTCACTCTTTAAGAATTATATAACTGCAATGTATCTGCTGAGAATACTTACATAGCGTTCTTTCAGCCAGTTAATGTTTTCAGCTTCTCTGCCAGGGAAATTGGAAAAGTCCCCCAAAAAGCTCTTTTGTTATTGCTTGGCGTTAGCTTACAAGACAGAATGGCCGCGGACAACTCAACCAATTCCCCAATCTATCGAACAACAATGTAACGGAAGAAGAGTGCATGAAATACTCATCGCATCTCGAGAACTTAAAAGCAAAAATGGCAGAACGTTTTGCAAATTTGATAGATCTGAATGTTCCCCATTGGGTTTTGCCGTATGATATTGATAGTAATGTTCCTATTGAACTCCAAGAAGATATCATCGACCCTCCGTCTGATGATAAGATCAAGGCTTTGTTTTCTAACGAAAATTAATGTGGCCTCTGGTGCTACGCCGTTGAAAGGTCCCAACGTTATGAAAGTCAGCAATGATTTATGTTTGGAGTTTGTCGACGTCGTACCTCGTTGAACAAGGATGCTCTGCTGTAGTTGAAATCTTCACTAAAAACGGAAATAGATTCACAATCTCAAAGGGCGGTGACTTGAGATTATTTCTCACCAAACTGTCAGACATAAGACGTCTGACACGGCAACATCAAGCACAACCTTCACACTGGATTTTTCTGAGTTTAAAGGACCAATCACAATTGAGGTCAATCGACGTGAAAATTTAATTATGATATATAAATGCCTACTTGCCAATAACAAAATCTATGATAAATTGGTTTAATTTTTCAAGGGGAGATAATAAAAATATAGCTGAATATTGGTTGATGTCAATTATGAATGTCACAAGGGTTTATCTTGAGTGTCATTTAAGGAGGACAAAAAATTTCATTATCAAATTATGAATATTGTTAGGACTGTTGTTGATGATATGAATTCATAAACAATGTTCCTCTTCATTCTTGTTTTCTTTGTGCTTCAGGGGTACATGTGGGGTTCAGCAAACAGGGAAGTGGGCAATGGCTAGGAAAGGGTTGAGAAACACTGTTCTAGACGAATAAGTATGTCGGCAAGTACAGAGGTTTTCAATTAAAATAAATCCTCCCTAGCGGAAATTTTGAATTCTAATTAGGCGCAAAATTTACTTCATGAAGTTAACCACGCTGGCTATTTCACAAGAGAAGCGTTGTCATTACATGTAGACCACAGATAACTTCATTGCCATCATGTCTTGTTTGCTACTATAGATTTCAAGAAAATGTCTAAGAAACGCTTTCATTAAATTGCCTATTCATAGCATAACCGCTTAAGAACTGAATTTATAATTTCATTCACAGTCATACGAAGCAAAAAAGTTGGACAAGGAGAATGTTATGTGTAATGACGTTGGATACAAAGTATCCGCCATGAGTTACAAATTGTATTTGAAATTCGAAATTGAATGCCATCAGTGACCCACAGTTTTGTGTGTTGTTTAGAAGGCCCGTCGTCATTGTTTATTTATTTACAATACAATTGATATTGATACACTTGGTCTCTATCACATTCCAATTGTTTCATAGCAGATTTGTTTACATCAAAGCTGCTTATAAAATGCGTTTCAATACACAACATTTAAGCTCAAGCTTGAAATGTGATTCATGTTTACAAAATACTAACATCAACAAAATTACAAATAACAATAAAACTCATACACTATTTGTAAATTTTCGACCTCCAAAATCTGAGATGCGTATTGTATTAACACTTGGGGGTATACATATCAACGCTTGAAAGAGTAAAATTTACAAACAAAACAGCAAGCCATTTTCTGCAAAGGAGGTGTTTGTAAGAGGCTAGCATTCAACTATTGTTACTGTGCTATAGTATAGCACTTACTTGAAAGCTCAAACTACGCTTATGTACACGGCTGATAACGTTCGTATCATGTGAAAAGATAGGGCTGCGTATCAGCTGCCTGTTATGGAGTCTGTATACAAAAAGCAGAAACCCCTTACTTTTAAGACCACGTAGTTGGTTTCTTCATAGGACCTTGTCCTTTAGCTCTAGGGGAAGCTTATTGGCCGAAGAAAACACAGCAGCAGTCATGCAGTCAAGATTCTGAAAGGCTCTGTCAAAAAACAGTTTTGTATAATGTTTCGCCCTTTCAACCTCGATTCACTCTTATAATTAGTTCTCTAAACAGTGTCCCACAAAAAGTCTTATACTTGAAAAGATGATTTTGCTTATTTTGGCAATCAAATTAGGCTTTTGAGAAGTGTCGTCATAAATCAAAAGAAAAGAAAAAAATCATTACAATCTTTGTGAAAGATATCATCAGTCTAAATTTTACACAATTTTCAATTCGAACGAATATAATCAAAGCAGAAATATAAACTTTCCAGCCGCTAAAGCTTATATAAACTAAGATTTTTCTTCTCTTTTGAATTACAATTACCAAAGGTACATTTCTTTCTTAATTTATGGTTCTCCCCACAACATACAAAAAATATTAGATCCCCTTTTTCACAGTTGCCTGGTAGATTTTAAATAGCGGAATCCGTCTAAAAGCATGGCTCATCCGTATAATGATAATGAAGTGTGGTATTTGATTTGATTTTTGCTCTTAGTGGATTTTGTCATGGGGCGCCTTGGAATTTTAATCAATCTAAAATCAACGCAACTCCACAGTTGTTCCACGTGTCTTTTAAAATCGGAAGGAAAAACTATACTGAGGGCTAAATTAAGTATAAATGTTGCTAAGAAAAATTAAGAATTGGTATTGTGTAACTGCTCGTCCAAAGACTGCAAAATTATAAACTCCTACAGTAAGCAAACAAAACATCCATAAATGACTAGTTAAAGACCTTTGAAGCCAGCATCTGAGAGCTATAAATACGCAGTGACCAAAGTATACAGTTACATCGTTAAGCTACAAAGTAGTGGGTCCCTTCTTTGTTTTCTTCTTCTTAAATCACAGTATAGAGAAAGAAAGGCCCTTGCATACGTAGATCGCACCTGCTAGATCGTTACGTCTTCAAAAGTGTCGCTTTACTTGTTAGTTGATGGTGACCAAAGTCAATAGAGCCTCTTACTTCTAGACCTTTTATTGAGAGTCCATTGCAATACTTGTTATATCTGGTGCAAAAAGTTGCCTTTGTTTAGAAACCGTTCTTGGACACTCCTAAAGTATCTTCAATAACCGTACTTCCTCTAATAAGCGCTCACAATATTTCATGTCATAAATTTGCAATGCCTACTCAAGTAAATGCCGCATACTTCTCTGGTATAAAGACAACCAAGGTATAAGTGACAGTAAAAGTTTTTCTTCTGATAAAACAAATCCTTTAATTTTTTCCAAATGGCAATTTTCCAACTTTTAAATAATATCCCCCTAAAATTGCAAATAGGCACCCAGTGGCTTATGAGAGGAAATACAGTACAATACAATATGGAAGACCGTTGTAATTTACTTGCGGCTTGTTCACGGAGTTCTGTGTAGCTGCCAAGTCTTTGTAATATTTGTGAGTCAGATAAACTTTCCATGCCTTAAATCTATGAAGATTGCTGGGATTTTACAAACACTTAAATAAGATGAACGACTTTAAATTTCATTAAAAGGAGTGAACTCACATGGCATGTCATTTGGTTTTCATTTTACCATCGCGGGTTGACACGTTTTCACTCTGTGAGACAACTAGTAACTGTATTAAACATCAGGCCGGCAAATTCCACTTAAGGATACCAACTCCTTAGTTCTTAAGAGTTAAACTGGGCGGGCAGGTTTCCAGGGTTTGATCTGGCTCAGTATTCACAGTACCATTGCTGTAGCATTAAAGTTTTCAATTGGCGGTTTATCAACTTTTTATTTACAAACTCAAACTCAATGTGCGACGCTAACATTACTCAGGACACTAGTAAAAGCAAGACTGAAAATAATTACCTAGACTATTAAAATATATGCAGAATACAATATGCGATTTTCTGCGCAACACATTACGATGCTACATATTCCGCATGGGGAAGAGGAGTTGATTCAGAAACAGAAGAGTAAGTTGAAACGTGTAGGGTTCCGTAAGGTGTAAGTTACATTAATTAAAAAACACAACATTGCACTTAATGACACAGAATGCGCTATTGATGTTATACTGTCAATACAAATGGACCGCTTTAAGAGGCGTAATTATACAGTGTTTGATTGAAAAGCCCTGATACCCCATGTTTTGCAGACCGTCCTCCCTGTGGTGCCATTTATTATTTCTGGAGCAGTGTTTGAGAATTTCCACAAATTCTCTCTTTAAATCTCTACAGTCCATTTTTTTTTCATTTTACACTGTTGTCTATCTTACTCCTTGATGGCTAAAACCAATTCAGGCTTTGCATATGACTGATCACTTACATTTCTACGTATACGTTGCCTTACGATTGTCGTAATCTATTGGAGAGTTAAGAAATGCAGCAAAACTTTGGACTCTTTGGGAATAAAGTAGGCCTACCATTAGAATTTTCATATATCCTATATATCACTATGTCTTTGACGGTCAATTTGGAAGAAGAAACCTCAAAGCCGCGATCACTACCTTTTGCTATTGCAATTTTGAAGTAACTCATTGTTGATAAGGTATTTTTTTCTAGCGCGAAAGGGTAGGCTATGTCGCGTCTGCCTCCAATACTTTCTTAGTTGCACTTGCATCCCAAAGAAGAATAAATATTGTGATTTCCTTTTCTGTTGCCTTGGGGAAAGGGGGTTCTGCTTTTCTTTATAACGGAATGTTCAGTTTATCACAGCACAGATAAATTTGGTAAATTATCTAAAAGTTATTGATTTAGCTTTGCATTTGATGTGGTCGGTATTAACTCCACTGAATCATACTTCATATATTTTACTCAACAAAAAAAAATCCTGTTCATAAACAATCTTTTTTACACATCTTTTGATTTGCATTGTTATTTTATTATTTGCTTAATGGGGAACTAATGTGGCCACTAGAGAAATAGAGCATGTTAACATCGCAGTTCATCTAGTCCAGTCTGTAGAGCGCGCTCCATCCCCGGGGGTGACATATTTTCCATTTCTCTAGTGTCTTTTCTATATTTGCTTAGTCTTGGTTTTTCCAACCTACAAATACCTATGATATATAACACACTTTGAGGGAAAATTGAAAAAATCCATGTACAGAAGGTAGAAAATTTTCAGAAGGACCTTCTGGTGACCGCTGCTTATTGCTTGGACACTGTTTGTCTCAGTTGTGTTTTCTGTAAAATTTGCTCGGTACCCTCAAGTTATCAATATTTAATCATTCTTATCCTCTTGGTCCTCATTATTTTCATCATCAGTATCATCACCATTATTGTTACAGTGTTTATTACCGTTGTAATCGTTTTCATCGTCGGGGTCAATTTCACTTCATGAAGGTTACTGGTGTGAATAAGTTGTTTTGTGTTTGTCTTACTACACCAGCTACCTTCTGGCCTCTTCATACAGTCTCTCTAGCTTCCTTTTGACTTTCCTCTCTTCCTTTCCTCTCTTACAATGTTCCACTGCTTACCTTTATAATCTTCCATTTTGATTAAAATTGCAAATAATTATATATTTAGGTTAATACTTTTACAAACTTTAATTCTAGCTATGTCAGTAGGATATTCTTGTGCTAAATTCGCTTTCATTGGATCCCATTTGCTGATTTTATAATACCTAAGAAATGAAGAAACCAAGTTATGATTTAAATCGAATCCTTACAAGAACCAAACCAAATGTTTTTGCTCCTGTAAACACAGCGTCTGAGGCTTGAATAGCAAATATTTGTTTGAAGTAATGGTTGTTGTATAGCAACCTCGATGTCGCTGTTTGCACACGTGGGAGGCCACAATTCATATAGGCATTTACCGTTGCTGTAACCATTTGTAAATGCAGATGATGATAACATGAAAGGTGGCATATATGACGACTTCTGACAAGTAAACGCACATTTGAGAAAATCATGCGATGTATTAGGAAAATGAATGGAGATAATATTTATTGTTTGTAAGAAGAGAGTATTTGTGTACTACAATTGGTGAAAGAAAGTACACGTGCAAACGCTAAGGCCTGATAATTCTGATTTTAAACTTTTCTTTCCTTGGTCTGCTTCCACGTTTGGGTCGGGTCGTTGCGGCAAAGTAGTCTTTTACAGATAGGTCTTTATAAGCACCAATCTCCTGTGCACTTAGATCCCAAAGTCGGATTTCATGCAGTACTTCCGTCTCTGTTTGCCCTTACTCTACGTTGCCTTCTTGGTTGGGCCGTGTTAAGCATCTTTCCAACGATGCAGCTTGCTGCGCTTCTCTTTACGTTACCAAACCAACACAGAAGGGTCTTTCTCATATCTCTCTGATGGTTTTCTCTTTCAATATTTCTCGGATATTCTCATTTCTCACATGAAAGTTCCTGCTTGTTTCCAAATACCCATCTGAACATCTTCATTTAATTCCTATCTCAAAGTCTCAACGATAATTTTCATTGAAGACATATTTTAGACAAATCTGTGACGGAATCTTGATCTCGGATCATTTCTGATCAGAGTGGAAAAGATGCATCTTGCGTGCAGGCGAAAATTTCCGAGGCAATAATCAGGTTTACCACTTTTAGTAGTTTCGTCTGTACACAGGCCAGAAAACAATGACACGTTAAGAACATCGATCAAGAATTTTATATATAGTAATAGTTGGAGTCAAGGCTTTTCAGATTCAGCGTGGATTATACACCCATAAATGTTCAGGGAAAAACTCAATGTTTGCAAATTGTAACGTTGTGCATACAAGTTCGGCGATAGAATTCCTAAGATAAGATATTACACCCAGAATAAACGGTTCTATGACATTTACCCCCGGCGACATTTGCCCCTGGCGACACTTACCCCCGGCGACACTTACCCCCGCGACATTTACCCCCGGCGACAATTACCCCTGCGACACTTACCCCCGCTGATACTTACCCCCGCTGATACTTACCCCCGCGACACTTACCCCCGGCGACATTTACCCGCGGCGACACTTACCACCGATGTTTAAAAAGCTTCAAATTTCGAATGCTGATTCACTTTAATGTGTAGTTTGTAATTAAAGGGAACACCTAGAAAGAGAGATCACAAAATCTGTGTGAATATATGACTGTCTTTGTGTATTTAAGTGAATGTGAAGGCGATGCGATTTTAATTGTTATTTATCATCCTTGCAGTCGTAAGACGTCCTACTGCAAAATTGTCCAAGGATTCCAGTGTGATCGTCGTGAATGAGAACACCACGAAGGTCGAAGCTACTTGCATTGTCGACGGTTCCCCGGTACCGAAGAGGAATTGGTATAGGAACGGAAAGCTTTTCGCCGAATGCCCAAATCTTACCGTGAAAGATTGCTACTTAGATGTCATCAATCCTAAATTTCCTAGAGATAATGGGACGTTTACTTGCCGAGCGGAAAGCCCGTTTGGATCTGCTGAGGTTTCGGTTGATATCATTGTACAAGGTTAGTAGCTTTGACATAATAATAGTATTACATATTATGTTAGAAGCATCACTTTTACGTAAGGTTTCATGTCTACTGAATGGTTGTAAAGCTGACGTGATGCATCGTGTATGCAAGTGGCTCTTTTACAGAAACGGAAACCCCGTGTAGGATTAAGTGTTCATGTTACTGTAGAGGAACGTGGTGTCAAACAAGGACCCATAGGAAAAAGCATGCTGCTACGATGTCATGTATTTGGAGAAAGGCAACAAGATATTTAAGAGGTGGAAACAATCCCTTGAAAGTAGGTCTCCACCAAAGTTCTGGATAATAAAGTCAACCAAACTAAAGCGATTCTGTACAGCATGACCAAAGGTAGTTCGAAAGCGCTGGTCAAACAACAGGATTTTCCATTCGACTTTTCACTATATATGATAATTCTACTTAACGGAGAGCTGCTAGAAAGCTTCTCAGGTGGTTCTCCCCACTCAAAAATCCTCCCGATGTTCTCCCATTTATACATTGATAATTATATATTATGCAGTGACCCCTGGTGTACATACAGGAATTGTTCTTAATATCATAATATTGTCGTAACTCATCCTTTCGTATTTGTGCTCCAAACAGGACTTCATGAAGGTGTGACCTTGATGGCACTGTTGTTTCTCAAAGAGTTGAAGAATTGAATAATTGGATCTATATGGATCGTTACGAATACTGGAGATAGAAGCTGAATATCCCAGTGATCCTGATAGTTACGAACGTTCGGATCGTTTAGTTCTGGTTTTCCATTTAATCCTTACGATTATTTGGATCGTTTTGTGTTTGGTCCCCATTTAGTCGCGTGGATCATTTGGTTTTTTGGTGTTTGGTTTCCATCTAATCGTGACGGTCGTTCAGATGGTTGAGTGTTTGGATTCTATTTTTGATTTCCATGACTCTGGTATAATGAATTTTTTCTTGTAGTCCCGGTTTTACTAGAGAAAGTAGATACGATTCTAGCGTCGTACGAGGAAACTGTGGATATACCTTGTCAAGTGAAACGAGCAAATCCTCTACCAACAATGCGTTGGGAGTTTCAGCCATACTCCTGTTCAGAAAGTAAAAAGTGCAAACCGGATAAGACCCTCTGGACCAATTTACCCAGACTGGCAGTCGTAAGTGTTTTGTAATTTTTAATTTCTGCATAAATAAGGAAGAGAAGTTAAATTTCGGTAAAGCTTGTCATCTGACATCTTCTGCGTCGTCAGGGGGAAACAATCACAACCTCATGTAAATTTAAATTCTAATGTGGTGCTTGTCATGTTTTGTGCAACTTAGATATTTCAATTGATATATTTGTGCTGCAGTAGTTTATCACCAGACACTGGCTACTACAAATTGTCCGGATTAATTGTTTAAAATTTAATGCGATCAATTAGACGAACTTGTGTACTTAGACGAACTTGTGTATATCAAGGTTATAAAGTGCATATTGTGTCAGCCGGAAATGTAAGGTTCAACTCAATTTTAGGGAAAATATTCATTAAAAGATAATTTATCGCCAGACACTAGCTGCCGTAGGTTGTTTGAATTGAATTTTTAAAGTCTCGTGCAATCGATTTCTAAAGCTAGGCGAGTGATATTAAAAGTTGATAAGATGATAACGTTTGTGAAGCCTATAATTAGTTCTACTAAAGCTGGAGGCAACATGTTAATGTTACTAAAGCGTGGCCCCAAACACTGGCAAGTACAAACCATTTCGACTGAACAATTGAAACCTCATGCGACACATTTCAAGAGCTTTTTGAGTGGATAAATGGGTGAATGCTATTGTTAGCGCTACTTGCGTTATTGAGAAAATTCGTTTCTATACAAGTCCTTTTGGCGACAACGGCCCCTTTTGGGAAAATGTGATTACGAGCGAACAGCGTACAGTAAAAACTCGCTTCACGTGCGATGTTTTTAACATCAGTACTTTTAGCTCTTAGTCTTTCAGTGTCCAATAATGGAGTTCCTGACTCTTTTTTCCCAGTCATTTATGCAATATATTCAGCTGTCTAAGATTGAGATTCAAAAAAATTGTTTCTGGTTTGAATAAGCAATACGTTCTTCGACAGCCTGAAATTTTTAGCATGTTGTGCAGACCAGGACTATTTCTTTGTCATTGGTCTGCGCATCGGCATGCGACAAGATTGGCAGGCTATTAAAGGATGCGTGTAAATCATTGTGAAATGCGCTAAAGCATAAATATGCACAAATTAAGAGTCGTGTGTTGCTTAGAATTTTGGTTGATTGATCCGTCTGTTATATGGAGGTATCGGTTTCGCCCAACTGTGCAAGCGGTTAAAGACTTGTCTAAGGAGAATGGAGTGGAGGGGTTGGTATAAACGGCGTGTATGTAGGAACGGCATCCTATATGGGCTTAACGTGGTGAGAATCTTTTCCCTCGGTATGTGCTCAATTGTACTCAAAAGTAGAGAATGTGGCCCTACATTCCAGCTTTATACCTCCCATCAATTGTCTGCTATCGGTATATAGCGGGGTTTCTCAACCCATGAAAGTTTTTTTCGCTACCAAAATTTTCAATTACCCTCAGGGTCCATAAAGTGAGAAGTTATCTCTTCATCACTACATTGCAAATATAATGTACAATTACCTGCCAATAAATATTCTTAATATGTTTACAAGAAGTAAAACATAAACATGAGCAGCATGGGAGGAAAGTTAAAACAAGTCTTACTTAATTGACGTAAGACAAAAATAGGCTATAAGCTTTGTTTCGTGTAGTCAAAGATTCTGTTAGGAGATTTATGAATAAAGAAGCGTTTTACTAGAAAATCTCACGTACCCCTTCGGTGTGCTTTGAACATCACTAGTGACCCTTGTCTCACTTTGACCCTCTTGAAATCTCAAAGAGTCCATAAGGGGTCCCTGGACCACTATTGAGAACACTGATGTAGAATACTATTAAATGTGATTGCACACTTCGTTTTTCATTCTGTATCTTAGGTTACGCCACCAACAAACATAGCAACGAAGGAAAGTCGCCTTACGATACCCAAATCAAAGTTCAATGACTTCTTTCGTTGTACAGCAAGCAACGGAATTGGTAGGGATGAATTTGAAGTTGCAGTTAGACGTCTAGGTGAGTTACAAACAAGCTTCATGCATAAAGGGCAACTCAAGCTTTTGTGAGATCTATATATGTGTACGAATTTACTTTATATTATGTTGAATCTGCATACTCACTTTATGCTAGCAGTGAGTATGCAGATTCAACAGTTCATTTCGGCTCCGCACCTAAGTGAAAACGTGATGATCATGCCAGCAATGGAATAAATTTGTTGATGGGGGAAGGGGCTCAGATAGGGCGTGGCCACCTTGCTTAGAACTTTTAGCAATAAAAGAGATACTTCATTGGAATTTGACGCCTAACGGCTGCAAAAGCGATGCTTTGTGTTTATAAATGAAGTCAACGCTTTACGCTTTATATTTGCATAATTTCAATATCATAGTGATCTTAGGCCTCAATAAAAATGGTTGCATTTTGATGTTTGAAATTAACCGCAAATACCCCAGAAGATTATAGACCAAGTGGTTTGAAATATCAATCAGGTATCTTCGTGACCTGCAGCTTCCCAAGAAGTTTCTTTTTTGTAGCACCTCCTTTCGTAGCGTGTTCAGCAGCATCTGATTCTGCAGTGTCTGGCTATTCGGCGTCTGATCATGCAGTTCCCACTTTCGATGCACGTCACACTGTAGGATTCTGCTCTACGTTATCTTGCCCGGAAGTACCCTTTTTAACAAAGCAGTACCTTGTCATGCAGTATCTCTTCCTGTGGCACCATTTCCTGTACCACCGTTTCCTGTATCACCGTTTCTTGTATCACCGTTTCCTGTAGCACTTTTTTCTGCGGCGCTTCCTTTTGTAACACCTTGCCACTCAGCACCATCTCCTACAGCTACCTCTCCAGTAGTAGCTGGTCTCGTGTTTTCCCCCTCATGCAGCTTGTTCTACAGTATCTTCTCTGGAGTAATCTTCTCCTGCGTCATTCTGGCCTGCATTACCTCGCCCTAGTGTAGCTTGCCCTGTACTACGTTGTTCCGCAAGACTATTTTTTGCGGCACCGTATGTTACAACACTGTTTGTTGGAGTGCCTTGTATTACAGCATCTTGCCCTGCAGTACCCGGAATCTCTACTTTTATAGCACCTCTTCCCGATGTGTGATACGCTGTAGTAGCTTATCCCGGGTCAGATTGGCGGGTGGCATATTGTCGAGAAATACCCATATTACAGCATGTTTTACGTCCAGCAGCAACACGTTTTCTATCGCTAGACTTCACTTTTAAGGTTATGCCTTCGAAGATCTCATAGTTTTGGTAGTTTGGAAAGGTCGTGAAAAGGCTATCATTACTTCTTTAATTTTTTTAAACTTTTTTATTTGTTTATTTCCAGAGGTAAAGCCGGCGGAGCTACTCATTGATAAAGTCAGAACAGACATTAACGAAATGGAAAACTTAACCATGACCTGTTCTGCACAGTATAACATTTTCAAAGAACCATACTGGACAAAAGATGATAAGCCACTTCAAAAAGGTGCCAACGTGCCTGAAGACCCAGAAAATGGCATGTGGCGCAAGCGTGTGCTATTTATTTCATTGAAGACCAGTGACTCCGGGAATTATACATGTGTTGCGGATAAAAGAAGAGGCGGTCAGCTCACAATCTCCAAATTTATCAAGGTAAAAGGTGGGTACCTCTAATCAACCTTCATAATCTGAGTTACCCATCCAATATAGATAGACGATATTTGATGACTTTTACAAGCAGCGTTTACTGCGTATCACATACAGTTTGCTTTACGCAAACTAGTAACGTGCCTCACATTACTTTTTAAGACAATTCAAATTTATAATAAGACTTCAGTTTATTGTACTTGGCTCACCGTCACTTCGCTTCATTTTGTTTCACTGTTGTGCATTAAATTGTACTGCTTTGCTACATTTTCTGTTTTCTTGTATTTTTGTATTTTTTTAAAACTGTACTTTGATGTACCATTTGTTCTATCTATACTTCTTCCCCGTTTACTTTCACATTTCCTGTCACGTCCACTGTTACAATTGTTTTTACAAACAATTTTACTTTTGCATTTCACACTTTTATCTTTTCTCTTACTTTTGCAGTCACTTTTACTTTTACCATTACTTTTACTTTTACCTTTACCTTTACCTTTACCTTTACCTTTACCTTTACCTTTTCCTTTACCTTTACCTTTACCTTTACCTTTACCTTTACCTTTACCTTTACCTTTGCCTTTTCCATTACCTTTACCTTTACCTTTATCTTTTTCATTGGCAATTGCTTCTTAGTTGGCATTCTGTTATACCTTTTAGAGAGATTTTGTATTTTTTACCGTTGTATTCCTCACTCATGACAATGACGAAGATAGGCCAGTGATAGTCTAACAATCTGCCAGTCCCTATTTTAGGAACTGAGATTGGCAAAATCTTTTGGTCGCATCTTTCAACAATATTATCGATGGCCTTTTGGATAATTCAAACCCTTTCTTCACGTTGATAATTTAAAGCTTTAAATGTGCTTTGGACAGAATGACGGGCCAGATGGCAGTACCTCGGTCAAGTTATATGACGCAGAGAGGCTGGTCTCCAACTGCATTTAGCAGGATGCTGATGTCCACCGATGGATGGTTGGGAGCTAATGTGGCGAGTGGGGGGAATAGGGTATGTTAACATCGGCTTTCAACTCGCTCAGTTGTTAGAGCACGCGCATTGACAGCGTGGGTCCCGGTTCGAGTCACGGTGGTGATGTATTTCCTATTTCTTTAATGTGTTTTCAAAACTGATGCCTTTGTTGAAAGCTCAGTTGTGAAGTGCACCAATACCCGAGTGTTTGAAATCTTATTCATGCCTTGATTGTGTATCCCACCCATGGTTAGGAACAATATACACAGTTGAACATTTAGTGTCTGATTTAACTCTCTATGTAATGCTTGTTTAATCAAATAGTCATTGCATCTTCTGTCTTTCTTATTTCTTTTAGCTTTGGTAAAGCCAGCAATACGTAAATTCAGTAACCAAGTAGCAATCAAGAGTGACAAGATTGCCACCATCAAGTGCGATGTTATCGGCAATCCAACACCAAAACTGACATGGACCTTCAACAACAAAACATTCCCTGTGGGGTATCTTGTTAGTAAGAAAGGGTGTGAAAGGAGCACCGGTGGGCTGTACTTCCTTCAGAGCGATGCATTACTTAAAGAGCTCATCATCTGTCAGTTAGACTATGAGAAGCATGCTGGGACATATGGATGCAAGGCGCAGAGTATTTTGGGTACGGCATATGCAACTAAAAAGCTGACAATATACGGTATGAATATTTTTTGAGAATTCAAATAATAAATTTTCATTCCTTTGTAATTTACCACGGTGGAGCATTTGCACAATGTATGTTAGAAACTTTTTGAAAAATAATTTTAGCGACTTCGGAAGCAAAAATGTTCTGTGCCAGAAGTCCTGAAAAGCTGTAGAAATGTAACTTAAAGTGGGCTCGATGGCACAGATTTCACATGTCATGTCACACGTTATGTCTCAGTCTCTGAAGTTGGATATTAATATACACCAATCATATTTTGCCCCCCCCCTGTGAATATTTCCACCGTCCCAAATGGGGCGGTAAGCCCCACTTCGGATTTGAAAACACACATGAGGACTCATAGTGGTGAAAAGCCTTACAAATGTGACTTGTGCCAATACGCATGCACTCAATTAGGTGATTTGAAAAAACACATGAGGACTCATAATGGTGAAAAGCCTTACAAATGTGACTTGTGCCAATACGCATGCACTACAGGAAGTTATTTGAAAACACACATGAGGACTCATAGTGGTGAAAAGCCTTACAAATGTGACTTGTGCCAATACGCATTCACTAGAAGAGCTAATTTGAAAACACACATGAGGACTCATAGTGGTGAAAAGCCTTACAAATGTGACTTGTGCCAATACGCATTCACTACTAAAGCTAGTTTGAAAACACACATGAGGACTCATAGTGGTGAAAAGCCTTACCAATGCGACTTGTGCCAATACGCATGCACTCAATTAGCTAATTTGAAAACACACATGAGGACTCATAGTGGGGAAAAGCCTTGAATAATACACTCCTGTCAATATGTCGGTTTTAGGCGAAGTAATTTTATTATTGTACATACCGTATTTATCTTAATAAGCGCGCACTTAAGAGTAAATTAACACCCTTAATGAATCTTTAAAGTGCCCATTTTTTAGAAAGTTAACACTCCCGCTAATTAGTGAACAAGGAAAAGGAATAGAAAGCGAGACAGCTTTAATATGTTACATTCGTTACTATAGTACAAGAAGACTTAAGAGTTTTTATTTCTCCGATGTATCGGAGGTAGGGACTCAAAAGTGAACCTTGCTGGGAAAAATAGCTTTAAATATTTTCTTTATTTTCTTTTCATTTGTCTTCATGAATATGTGCACGCTGTAAAGAGGCGCACATCTTTTTAAATGCATACACACATGATACCTGTTTTAGAAATATACTCAGCTGAATATGGTATATGAGGATTCGAGGTATTGAAATGCTTTTTGTACCTTTTAAATTCATACATGTATGCATACATGTATGTATGTATGTATGTATGTATGTATGTATGTATGTATGTTTGAAGATACAGAGCCTTTGACACCGGGGAGGAGAGGGAGGTAGCATCGCCCCTCCAATATTTCACCTCATGTATTAATACAGTAAATTGTAGTATTTAATGACTAGATATTCTGATATATTATTTATTGACCAACTTGCTTTTTATTGTAAATACTTATAGGTAGGTAAAATTGCAACTTTTTAAAAATCTGATTGTTCCCACCTATCTACTCGCCTAATCAATTTCAAACGACTTCAGAGGTACTGAGATAACAACAAATATGAACAACACATACTGGTTTGTGAAGGTATTGATAATTGTTACAGAACGACACAATTCATCAACAAATGTAATGTCCAAGTCCTGACAATTGTTGTACTGTGGCCTAAATCTCGTCTAAGATAGTTCTTCCAAATGACAAGAACACTTAAATTGGCTAGATAAATCTTTGAATGCTTTCAGATGTTGGTCGTGAGAAGCGATAAACTG
>JAAAKM020006971.1:98873592-98889185 GCA_010016025.2 Alatinidae sp. Z8VKAUB7J3 | reverse complement strand
AGGAATGCATATATAATCAATGACTCGAAGTGCGGACAAAACAAGCCCAGTCTCACACCTAAGTCCCGTTTTGCTCCGTTTTGTTTTCTTTTTGGCGCTGTTTTGTTCTATATCGCTCCATTATGCACTGTATTACTGTGTTTTGTTCCGTTCTTTTCCCACTTTCTTCCATTTGATGTCGTTTTACACTGTTTTGCTTCATTGTCTTCTGCTTTACGTCGTATTATTCTTTTTTATTCCGCTTTGATACGTATGCTCCGTTTTTTGTGTTTTCCTTGCGTTTCGTTGCGATCCGCTGCGCTTTGTTCTACAGGGAAAAAAGAGCATGAAAAACGAAATTGAAATAGCTTGATGAACCATTATTCCTTACCTAAAACCACGTAATGATCGACTTTGTCATCCACACTAAATATATAATCAATTTGAGACATGAAAGAAATACGAAACTATAATGTCATACTAAGCAATATATTGACCAAATTTTGGACAAAACCGTCTATTGCCTCAATCAATAGTTTATAATGCTGCCCAGTGCCATTTATCCAGCGGTTAGTTGAACCCTTACATGTCTATTTTGGTCCTATCTTTTATGAAGGTAATTACGTCAATTACTGATCAACTGGGTAAACTATGAAGGGCAGGAAACGTGGGCAAACGACTTTTAAAACATTCGTTAACGTACAAAGCGATCCTTTTTAGGCACTCTTTAACTCTATTTTTGGTAGGTAATTTAAACTCTTTGAGTGATAGGGAATTTACGTTGTTTGCCCTTTCAACAATTACGATATTTTCCGTGTATGACATGCTTGTTTGGGGTGGAATATATTTTTAGTAGTTACGTCTGCATCAAATCTCTTGAAGTGCGCAGTGATATATAAGATAAAACACTCAAGTGCGTGCGATCACATTGATCTTATTCAGCAATAAAACAAATCATCCTTACAGGAGAGAGTCACAGATCGAACTAACTGCATATGACATGTGCAATGATTAGCATGTGATGTGGAATTACGAAATACATGCTGTGCCACGTGCAAACTGGATCTAAACTGGTTGTGCATAACAATTGACAAAATCTACAGTTACAGTGATTGAATTGGGAATTACTTATTTCTTACTGGCATAGGTGATAAGATCATATCAATTTGACTCTCGTTTCCCACTCCTTTGCTTGCAATAGAATGAGATTGTCAATTCGTTTCTGTTTGCTCCTACACGTATTTTGTATCAGAACTTTGATTATAAAAAATGCAAGCCTTTAATGCACTAAAAGTTAGGAACTTCTTGCAAACCTGAAGCCTGAAGATGAATTTATTCTATAAATATTCAATAGTATGCAGTGACTTAACGACTTCAGTATGTCGATGGAAATTATATGTAGATGTTGCGCTGAAAGTTTTATTCTTTTACTATCTTTCTTTGATTTTTATTTTTTAATTTTTGACCCATATACTGGTTTTTGAAATGAGTGTATTAAGGAAAAGAAGGTTTTGTATAATTTTCGATAAATTTCTACCCCCCCCCTCTCCCATTGCCGTCAAAACAAAGGTAAAAAGACAATAAATTTATTGTTGAGGAACAATAGCGTCGTCGAAAATATGCTAAGAAACTACCTTAAATTTGCTGCTTTGATTTATGTTTCTGTAAAGAGATGTTTAGAGAAGCATAGAATTTTTATGTACGTATCATGAAGCGTTGTGTCAAGTGTCTTTGGGAGAGTACATGATGAGGATCTATACAGCAGTACCGATTCCTCTGTCGTTTCGAGTGTCTTTGGGACAGTATATGATGAGGATCTATAAAGCAGTACCGATTCCTCTGTCGTTTCGAGTGTCTTTGGGACAGTACATGACGAGGATCTATACAGCAGCACCGATTCCTCTGTCGTTTCGAGTGTCTTGGGGACAGTACATGACGAGGATCTATACAGCAGTACCGATTCCCCTGTCGTTTCGAAGGTATTTCTCTTTAGGTGTTCATTCACACTTGATTTTCAAATACGCTGAAGCATTCTCAACCCACTCTATGCCTTAAGACCTGTATGAGCTGACTCGACTTTCCATAGACCTCACTCGATCTTTGTCTGGTCAAAGTCGAGCCCATTTGGATCCCCTAGGTAGTTAAGTCGAGCAATGTCGAGCTTAGTATAACGAAGTCTAGTGAGTTTTGAACATGTTCAAATTTGTCAAAGGGGTTCACTCTACAAATCTATCGTTCTAAATTTTGTAGAGCCTTGTCAAGCCCATTTGGGCACTCGTTCGAACACGCACATCTAAGTGTATCCTACTAATTGTATTGTAGTGGAAACGAGGCTATGCTCTTCTTTCATCTAACACTCCCTAAAATCTATAACCAACCCATGAAATTCTAACACGACCTAACTATGGCGACTCCTCCTCTTTACTAACCAATCACCCTATACTTCCTCTCTTTATCTCTATTCCTATTGGTTGTGAGAAGATATAAGTAGATTGTAATGTGTTACGAAATGGAAATTGTGTGACAGCTGACTGAGATCTATGATCGCTGTCATTGATCTCAGAAATAGATTGATGTGGAAAGTAACAGAAGAATTGTGGTTTTGTCGAAATACTTAAAGCGCTGCCTGCGAGTTCCCCCAGAGCTGCCGTACTAGAAAAGCGCGCTCATTACAGTATTCACACCTCTGTTCGCTCTAAAACCTAGAGCACACGCATGTTCAGTAGCCCTATTCACGGGAAATTTCCCGCCAGATAAGAATAAGATAAGATAAGATAAATCATCGATAGCTTCAGGTTTGATGCAAATTTATCAATAAAATTTTTACTATCAATTTATTCATATTTCAGATCAAAGTTACTTCGTGTGTTCTTGTAAATAATTTTCATTCTCAATAATTTTTTCAAACTAGTGTTTTCGAAAAGTTTCCTCATTTCCGGGCGTTCTGTTTTTACCGAAACGAGAAGCGACGAAACACAGAGAATCTATGTAGCCCAACATGTTGACAGCAAAACATCTCCATTCAAAAAAGTCATCCAGAGGACAATTAAAGAAAGTTAAAGACCAGTTCAGTTAATTAACTTGCAGGGAATTAATAACTAAAGGAAGCAATTGTTCTTAAATAATGAGACATAACCAGTTCGATTAAGATCTATTTTAATTCTATGAGTCACCATGCTCGTTCCAATTCGAACAAGACTCGCTCTCAGTCAAAACGGTAATCAATTACCCAAAATTTACTTCCTCTTCCATAAATCAACGTAAGAAATTCCTAAAGAGACGAAAATATACTGTATTAATGGATCACTGCCACATTTATTTAGCTGGTTTCCAGACTGTGACTGAGCGCTTAGCAGCCTACCTGTTTTCGACGATACCGTCTACTTTGTCTGGTCTAGTTAGACCTGTAGTGTATTTACAATCGTACAATCTACAAGTACACAGTGTTACAAGAGTAACAGTAAAATATGAAAACGGTAAACATGATAACTTACAGACTAATAATGATTTCTAGAAGATACTGTGAAGGTTTATAAACTTTCTGCTGTAAGCTAAATACTTTGATACGAATTTTGAAGTGTGTTTACCGAATACTAATTGCATGATGCGTACGTTGGAGCTGAAGGAAAGTTGTAGCCATGTGTAGGATGCACAGTGTTTGAGATAAGTTAAAGAAGCGGTATTCAAGAAATATTTCTGGAAATGTACCGGGAAAAGAGGGGGTAAAACGTTGTCCAACGATAGTGTCCCGGGCCGAAACTACCACTCTTGAATATTTATTGCAAGCAAGCGCTGATTTTTCGGATGGCATAAAATCAAAGACGCAATCTACAAAAAGCAGACGAGTTTTTCTGTTTAATCAATTCTCCCCCTCGTCCCAATCTCAAATCCATTTCATCTCAATTACAATCTCAAACTAATCTAATCTGTTCTGTTTTACAATAAGAAATATCTACCTTTTTAAGAGGAACTTAACTAAAATACCGTCCGATCAAATTAAAACTATAAAACAATACAATTTACGTAAAAGAAAACACATCCTACAATTAACTTTTCAAACAGAGGATTCTACGTCAATACCTTTATACATGGAATTTCAAAAGTATGAATCATGAAGCTATTCCTCATGACCCACAAAAAATACCGTGATTAATTAAGTAGCTATTAATTACATCCGTAGGAAAATCCGGACAACCACCACCCTTTAACTGTGTCTGAATTCTGCCTAGGACCGAAAGGCATCACAGATTTGGTTTTACTGGCGCATGATGCAAATCTTATGTATAGAATGCTAAAAAAGAAATAAAAATTAATGCTAATTACAACAATTAGAAGAAGACAATTAAAGCTTGAGGCGTATTTTACCAGAGGAGACAGCTTGGAGAAGTTATGTATAGAGGGAAAAGCAGGCGGAAGGAAAAGTAGGCGAAGACTCCGTTTGAATTACATCGCAGGATTGAAGTTGGTGACAGAAGTGGGCTCCTCAAAACGGCTTAAAATCGGATTTGCTTCCGAAGATTGGTCACCAACGCCGGTGCTGGCATGGCACTCCAAGAAAAAGAAACCAACAGGAATTTGCAGGGAAGTATTTAAAAATATTACAAATTAGTAGGAATGATGTATGCACGGCGCAGAGTACTGCTCGGCATTTGGAGGAAATGGGAGAAAGAGTACGCATAGTATTGCTAGATAATTTGTTGATACTCTATTCTAAATTTACTTCAGATATGCAGTTTGTACTATAAAGCGCTATTACCTACTGAGAAAGTAATGTGTTGAGCATTTTATTAGGTTTAACCCTACCTTACTCGACGTATTTGAGGAACTGTATACCCGAGGATTTTATCTCCGGAACGGCTTGACGGAATTCTTCCATATTTGTCACTGATATACTTTAGGTGTGTACAGATCTGCACACCGTGTTACAACTTTCTGTGTGTGCCGTCCTAACTGTTACGAGGAATTTATCATCGCAGATCATCACACTGAATCTTTTGAAATATCACAATCTATTCGTCCGGTTCATTGCCGGGTTGTGCGGGAAAACCTTGGCAGAGACTCTTGGGTAGAGGCTTACAAAGATTATACCACGGGCAAAAAGGAAAACCAACTTTGCTGTGAAATTTAGCACTAGTAAAAGTAAAGTTTATCCAGTAAAAAACTGGGCAATAGTAACAGGGAAGGACTCCAAGAACAAAGCAAGTCAGCCCCTCCTCACCAAAAAATCTCATTCGCAGGTTTTGTGACAAAAATTAGAAAAAACTTTAAACTTTGGAAAGTGATGAAAATATAAATTATGCCGTATTTGAAACAGTATACCCAACAAGCCATTCAGGCAGTCCAATTTCTGATTGACTCCTTTAAAACTATGTATTATAAAATTCTTATATTAACTTATAGAAATAATTAAAGTAATGATACTGCACAAAAACTAAAGTAAAAACAATACACCCGGCCAATTCTCAGTCTTTTACAAAACGCTTGTATCGCTAATTACCACCAAAGTCTCTGTGTGGCAGGAGTTTTCTTTCTTCCATACTGTAAATAAATCCAACCCTACTTACTAAAAAGATCTATTTTGTTTCTGAATACTCCGTAGTATTTACACTACCATAACAATGACCTCGCTAATGTTTTTAGCTAGGAAGTTAGTTTTATGTTGCTATATGCTGCAAGCTAACACCAGACTGTACAGACTAGCATTACACAGACATTATGTCAGATAACAGGTCTTGTGACAAATATTGATGGGGCAAAAATAATGTTATTAATAATATATATAGAGGAGATTATGTAGAAATGTAAAACTTCATTTGGTCTTCTCCAAATTTATCTTTTAAGGAGAAAAGTACCTCAGACTTTACATAAGTAGGAGACATTAAGACGCTCTTCAATTAGTGATGGCTTACTGATGGCGCCTTTCAGATATCATCACTAGCCTCCAGCCAAAATTTGTTCTTACTGCTGTACAAATATCCATGCTATTAATCCTTAAGGCGTCTGAATATTCACTTGTTTTCGATTGCCTTAGATTAGCTGTCTTCAACGTGCTCCTCTATAAGTGAAACAGGAGAATTGAGTAAAGCTAATCTGTCAAATCAATTCATATCTTGAGGTATCAATACATGCAATACACAACTCATGTGCATGTGACTACTACTGGTACGGAGCTACGTCGATTAAGACTAACTAGAGTTCAAAACGTTCTTAATCGTTACATATTTTATTCATCAAACTAAATCTGGACTTTCAATTTTCCTAGTACATTCTCGATTGTATATACCAAAACTCTGCTATAGTGTATGATTTAGTTATTAACGTGTATAAAACTAAACAGCGTTGATTTTCATAGAACATAGCGTTTATCAACGATAAAAATATTTTGTTAATAACTTAAGTTGAGGGTAGTCGTGTAGATAAGTTATATCAAAAGGATGACACTTTTTCAAGGAAATGACAATATTCGATCATTTTTAATTGTATCCTTTTACTGTCTTCTTGAATTTGATAGAGCTGCAGATTATCGAAAATTATTACATTCTTTAATTTATTAGTCTTCTCAATAACCAGCAATCTTCTATGCATCATCACAATCTACCTCGCAACGATGACAAAGTAAACAATGGTTACTAGGATATTAATTAATGCTTTTCTTGGCGTTTGCTATCAGTTAGGACGATAAGGTTAGTGTACGTAGTCGTCTTTTCATACATAGTACGACATAGTCTATTAATAATTTGTATAACTGAGGTAATATATTTCCATTCCCAAGATTAGTTTCCCATTTTTACAAGGGATTCCAGAAAGACGTAGCCTTCTAGTAACACGGCTATAATGATGCAATATAAATATCGAATGTCTAAAATTTCAATTTGAAAAGTAGATATCAAGTACAAGTTTGAAAACAGTGCTGAATAACGCTTTATTATTGAATGAAAAAAAGGAATATCATTCGGCAAGGTTATACATGATGAAAGATAATTGAAACATGTGGTTGAAAATACCTCGGTTTGCATATGACACATGTACGTTTACTCGTCTTATTGCTTGAGCTGTAAATAAATACTAAATAAATAAATTTTTTTGTAATAATGAGTACCATTTTCAGAATGGCAAAGAATAGAAGAACTCTCTTCGAGTGATTATCTGATGAATCCTATTGGTAGTTTTTCGTACAGGTAGTTTTGTTAGGGATCCTCGTGATCAAGGTATTCTGTACTACTCTTTTCACTTCTATGTTTTCCTAAAATTTATTTTTAGTTTTAAAATGCAATTTTTCCTAAAGAGTATAGGGCACTAGGATTGATGAATAACGGTGGAATCATTAAAAATGTAAATAGTATGCTGTTTTTTACAAGTGGGTGTATTTAATTTAAGAAATACAAATAGCTATACAAAAGTGTATGTCTTCACAATTTTAAAACATTGTTCATGTTTCTTAAAGGAGTAACTACGGCGATTTCCATGTGGGACACAATATTAAAATTTCAGATATAATTCAGGTGTATGCTGAGTCATCCCCTGACCCCAATTGCAGTACAGTTTGACCTCTTGTCTCGTCTAGTAGCCCACACAGGAGATCACATGGAAGATAAACAGCCGAAGATTTCTAAAAAAAATAGAAAATGCATTAGCCTAATTTTAATCACTGAAGCAACTAAACAGACACGTTTGGTGTGTTTGACTTACAAGTACTTAAGGAAATCACTGAAATTTTTTTGTTTGCTCCATTTAGTATGCGGCTTTGGTTTTAACATCTTGACCGCCGAGACAAATTGGTATTATGGAATCCATTTGTTTAGTATTCCCTTTCTAACAGCTACCGATTCCTCAGTCCTTGTCAAAATATTTTAGTGTCTTATTTACAATCGGAAATATCATCAAACGGTACAAAATCGACCTACTTCCCTACATCGTTTTGTTGAAGTTAACCTGCTTTGGCGCATCTACTTTCATTCTAGTTATTCCAAAACAACCATTTTTGACGCCACACCGCTGTACAAAAGTTGCGACATATAAATTTTGAAGTATTGTTTCTAGGAGATAACATTACATTAGTGAATCAAAATAAGGACCAGGTAAATAAGAGAAGTTCCTAAGAAGTTAATAACAACAAAATAGAATGATTTTAATGGGAAATACAAAGAATTGTTAGAAGGAAGTCAGGTTTAAACATGCTCATGGTTCTAATCAGAAACTAGACCTGTTAAAAATGTATTAAGAAATAGGTTAGCTTTAACCCGAGCACTTGCAACATTGAGGTACAAAGTATCATTGAAATCCTTAATAATGCGATAATGCGATTTGCTATAATCATGTACAACAGGCAAGCAACTGCAAATAGAACTTAGAGCAAAGCCAAATATAACACAATTAAGGGAAATGATAAATTGATAAAGAAGCTAAAAAGAAATAGGTTTATTGTCATTGAAAGCAATTACTTTAGAACTGTAAGACATCTTTATCTCCATTTGCTGTGAGCCTGGATTTGATCTTGTTATTAGAATATACACATTGTATATTGCGTTGAGCAACGGATTCATTTTGCTAAACGTTTTCACCATACACTGATTACATCAACCGTATGGATTGAATGAGAAAGCTATTGCGATGAATTTATAGCAAACGAGAAGATCCTAGAAAATAACGGTCACGAGAGCGACACGTTTTCTGCCGCTCGTGTTATTAAAAAGGGCCAGCGTACCAGATTCTTTGACTTGATAAATGCAGCTTTCTAAAGCGGCAAGATGCAAAGGAGATCTGGCTTATTGTATAATTGATGGACATAGTGTTGGGTATAATATCTCATTACAGATACGTTTTAACTACAAAGCTTTTAACACCAACATTCCAAATCAAGTAAAAAACTCAAGACAAAGCAGTCTAGTTTGTTAACTCATCATTTACAATGCTAATAGGAGCATGAATTTTTAATTATCTTGGCACATAGCATAATTAATACAGCATCATAGAACATAATATGTTGTGCATAATTATAATCTAGACCCTATGATACTGCGTTCAATTTCATATAATGATTGGCATAAGTTTGTTTTTATAATAGACGTGAAGCTCATCCCATTGTTACTATAATCATCATCAGTAGTAGCACAATTCTCATTATTGCCATCGTCATCTTTATTATCAACATAATTTTTATCACCATCACCTGGCTTTCATCCAAATTTTAGCAGCGTTACTGGTATTGTTCAATATTTAAGTAGACCTGTTTTGCCTTTTGGCTAACTGTCCATAACTTCTTTTATGAGTACACTAATTGCTCAAGTTACTACTCTTTTTAAAGTTAAAATCGAACACCTTTCTAGCGCATATCTAATGATTACTTACAACGTATTAACCTGCCACAACATGGTACCTGGTTAGCCTTCTTAAGTTACTTCAATACAAACTAGGGCTTGTTGGAAAAAGTTCAATGTTCACAGTCGATCTGACCCAATTCAAGTTCTGACCCAAGCCATCTCAGCCTATATTTTGATTGTGTCAGTCATAAAACCTTTCCAGAAAACAAGTCCTTGAAAATGTCAATGCCTAAACTTTGCACACCATATACTGATGCATAGTTATTCAACAATACGCCATCGCTAAGATGAAACTTAGAGCAATTTATAATGATAATATAGACCTTCCAAGTAATCACCATTTTTCTATCGGGTTGAAGATTAAATAAACATTGATTTTCTCCCTTTAAAAACTATTGTTTAATGCAAGCTCTCTACTCACCATGCACCTCCAGAAAACTCCTTTTACATCTACAGTTTCGTCACACTCTAATGTTACGCCCTTTTGCCCCCCCCCCCCCCCCCCTGCTTTAAAGTTTCGACGGACGCCAATTACATTGTTATCCTAGTGAGCTTCATATTTGATGCTAAGTTGATTTCTAACTGCAATGCTGCACAGTTGGGATAGGATATAAGATTAGTCAGTGCTTTTACGTTTTGCTATGACATGACGAGGGGATTTAGGTTTTTGTAACCAAGGCTTACCCTCTCCTACCGATGACAGAGCTTTGTCGGTGTCAGATAACTGGTGTTAATAGAAGAACACAACGCAGTGACAAATCAGAAGTAGTATTGACCGAAAATTATTGTGTAGCTAGTATTTTAATTCGTAGAGACATAAAACTGGTTAACCCTGTTAATGTAGGGCCGAGTATAGTATAGCTTCTTGCGTTAATTAATCAGAGAGCAGACCATTTTAAGGGGAGCATTCTTTATGTTGACATAGCAGATGAGAGGCTATACTGTCACTCAGAGACTCCAATTGGACGTCAAAACAACTGGCATAGTGGTCCAAAATTACATAAGTACTAAATTACATCTATGCTTCAAATGTGAGGCATAAGCAATTTTTTCCATTTTAAACACGCAAGAGACAGTACCTATTATGTTTGGTAATGTAAACTATTTGTAAAAGACCAATTAGGATTGGATTGACTTGGGGATTATTTCAAATATTATTGTTCTAAAAGCTCTTGCTTAAAAACTGTCTTGACTTCCACGTAAATGTGATATTGTTATTATTTATTTCTTATATTTTTATTGATATTACTATTAATATAACTATGAAACAATTCAATCAAGTTGCCAAACAGAGCATACTGATTGGTAGATAATGTCTCTATAAACTCACTAGGTACCTAGCAAAAACTGCGTAATTAATCTGAAAGCAACAACGTTTAGCCTTCCGTCGAACAGTAATCTATTGACTTAAATATATATTTTGGCAAAGTTAATACTGAACCCAATAGTGCTGCAAAAATCTTTGGAGAGACAATAGCGTATAAGACACACGTGTATCCTATCTTTCAACAAAGTTGTCAACTACTTTAAATTTACTTGGCGATTTTCCTTATTACTCAAGTCACCGTGGCCTGTTCCAAGAAGCTGCGTCTGGAGATGGCGATAGCTCTCAGTGAAGATAACAAATCTATAACAGTTATTGAACTTACTTTTGTTTTAAGACAAAATTGATGAAGTCAAGAAAATGCAAAAAATCCTAGAAGACAGATCTAATTAATCAGGTAATAGATATCAAATTAGTTACAATTGAAACTTTGGGATTCACTTTATACGTGTTGTTTGATTTATGAGATGTGTAAACAGCTTAGATATCGATGCAAGAGGCTCATGATAGTGTCTGGAAGTAGCCGCAAGGTGGATCTTAATAAATTTTGATCTTAAAAGGCATAAATCAAAGACTGAACTTCCCCTGAGCTATTACTGACATGCAGTTAACTGTATATTTTGTGTGCTTCTTTTGTTTGTAAATTTATTTTGGTTTTTCCTTTCGTTTCTTTTGCTTGTTGCTTATTCTTGTTTGATATTTCTTTAATATTCTATAGTCGTGTATCGAATCTTGCTGTCCTTTGCTGCATTGTAAAGAATACCAAGAAAGGCATTGAGATTTAAGAAAAACAAATTGTTATACAACAACACACATTGTTCTATAGAAAGGAAGTGTATTTAAATATTTTAGTGGTAGTAAGTTAGGAAAATCAACGTTAAATCAACATTGACATCATTTGAATCCACCGGCATATTTTAAAGTTGCGGGAACTGCAGTCCGGGATAAGATTATCTTACTGGTTAATACAGAAGCTTTAGTCGATGCTGATTGGCTAGACGACTTACCATATCGTCAATCGTCAATGTTCAATTTTATGAAGTACATTGTTTCGTCAAGTTTCATGGGCAAAGTGTGCATTAGAATATATACTGACATGCCGTCGCCTTGACAAAGTATATAAAAATGCAGTTTTCCCGCCATATTCCTGCCTTAGCTCAACGCCGTTAGCTGCTACGAGAAGTAAATAATTGTTCCTACTATGAACTTGCATTTTGCACAGGATCTACAAAGGATCTCCTCTCTTTTAAGGTAGTTTATTACTTAGAGATGCAAAGATTTAATTGCTTTTCTCTATGTCGACGTCGGCTACTACTTTCAAGAAAAGAGCTATACAGTTTGAAACAATGATAAGTTCGCTATTTCTATCTATCTATCTATCTATCTATCTATCTATCTATCTATCTATCTATCTATCTATGTGTCTCTATCGCTCTATCTATATCTATCTATCGTGTATTCTTAATGTCATTGTTAACAGGGCTTAGCTAGTATTCTACAACTGCAAATTTTCACGACCTCTTTCTGAAAGTGAGAAGATCTGAGAACAATAATCTTGATCAGGGAAAAGTAGAGACGTTCGTAGGACGGGAAAAGGTTGGCTCTCTGAACATGCGTATTTGTACTCCGGGGAGCTTAAGACTACAGACGATTTCATTGGGTAATTTTGCAATTACATGCCTATTTATATTACATTTGAAAAACACTAGAGAAATAAAAAATACGTTACCACCGGGGATCGAACCCGTGACCCACGCTATCGCGGCGTGCGCTCTACCAACTGAGCTAGGTGACCTCCGATATTAACATAATCTATTTCTCTAGTCGCCACATTAACTCCCAATCATCCACCGGTAGAGATCGACATTCAGCTCAACGCAATTGAAGACCAGCCTCTCTGCGCCATGTGACTTGACCATGGAAGGGCTGCCCTCCGGCCTGTCATCTATCAAAAAGCCCATTGAAGTTAGAAAAGATGGTGACATATTTCCTATTTCTCTAGTGCTCTTTTCAAAACTAAAATGTCAAATCCGCTCTTCTCGATGATACCTATTTATGTTCTGTGATATAAACAATTTATATATACGTACATATTTATATATAATTTATATGTATAAACACTTTTACAGGCTCAAAGGATCAACAACTTTGTTTGGATATGATAATACAGAGATACAGGGATCCTTTTTGAAGAACGACGCAGGATCGTCGGCCAGGTTAACGATTATTTTATCATGGAGAAGCGCTGCTTTGAGCACCATTCTTGCGAAACTACTTCAAAGGTCCATGCTGGAATCGCACTGGTTTCAGGATTCAACAGTTAGTAAGTTTGCTATCGGTAGATACATCTATAAACTTAACCGGTTCAAGATTGTAAGTTTTATAATGAAAATAACGCCGATAAACTAAAGGTAAGACGCGAAGAAGAAAACCACAAATTAGACAACGTTTCGTCTTTCCTTCAAGACTATGTCAGGTCTTTGTACACTGGTATACACCCGTTAAATTAATGGTGTCATCACACCATTAGAGAAGCACCGAAAAGATTTGCATCGCTCCAAATTTAATTGAAAATACAACAAATCTCATTACAAAATAGGTAAGCAGTTTTAGAAGGTCCCTTGCTACATAGCACAACTGATGTAATCTGTTACGCGTATGTGGCAGCCACTTCCCTCGCTAACTTCCCATAAGGACACCTTGTAAGATACATAAGAGCAGTGGCGTACGTAGACGGGGGTATGGCTATACACCTCTCACGGTACCTTTAACATTAGATGCACCAATTTTGCCAAAACGTATTCACTTTGATGCCCAGCACGATGTAAACGACGGCGCCCCCATGCGCCGTATATTGCATAAGGCAGAGTTTGTATGATCATTCGGCAAGCCATAACGCCCGATTGCTGCCCTTTTCAGGGTTGTGGTGAAGCCATGAAAATGGAGCACAATGAATGTGCAGAGACGCCGGAAGAGCTACGCAAAGTCCAAGGTACCTCTCACGTAGATGCTGAGCAGATGAACCAAGACATTTCTGTCAATGCTCAAGGTCAATAACTCCTAAATCCAGCTGCTGCTTCTCTCCTAGAGAAGTGGCAAACATAAAGGTGTATCAGTTAATGAAAGACTAAAAGTTACAAAAACAAAAATTCACAATCTAATAAATTGTTGTATCCATGGTAACTGCTACCCATGATTCTCGGTACAATAATTCCTTGAGGGTTGAGCTGGAGCACGCGGTAATGGAAATCATGTTCGATCGTGTAGTTTTGTGTTTCGTTTTTGACTTGAAGATTGATTTAGTTTATTAGAATTCCTTAGTGTCTCTTTGCTTCCTGACGTGCGGCTTCGAGCCAGACATAATATACATTTTGGGCTTTTCGGAGAACAAACAATGCAAACAACCTCATGCTCCGAACATGAAAGCGAGAGTCAGTCAACATATCACTCGTTAATCCCTTTCTGATTCTCGCCATAGACATCTTTGTCACCGATGAAGGTACGTCATTTTTAAAGAAGATACATAAGATAAACAATGAAGAAGTTCAACGGACGGAGAAAACGGAACGTGGAATCAAGAAGACGATTATCGCAGTCGACGAAGCAATTTTAAGGGTGTCATCAAGACGCAGGAGATCTCTCTTTGATTATCAAATCATGTCAGACGTACATCTTAGCGAGGAGGACTTTCAAGAGATGAGTGGATCGCATTTTACAGAGGGTAATGTTAAAACTTGTATCTTCTGGTGAAGTGTGTTAGTTCATAAGACTGAACCTAGTTTTGGGTAACGTTTACAATGTTTTTTAATTTCTGTTCAATTAAGTTACCTGGTCACAGTTGCGTTCAATTATTTGAGTACAGTAATGCAGTATGGTTTTTAACCTCTAACTCAATTATTAACCATCTCAATGTACATTATTGGATACTTATAATGCTACTCTTCTGTTATACCTTTAACGTAGCAGTGTTTCTTTACCGATATCTGGACGCTGCTGTACATTTTCAATGCTTTGGGGGTACCACAAGGTTCTCTGTTATGTCCCATTCTTTTTCTTTTAGGCACCAATAATTATTTAAAAGGAAATTTGCGCTTTAACCTAAAATCTCGCGGTGAAAGATCTCGCTAGAGCAATATTTTTCTATTTTTTTTAATCTGCATCCTTTTATAAGGTTTTAAAGTACTAATGACAATTAAGCAAACGGTTTTTATCTTGCCTTCATTATCACAGGCGTTGTCGTTACTGCTACTTCAGCTCTCCCTGAGAAGTGCTTTGGAGATGCCATCTGTGTGTTTCTCACAGATAGAATTTCGAAGCTACAGAAACTGAGGCTGAAGGGCCTCCTTTCATCGGATTTTATTCACATGAGAACATTTCTTGCCCACAAGATCGATGTGATTAAGGGAACCCTATCTATGACAAACGTAACATTGGTGGTAACTGTCGATAAATCGAAGTGGAATGTACACTTGCAATGTGAAATCGAGCTTGTTATCTTTGCAAAGAGGAAGAGGACAGTTTATCTGCAAGGTAACAATCGTTCCATCTCACGCCCGTAATTTCTTGGAAGCTGAGGTTTTCTAACCTTACTTTTAATGAGTCTGTCACCAGTTAAGTGGATTTTTAAGAACAAGATACATTAGAAGAGCTCTGACGCTATGTTGAAAAAACGAAAGTGTTGTTGATAAACGAGGAATTTAAACTGCTAGCTGTTCACAGTCGAAGTTTTCATTTATTTTTAATTTTTGTTTTCTCTGGCGAAGAGAGCAAATGGGGATTCTGAAACTAGAAAGGCAAGAGGAAAGAAAGACCCATGTTAAACCTTAATTTTCAAAAAGCGCGAAATCTTATGTAAAGAAAAGAGGTGTACTACATTCTCTACCCTCCCCCCCCCTCCCCCCTTCCCCCTTTTCCCTTCCCCCCTTGCCTTGGGGGCGCCCCCCCTCATGCTAGGAAAAAATTTTTCAGAC
>JAAAKM020006971.1:98861462-98873582 GCA_010016025.2 Alatinidae sp. Z8VKAUB7J3 | reverse complement strand
GAAAAGAGGTGTACTACATTCTCTACCCTCCCCACCCCACCCCCTTTTCCCTTCCCCCTTTTCCCTTCCCCCTTTGCGTTGGAGGCGCCGACCCTGATGATAGGAAAAATTTTTGAGGACCTTTAACCTTGTACACAAAAATTCCCTCTCCAAGTAAACTACAGGAGGTGTAAGTTTTATATCTTTACCTATGAGGCAACATTAGCAATTGTACAAGAACGAAAAGTTTGTAAGAATCCAGATTTTCTCCTTCAGATAAAACTAGCATTTTTAAGCTGCAATGACATACCATTCGCAAGTTTTAGTTGGGATTAATTGATTCGTCACAAAATGTTAATATGTTTGATTCCTTCGAAGGGTCTGTTCGTTCCGGAATATCAGGGAAATTACAACTGGATTATAAGGGCGATGAATCATTGTATCACATTTTCCAGCCCAGCCCAGTAGTTTTACGATCACTGGCAATTCACGATTCACTGGATCTGCAGTCAAGGACTCAAATTGTAGGTAAGAGAAACATTCTACCTTTTGTTGCACTTCGTGAGCTGCCTAGTAGATATTAATGCGAAATGCACATGAGTCGTACATGAATTTATGCACTGCTATGCAAAGCGTATCTTTTTGAATGAACACAGGTTTGAACCGTGACAGAGTGGTTAGGGCTCTTGTCTAATGACCTAATAGTTGTCGGTTCGAACCCCGTGGTGTTGTTCATAAAGGGACTTTTCTGCGTTCAAGGTCAAGTCAGAATTAGTATTAGAACATATGAGCTCTTGTAAAAGACGTAAGCAAATGTAAATCACTGCTACATTCTGTCATACAGCCCTTGAGATGTGCACACCATGCAACACTGCCATCGCCACCCCCTTACCCGATTTCGATTTGGAATCGAACCCGTATTGCAATTATTCCTCAATGATTTGACAAGAAATTATTTTAAAATGATAAATCTCAGATGTAACGTGCCCCAATTTTACAATGTTAGAAAAAGATTTCATTTGAGATGATGTTTCAACATAGTTTTATAGATTCGAAAGGCAGCCCTTAACAAAAGTCAAGCCTCCAATCTTGTACATTCTTATGTTAGTTGTGATGGGAAGAGGTTAATTGTTCCCAGGAAAATATTTTATTGAAAATATGTCATACTTTGACCTTGTAGCATTGTCATTGGAGTGTCTTACGAGCTCTGTCTCTTTCTGTTATTGAATTATGCTATAACTTAAGAACATTTGAGGAAACCTGATTGATAAAATAGGGTGAATCACTCCCGAAGAGGTGATAGTGATTCGATGGAACGTTAGTGTAGTTGTTTAAAACTCTTAATCGATGTGTGACAGGGTATCCTTTCTGCCTTCGTCATCGCGACTCGGATGTGCTGATACTACACCACAACCCCTTGCCTCTTATGATGTCATTATTCCACTGATATCACTACATAGCTCCCCTGTTAGAGGTGAAGGCATGAAGCTCAATTGTTACGGTGTCTCTGTCTTCTTACTGAGTGGGAGGGGGGTTTGGTCTTATTACATCTATCACTGACGTTACTGCTTCCCCCCTCCTCCTGCCGTAGGTAGGGCCGTGAAACTTAATTGCTGCAGTGACTCGCTAACTCAACAGTGAATTTGAGTTGAGCTCAGTTACTGACATCGTGTGCCAGAGTATGATTGAATTTTAAGACACTGAGCCGTGAGTCGTTTGCTGAGTAGCATATTATTGCCTGGAGTTTTTATTTTACGGGATTGAGGAATGATGTAGCTGATCTTACGACATCCACCGTTGTTACTCTAATGTGCTACCGCTACATTATTGTCCCGCACCATCACCAACACTTTTGAAAATGCGATTACATGGGATAAGATTGAAATCGAAGGTATATTTTACCAAAAACGAACTCTAACTATCCCCCTTAAGTATGCCAAGGAAACCAACTCTTATCGATGTCTTATATGCCTCGATTTTCACACGATTGAACTTTGTCAATCTAAAGTACCGAATACAGTTTCCATTAAACGTGTTTCGATGTACAATTTCTTTTCTAGATTTGAAGGCAGCCTTTGATGTCCACTTAGCCTCCCATGCTACATCCTCGGCAAACACCTTTAAGGTGCAAGGCATGTTACGAATGACTCTCAAGACAGGCCGCTTCATACATCTCACATCCAATCTAAAAATGCTGACGATTCGCGACTTGCTGAAACTGGTTTATGTCAACACGACAATTCCTCCAGTCATCAGAAATCTACATTTTGGGGAGGAAATGTTCCTTTGCTATTGCCTAAGTGAACAACGTATGAATTCCTTAACTTTAGACTTAAAAGTTATGCCTTATAGTTCTTTTAAATGTTGTTTTTACAAAGTTTTTGTTTGCCTTTGCCAAGCTTTGCAGCCCTTTTTATGGAAGGGAGAATGTTTTGCAGCAAGGCTTCATTTAAGAATCCTGGTTTATAAGCCTCTTTGCATATTGAACTTCTTTACTCAAACGTAGTTTCATATAAAGATTCAGAATCATTAAGGCTTAATTCCCTTAGATATTTACAAAAAAGCCTAAATATTATTCTTAATATATTCTCAATTCTAAACGGTTTAAAACATTCATATTCCTTATACTGTAGTCCCGAAATACGGTAAATAAAATATTAAAAACTTAGAATCATTGACAGGTGGTAAAAGGGCAAACTCACAGATTGACGTCCGTACATTTCGATATACTCTCTCGAGTATTTGCATCCTTACAAGCTATTGATTATTTTTAGTTTCAGTTCCACTGAAGCCTTTCCGTTCTTAAGATGTTTTTAGCATTATTGTTTTCAAGGCTTGTATTCTAATAATCTCTGCTCTTATGATAATGTTATGTATAGGTGGTATTCTGGTTGTTGTTGTTTACAAAGTTGTAATCCTGAGTTTCATGTGTCATTGAAAATTCTTATTTGAAGAAATTATTATTTGTAGCTGGCAGGAAGATATGATATCAAAGTCCTGGTTTTAGAAACCTCTCTGAACATGGACATTTCTCTAAAGCCTACAGTTCTGTTCGTTTTCTGACAGTAGCATCCAGCACCAGTGAGCTGCATGTATGCATGTATGCATGTATTCATGTATGCATGTACGTATCTATGCATTTATGTATGTATGCATGTATGTATGTGTGCATGTATGCATGTATGTATGCATGTATGTATGTGTGCATGTATGCATGTATGTATGTATGTATGTATGTATGTATGTATGTATATATGCATGTATGTATGTATGTACGTACGTACATATGTATGTGTGTATGTATGTATGTATGTATGCATGTATGTATGTATGTATGCATGTATGTATGCATGTATTTATGTATGTATGTATGTATGTTTGTATGTATATACGGTAGGACCGCCTCTCGCGGATTATGGAAAGCATCTGTCACCAATGAGAACAGATACTACATCCATTCCTTGCCAAAAGGCTGAGAAGCACAGGAAATGGCTCTTACTGGAGAGGTGCACCGTAGACATCGTTTATTTCTTAAAGTACAATTATAAAACTACGTAACACATTGGCCAGCCTAAATTACAGTTGAGTAGTATTGATTACACTAACATTTCCCACTATTCCCGCCTAATCCACTTTGGCGCAAGCAAGCTTAAAACAACAAAATACGTGTGTGCTCTCGTTCACAAGACACTAACGACCTTGGTTACGTGGTAGCAACAGTATATTCAGCAAATCGATGTCCTGAAGTACCTTTGTTTCATTTTTGGAGTATGTCCTATTTGGTTTGTGTGCACTTCACGATTTATTGGACGGTGTTAGTTAACAACCTGTTTCACATTCAAGTTGGGATAGGTTCTCGTGTCAACAGCTCACAAAAGACAACCTTCCATTTAATACAACCCCCCTTTATCTTGTCTTAAATACACGCATTTGTGATGCATAGCAAAAACTGCAGATCAAAAGCGAATAGAACGCCAGATAAAAGCTTCATTATAAATAAAATGCTTTCACGAATATAATTTTATAACCAGGTGCTAGTGTCGACACAGGAGTTGCACCGACAATGGAACAGGACGATAATTTGGACGGAGGGAGAGAGGGATGGACGGAGGGAGGGGTGGACGGAGGGAGGGGTGGACGAAGGGAGGGATGGATGGAGGGAAGGAACGAAGGACGGAGGGATAGAAGGACGAAGGGAAGGAGGGAGGGAAGGAAGGAAGGAAGGAAGGAAGGAGGGAGTGAAGGAAGGAAGGAAGGAAGGAAGGAAGGAAGGGACAGAGGGGCGATGGGTGAACGATAAATACTGACGTTACTTGGGGAAATTCCACTTTTATAAAAATTATGTGCCTGATCTTTTTTGCAGCCTATAATTTCCATAACGAGAGTCTTCACGTTTTAAAAATGGGCATAACGGACCTATGGGATTCTACAGGCATGCCCTAAAACAACGCAAATTTCACACAAATCAACTTTAACACTTTGCTATGGAACATTATCCAAGACGAAGTAAGCCGAGATAGAGTGCCAAAATCAGCATCATTGGAGATATTGAAGGGTTATGTAATTATTTGACTGCCCATAATAATATGTCGTTTGAGTGTGGTCGGCGGTGCTTCGGTTCCAAAGAGGGGTCCTTGTGCCAACTTTGTCTGTATACACTTCTGCACACTAAAGTTTATATCCGCCCCATCGCTAAAAGGTGCAATTACACAAATCATGGTGACTGAATGCATATGCACCATGGCAAAAAAATTATATGCATGTTACATGGAACATCTGGTCCATGCGCATGAAATGAGCGCATCCAATCATGTATTTATCACAGAGTAAAGTCTTACATAAGAGCATTTTATATATTTAGATAGATTTTGAGTAAATCGAAAGGAGATGTCCACATTAGCAACGATAAATTTTTGTTTATTTTGCATCAAAATCTCCCATCTTGGCGACAGTCGTCTACAATAAGAAAGTGAGAGAAAAATCATTCAGGGGGTAGAACTACTGGAATCAATGGTCAATAATAAGGGAAAGATTTGGCGTAAGAAATCTTACTTCCATGAACATTGGCACATCAACTACCCAAACCACTGCAGTAATGGCTGGACAAATCTGGGTAGGTCTGCGCAAACTTACAACTATAGACCATATTCTTGTGGGAACTGTGACTTTTTCGTACTTTCCGGGGGACGTCAAGCGACACCCTACGAAGTATCTAGCATTTACATCCTTGTATCTCCGCAACCACTATTGGATACTTGTCAAATTATAATAGCGGGGGGAGGGGGCGGGGCAAATTTTGACCCGTCCAACAAAGGTGGTTAAATCCATAAGTTATTAAGATAGCTGCAATATCTGCTAAATAAAGGCACCCCTGATGCCTGTAAAACTTCATAAGTGAGCAAGGTGCCCTTTAAAACATACCCAGGAAGATTGCTCATATCAAAGTTGTTTTCAAGTAATAACATCTTACCATAAATGTTGGAAACTAGGTTTTTATGTACTTGAAAGTACACATCGATATATTGTCTGTATTGCGTCTTTGAAGTTACAAAGTTACAAAGAACACAACAGATAGCTACTTAGCAGTAACGTTTACGTTAATGCCTCAGTAGATACACTTGCATGGGTCTAGGCGGATTGCCCCCTGGCGGATTCGCCGGGGAGCAATCGTCCGGGGGGGGGCAATCCGGCAGATCCCCACTTGCATTTGACGTGATGCAGCCATTGTTCTCCAACTGTTAAAGTGCTTCGCCATAGACAATAGATTGCTGAAAACTGGGTACAAAGGTATCATTTTGGCAAAATATGGGAAGCTTATCAACGTACGCCTTTATTAATATCTAAAACGTATCATTTATATTTCTACGACCACCCCTAACGGTAAATGTTGAAGGGGGTTAAAGTGCAACGAGTCGTATTTTAAGTGGAGTTCCATACAATTGGATTCATTAATGACAAATGATATTAGCGCGCTGTCAATTAATTCACACACGGCAAAATCGATGGATTTCAATAAATTGCTCAGCAAATAATTGCATTTGAAGGGCAGAGTACTACTACTGAGTTAAGACTGAATTATGAAGATTGCTGTTAATGTAAAAAAGCAATTTAACTCTTACTGAAATTAGTGTATCTCCTGGTAAATTTTATGGACTAATAACGTATTTGAAAAAAAAAGGGGGTCATCCCCTCGTTCTCCAAGTGTTCGCCACTGCCCGCACCCTTGTCGCCATTGATTCTGACTTACAAATATAGCAACTTTGATATCTAAAGCAAAAGGATGCTAACGTCATCAGGTCCTTACTTCAATACAGCAACATAGAGTGCACTACATACCCTTCCGGTACCAAGTATATTTTCAGGCATTTTACAATCTTCATCTGGAATCTCTACTACCAATTTATTACAAACGTCTTCGAAATTATTCCTTAAATATAAAAAAAGCGTTTTGAAAACAGCCCCTATGGATATTGCAATGACCAACTGTTGAGCTTCGCATACCTAGCTTGTTTTCTCATATGCCTTGCTCTTTTTCGTTTAAAACCGATCCTGGCTGCTACAGATTACTCAAAAACTACCAAGAAAAGCTTGTTGTTCTTTCGCATTTTTCGCAGCCTTCGAAAACGTACTTGTCGGGTTGCGGAGTCTGTCGGACCATGCATTAAGGTCGTTATTACAGAAATACAGTTATTGGCTACAGTCTGACTTCCTTTAATAAACTATTTGGTACATCACCTTGCCAGAGGCCTTTAATAAGCAGTGAACTGGACGTTTTAAATAACCGAAACCACTTAACAGGCTTAATAATAAATTTTGGTAGAATTAATGATAGTCACCCGATCAGGCGCTCCTAAGAATAAAATAAGTGGTGCGCCTACCTGCAAGATTCCCACAATGACGCCAAACAGGCCAATAGCACTTCCAAAAATCTCAATAACAAGGACCTGGAACGTAAACAAATCACCATTATAAACAAAAAAAATAACACTACAGCAGCAACGAGGTGGCAAAATTGTTATAATGACATTCAAGAAAATCTATACTTACATCTTGATTATCGATGCACTTACGAACGATCCTTCAGGGTTGCCACAGAACAAAAGTCTTGAAAAACTGAGGATTTTCCAGGACTACTCTTCTGTTTTCCCTGGATATCCGTTTCGACAATTTCAAGCCTTTTCAAAGGTTTTCAAACACATCGTAAGTAAATTCCCAGACTTTTTGGAACTCTTACTGAAGGGTAATAATTACACCAGACAACAACAAAAATATCAATTTATAGGCAAACTATTTTAACAGAATACTTCAAGATGGTAAATAACGAAGACGCCAGACGAATTAGTTGTCAGGATATTCACAGAGCTATAACAAGCTTTTTTTATATTACAGAGTTTAAACCTAAAAGCAGGTACATGAACAAATCAACAACTTCTGAAATTCTAACGAAGCAAGAACGTCGAGAACTCGCTTCAAGTTACTTCAACAAGAACATTCATGAGGCAATCACCGCGTAAAATTAAAGGACTTTTTCAGGATTTGTCCAAAATAAATTTTAAAAAATCTCTACACTATAGGATCAGGCAAGAAGTCCTCAGATTATTGATAGATTAAATTAACTTTCAAGCATATTTGGTAGACAGAATCCTTTTACAGGTGAGAATTCTAAACAAGTAGGAACTTTATTAGCATCTCGTAGAAAATACTGTGTTGAGTATGTCGTTGCCGCCACGTAACCAAGGTCGTTCTAGCCTGTGGTTTAGCAGCGTATAAATGGTAAACCATTTAGTACTGAGTTGCAAAGGACGAGTACTTGATCAAGTAGCTAAGTGGAGATGAAAAGGATTGCAAAATATGTGAGATAAAAGGGTATCTCAAAACGGTTCTTATGCCCATATAACTTCGAACACATTTATCTGAATCTAACGACTAATCATGACTTACACAAATACACAAATAGTAAGCAAACAGCTTCTTTACTTTGACATACCACCCTCAAAGTACAAGAACAGGAGATAATCAGATGACTGGCAATAGTTAATCAGGAATCTCTTTTCACATAGGAGGGGCTGTGGGATGGGGGTTAGGGGGGGATGGGTGACATTCATTTTTAGTGACTTTGTTATTAACATTGGGAATATTTTAAAATTACCACAATTTCCTTGAGTAAACCACCTAGTGCTACTCAACACTTTCTTTTATTTTCTCCAAGATACATGAAGTTGGCAAAATATCCCTACATTTCTTCCTTCCCTAAAATAACTTAAGAAATTAATATTAGTTTAACCCAACCAGACAAAACCAAACCAACCCAAACCAACTCATGCTGTATTTCTTCATTATTAATAAATCAACAATGTTGTACTCACCTTCACAAATAATGATGCATTCTGGGCATCAGCTAACGCAGCACCACTAAAAATGAAAAAAAAATTAAAAATAAGCAGAGTCAATGAAAGTATATCAGAAGAAACACGTAAATTAATATGTATATAAGATATGTAGAGGTTAAGAACTGGTTCCACTAATAAGGTGTCCCTCACTAATCACTTTTTGTGTGCCTTGTATCCCTTAAATGTGGGATATAGCCAGATATCGGATTATTACAATGGGGAGAGGCGGTTTCACTTTGGCTCTCCTGATCTCTTTTCAATCATGCAATCTCCAAGAATAACTCTCCGGATTTATAGCAGACATTTCCAATTCAAGATATGTGAATTCCTTGTACCTCTCAAAAAGCATTTTCTCCTGCAGGTACTAAAACGTTGATCAATGAATTAGCCTGCATCAAGTTTGTCTTTTCTCACAAGGATGGTGATACCAACCTCCAAAGCCTCTTTCAAAAGTTTGTTTGTTATTTATTGCATTCTCTTTTTTGACCCTAAGATAATTATTATCATAACTGTATAAATTTAACAACTTCTAGTCCATTATCCCTAGTACACCATGCTTATTTTCTATCCTTGTTTTCAAAATAAGGAAATCAATTCACTGGAAAAAGAAAAAAATACATCCCTGTCTTACTCCAGTGACAATGAAAAAGTAGGACTATCTGTATGAGCAGATTCTGTTCTTAAATAGCAAGGCAAATAATTGTACAATATCCTAATACATCCAAGAATTCACGCAAAGTTTAAAGGAGTCTTGCCATTTTGTCTGAATCAGATAAAAAGTATGACTTTTGGAAAGTTTAAAATGTTGACATGACTAATAAAGCTATTTGTGTTTGATACACTACATGTTCCACATAAACCTAATGCCTTCTTTACCGAACACTACAATTCTGCCTAAAATGGGAAACTAACTATAAACTAAATATGGGTGCTTAATAAAAAAATTAAGAGGACATGGGATGCATTTTTCATAAAATGTTACAGTCCTACCGTTCAAACTGCCCTTTTCTACTCTGAAGTGCAGAAGTACATATCAATGGTTTCATAAAACATAACCTTTTACTACAGTTTGAAAACTGTAGTTGATAGAAAATTCGAAAGGAAGCCATTTACATACAAATTTATGCCAAACCATCAAAAGCAATAGTTAATCTTGTACAAAATCCGTGTAAGGCAACATTCAATTTCACATGTTACCTCGAGGGCTTAGTATCTCACCTTCCTACAACTCCAACGCAGACTCCACTAAACAAGTTTGCCAACCCAACTGTCAGTCCTGCTCCAAATATCATATGACCTGTTAACACAGAATAAAAGCTTACAGACATAAACAACATAGATGGTAAAATCTTGAGTGAATTACTTCAGCCTTTATATGTTCAAAAAACAATGATATGTTTTTATCTATTTAAAAAATATGTAAACAGGATATACTTTGCCATGTTATGTACACAGTCATTAACTTGTGTCCTATCCAAAATCAAACTAAAGTTAATGTTGATATAGAGACGGCCTCTCATTGCCTAGAGCAACTGATGGTATTCTGTTTCCGCAATTGTATAAGGTATTCCCAGGAATTCAATTGCTTGGCGAAAGAACCTCCCACGAGTAAACAATACAGGCTCAAAACAGTGATACTTGAATAATAGACAATCATATTACTGAAGGTTTGAATCTATGAGAAGAAATGGGCTTTAATTCATAATGATACACTGTTAAACACATGACTGGTTGCATTTGAAGGCACCAACAAACCATGGGGTGCAATTTCCAACCATGTAAGTTTCCGTTATGTATTAAAATATAACATGACACATTCAAATTAATGCACTACAGATCATGATCAACCAGGCAGTTTTGAATTATTGTGGGACACATTGTAAATTTTTGTTGTTTTCTGGACTTTGCAAAGTTAGGTTTCTTGGAAGTTTTGCTTCTTCAAATTTTTGTTGAAAACTTTTCGCAGTGCATTCTGAAATTTTATTTCCAACTCTTAAACCCAGAGAGCATGTATGGTATATATGAAAACCTTAATTGAAATCGTCTTCTTTCATGAAAATTATTTAAGTGTCTTACAACATAGCGCTTTCCACATTAACAAGTGTGACCGTGTACCATATCCTCCCTCTGGGCCTTCACTCAGTTGTTCTGCATGCGCTTTCTTTCTTATTACAAAAATGAATATACTGCAGTTTCCCTGGCTGTAAAAATCTTCGTAATTAAACTGCTGAAGGATGCCGACTTCATTTTCCAGCGAGACTAAGGGAGTTTCACATCGAAGAGGCACGCCGAAAAAAATGCCACTCGAAACTGTGATTACAGACTGAAGTGGCAAGTGCCGAAAAACGCGAAAAACCACTGTAGCAGGCCACATTCAGGAAACCAAATAGTCGTTGCTTTCGTACACGTTTTTTATTAATATAAGCAGCTCCATTTTCGGGGTCGGGCCTCGAGTTGCTTAGCAATTTTCCAAAATCAGGCCTCGAGTTGCTTAAGCAGTTGCTTAGGTCTCACTAGATGTTATCGTCGAATTTCGTTGTTTTAAATTATGAAATATCAAATGATGGTTGGATCTTTGATCTCTTTGCTTGACACATTATCAACAGTGTGATATCTCTTGTATATCAACAGTTTGTAATAAATTGTTAATGAAAAACGTTTCTTGGTTTGTTTTTCAGGCGTTTTAAAAATTGTCCCTCCTGAATTTGATGCCTCCAGTTGCTTAGCTTGTTACTTAGATTTTGGACCAAATCGAGGCCTCACACCTAAGCAACTGAGTTGCTGATAGAAAAGAAAACGTGTAGTACTTTCGAATGGATTCATGAAACGACAAGTTCCAACAGTAGGCCTATCTGCAAACAAATCCTGCAGCGTTATTGGGCAATAAACCTAGGCTGGAAATGTCTGATTGTGTTCCGTTGCTCCTCACTTCGGCCAAATCCTACTGGTGGTGATGTCTTACTAAATGAATAAAAGGGCATTGAATCCTGCAGCACGGTTTAAATTGGCCATGATTTTGTGAAAGACATCCGTTACTCAACATTCTAAATTGTACAGTTATTTTGTCACAGGATGGTTGCGAATATCAATGACATACTGTTTTACGGGTTACGAACAAGTTTTGAACTTTTGAATACAAAAAAAAGGATTAATGGATAGCAATGCTGGAGTTTAGTAACCGGCTTCCTAAATGTTATCTGAGAATTCCGGATCTACTTATAATTAAAATTTTTGGTGATACCCAGATACAAGTGGAAATTGCCTGAATCCTACGTCTGCCTATCCAAGAAAGTAATTGGGATCCTTAATGCTGTACTCCTCGCCCTACTTCTGTGAATGGTCGTTTTCAACGATGGCTGTGATTAAAGGAAAACGGAACTGCAACTTTAAATAAGTGCACATAATTGTTACGTTGACTGGCAATGTATCATGCAAAACTGGTGATTGAGAAACAGCCATAACCACCACATCAACTAAAACAACACTCGTTGGTCCACGAATTTGTCAAATTATTGTCAAATGAATTTAAATGATTTAAGATAATCTAATAGCAAAATATATTGCTTTGTTCTTCACGGGGTCGCCGTATGGCGCTCGTTTCTGAAAAGAGGTCACCATAAAAAGGGGTTACGAACCACCAAAGAAGACAAATGAAACACCAAACTGAAGTTCGGAAAAAACAAACAACTTTTACTGCAATTGCAAGTTAGAACTCTCGTATTCTTTTCTGTCGATTAATAGTGACATAAAT
>JAAAKM020006971.1:98818574-98839029 GCA_010016025.2 Alatinidae sp. Z8VKAUB7J3 | reverse complement strand
TTGCAAAATTACTCTGTCTCACTTCATCTCAAGAATTCACCCTCATCAAGCCCACAAGCCCCTCTCAAAACAATCCTTTTCTCTTTGCGAGTAATAGAAGTAGTTTATGAGCGAACACAGCTTTGATTGTATGCAAACCATCAACAAAGGTGTTGAACAGGAGTATGCTGAAGTCCTAACGGAATCTTACGGATTATGGACAATTTTCGGAACATGGCACCACTAAATAGTTTGTACACGACTAAATAGTTTGTCTATTTTCTGCATTATTTCAATTTTTAAAATGTGATACCAAGTTAATGTAATCAAGTGAATGCAAAATCTTTCTTTTCAACTTGCGACAACTTCAGCATGGTTTGGTTGATAATTCCCATGTTATGAATTATGTGATGTTTTTATCTGATAAGGATAAAGAGCCACGAAGTGACATGACCATCCGCGTACGAAACAAGGGTGCTAGGGGACTGGAACCCCATTAACTTTTGCTTTCGGTCAAGCCCGGATCATTATTCGGGAAATGTTTAGAAGGGAATAATGTCAAATTGGCGTTAGCCCTCCCCCTACCCCAGTCAAAAAATCTTGAATGCTTACGGATATTAGGGCGGCTACGAGATAAAAAGATTCCAAAATGTTTAGACCTTAATTTTCAAACTCATTTCTGGGAGAATTGTCTGGGGGGCAATTGTCGGCGGGGGGGGGTGCAATTGTCCTCGGGGGCAATTGTCCAGATACCCAGTATTTGTCCCGCTACTGTCGGTGATTGGTGGAGTATGGGTTATCAAGAAATGGTCAGTAACATTTATTTTTCATTAGTTCTTCATCTAAACTAGGAGGTTGTTTCATATTAAAGAGTGAAAAATCCAGGTTGCCCTTAAAATGTTTGAATGGAGAGATACTTGATAGAAAGTTAACAAATTCGACTTGATGTGTGTAAAAGAGAAAGAAACAAGGGGGAAACCTTCCAAAAATACACGAACCCAAACAGTAAAAGGAAACACACAGAAGGTTTTTAATTATAGAATAAACTATTAATAACGAATACTTTAATGAAGCTTCTCTGGACTTAAATAGAGTTGTTCACCATTCGATGGTGGAAGAATGCTTTGTATGCCAAAGTAAACGACCCTATCGATTGTCGACAAGCGTTTATTCCGCAAGATGGCTACCTTGGTATTGTGTTTCACGAACCGTGTTATGATTGGACATGGAACTTGCGACCGTCTTCCAACGTAGTGGGATCGGTAGATGTCTTGGGAGGAGACTTTAACATTAAGTTTGGAGAGGAAATTGAGAGAGGAAATTGATTGACAGGCTATCTGTGTCCTCAGCGGTATTGCTGTTGGATTCAGGTATTCCAAAGATCGGGATATTTGTGCTTCTGATATGTCAGTGTATTGCTACAGTTCATCGATTGTCTCAAGGAGTGATCCGTTTTTCTCCTCCAATACTCTGTTATCGGAAGCACCGCCTTGATCTTTAAGCTCGAAACTTCAAAGTTGATCGTACCTCCTAGAAATTTTATGAACTCAGCAAAAGAGAGATGTTTTGCTTCCTTTTTTTCTCTCTTTTCTTTCAATAAAAAGACGAATCGTTTCTGTGGAAGGAAAGTAATTTCAATGTTTAAGAAAGGAAAGGGATAAGAGAATTTACAGAAGAAAATTTGCCATTGCAGCATTTTGGTCGCGGTGGACATGACAAGCACGCCTTTTAGCTACCACTGTGCTACTTAGCATTACTAAAACTGAAGATTGAACTAATTGTGATCTTTTTCTCTTTCTATACTTTAAATAACGTTCTCGAGATGGCTATCTATGGCAAAAGCGCACTCTTTACGAGAATATTCTTTTCAGAATAATTGTGAAACCTTTGAATGCAATGCTGTTAATAGCAGCGGTTAAAGAAATTACATATTCATTCAACAAAACTAGATCCGCACATGAAACTTCCTATTCCATCTCAAAACGGTCGTTTAATGTGAAGTAGTCCTGCGACTGTTCATTGATTTGATTTGATGTTGATTTATATACTTGACAATAGACGTGTTTTCAAATTTTATTATGACAATTTCGAACATATTATTGATATGGCAGATTTTGAAAACACAATTCAGCAGGTAACTCATTTTTATCGAAAAAATTTCGCCGATTCTCGTCAGTCGATCTACAACGGTAATAAATACATACAGGAGAAACTATCTATAGCTGAGGATTACAATAGGATAAAAGTTACAACAAAATCCGGCCGTAGACGAAATTACACAACCTAAATTGATGGCGTGCTAAAACATGGATAACTTAAACACAAGTACTTTCTGTCTACACAAACTAGGGTTTAGACGCGAAATAAAAATCGATTCTTAAACAGCTTAATGAAACTTAGATCGTTCCCTACCTCATATTGAAAAGTGTTCGTTGCTGTAGTTTCGTGTACAGTCAGTGGTCCTCTGTCGCCGATCTGGTTATTGTTTCGACTCTTTCTTCTACGTTAGCTGATCTTCCTGATTGTCTCCCAGGAACAACTGCTCGACCTTCAGGTATTCGCCGGGGTATGTGTTGCTTGACTCTGTCAAGCAGCCTTGGAGATGCACGATCCACATACATTTCCCCACGGCGGCACTGGTACTTATATATCACGTTGCTTCTGGCAAGGGTTGAAAGTACATCCTTAGAAGCTGCTGGGCAGATTGAGCAGCTTATAAAAATGACGTGCTGGTCGGCTGCACCAAAACAATCTGCCAACCTCTTCCTCAGCTTGCTTTCATACTTCGCAGATACTAGTTCTAACCATGGCAGCCGAATGTGAATAGGGCAGCATGTAGTCCCAACAAACAGGTCACTGTGGTCTTTCAGCTATAGCAGTGACAATAGGTTCAGGATACCCGTTGGGTAGAAAGATTTCCTTTAGCTTTATAGGTTTATCAGCAAAACGCTCAGCTGAGCAGATCTTGTAAGCTCTGTTGACGGGGCAGGCGACGAGCGACGCTTTAACTATCCGTACACAAAACGAGTCTCATCTGGTATAAAGACCACTAAATGTTGGCTTCCTGTAAACACTAGTATTAAAACCTTTGTTAGACTTTTCGACAAATACATCAAGAAAAAGATGACAATTTCGGATTATTAATTGCGTCATTAAAAGATACTTCTAAGGATTATTTTACACAAAAATTGTCCCTGCTAGACGTGCCTAAGGTCTTGTGCTTACTTCTTCAAGTAGCGTCCATATCCATGTCACTACTAAAGTATTCTCTCCGTATATTGCAACTGAATGCCACGATAACCAATTCAAACAGCCCATTGCTACGACCGACTCGAACTTTACGAGAAAAGACTGCAACTCAGTCTTAGAATGGAAGAGAACTCAATGACATGCGTTTCAGACTCACATCCACGACACCTCTATACGGTTCAAGTAAACCTAACAAAGGATACAGTATATAAACTCAAACTAATTACAAAGCGATTATCATTTCTACCTAATTACAATAATTACTTCCCACGGGATGTCTGATTACATAGCGTCACTCGTTGCATGCTAATTTCTGCTGACAATGCAAAACAAATGACACAACTAACTATGAATCCTTACGACAGCACAGCGTAGTGTATAGATGTACGACTTTTTAATGCATTATTGTTATGTGTGTTTGTCAGTTTAGAGGGGAGTGTTAACCTACAATGTCTCTAAGAAATAAAATTTCAGGAAGTCATGAACTACCTTTTAAAACTTCTTGCAAGTACTCGAAATCAAATAAAAGCCAATGACAGTAAATGTTAAAATTTAAAGAATAAAAACAGTGTTTGAAAGCTTAAAATCAAAAGAATAATAACAGTATTTGAAAGCTTAAAATCTAAAGAATAATTACAGTGTTTGTAAGCTTAAAATCTAAAGAATAATTACAATGTTTGGAAGCTTAAAATTGAAAGAATAAAAACAGTGTTTGGAAGCTTAAAATATAGAGAATAATTTTGACTTTGTTACAGAGAAGGGCCTGAATACAATTGAAGTATTAATGGTTGTTTGAATCTGATGAAAACCTCTTAAATGTATGAACGTCATAAAGGCCGATTTATGTCTGATTGAGGTAGCCCCTGCTTAGAAAACTATAGCAATAGGCAATAATATCACCTCAGCTATGAATTCTATTGGGAGGTTCTTGTAGCTTTATCAGTAGTTAAAGAGTTTCGTGTAAATATGCTGCATTATTGATAAGGCCTTATTATTCACTTGTTGTGTTGGTATTTCAAGAAATATCCACCAGCAAAAGGTCTTAACATAGAGAACGCCTTGGCGAAGTGTCATTTTGATGGTCGATATTTAAAAAACGGACACGTTACTGTACACAGATGTGGTTCTGTTATGTATAGGGCCTGATCTCGAAGCTTTCAGCAAACACGATAGCGACATGATAACCAATTAAAGTTTAAGAAGTCTACATTCATAAACTAGGAACAGGGCAATAATGTACCTTTCGTTACTTCTACTTCTTGGGTTGCATTCTTCGAAAGCAGCAAAAACAAAAATTGTTACATATGGCCTCCTGTACAAAACTTCAGAAAGCGCTGAATTAACACTGAATTCGTTTCTGGAGGACATTGGGCATTTTAGAAGCAATAGCAAACTACTTCCCAAGGATTGGGGTAAGTAGGACAGGTGCTCCTGTCATGTTCTATAATCTTATGACATTAATTGAAAGAAGTATAGAAGGAAATATGATAGATTGCCTGTTGAGTACCATCCTCATAGTAGGATTTGAATATTCAAACAAAAACTGAACCATCACTGATAAAAATCAATAATACCATTCGCGTTTAATAATATATTGTCGCGAGAAACGAGTATGGAGACTTTCCTCCTGTCGAAGAAAAGGTAATTTTTCACTATGTCAAGACTGAGTCTATAATAGGACCATAGGTAGAAATTGTTCTTATTTCTTTGTTTTGACTTTGGACCATTTTGTAAGATTGGTATCCATGCTTAATGTTGCAAGGCTGCTTGATTTACCTTTGTAATAAAAGGAACCATTAATTGTTAATCTTAACACTTGGTATGCGCAAAAACATGAAGGCCTATATGCCATATAAAAAGAAGGATTAGCCATAATCTTTCGATTGCTACAATCACAATATTGTACTTCACTTTGACGTCACTACTTATGGACACTCTATGTGTAAATAAAGATAGTTCAACTATAAGGTATATTGGTTAAATAAACATAGAGGTGCTTTCAAAGTTTAAGTCATGCGTAGGCAAGCCTTGTCATGTTACTTCAGTTCATAATGATATGTACTGCAAAGGTACGTTGCGTTTGCTTCAGACTTTAACTTTAGCTACTATGTCTGCTGAGCAGGACTATTGCTTAAGGGGTGGTTAGTTGTTGGCTTACTACAGCGATATAGTTTAGAAATGAGTTCATAAGCCAGAGAATATCATATCGTCACTATTTCGACACTTGATTTGACGTTTCTGAAGCAATTCTCGGTATACTATTTTGCGTAATGATATTAAAAACAAACTTTCAAACAGATTTGCCAAATTTTTTTATTCCTTTGATAGACAGGAGCACGTTTGAAAGTGATGTCCTTCTTTTAAACTCGTTTCTGCGCCGCGTTTCACAAGTGGTATAAACAATGCCATTGTCTCATTAACATTTTTTGCAACATGACATGAAAAGTGACATGAAAACGAGGTTTATAAATTCTTGCGACTAATTAAACTATTTCTATCAAAGTCTGTCAATTCTCTAAAAGGTTATGGCTCCCTATGCTCTTGTCATGATAGCTCAAAACTATTTTTTATTGCATGTTTTGTCACAATTCGACACATGGAAGTCGCTTTTGCAGTCTCTCAATCAAAGACCCCTGATGAGCAGTGGGCCCGACATTGAAACTACCCTAAATACACAGAAGCACCACCAAACAGGCTAACTAATAAATAAAGGGCAGCTGGGGTGTCCAAGGGCGACACCGCTCAATTTAGGCTACCGGGCAGAGAAGCAAGCCATGAAGCAGGCTCAACCACCCAGTAAGACCGCCTCTAACGGACCATGGAAATAACTTGCAATCGATGTGTCATCAATGAGAGCAGATATAATGATCATGATCCTGGCCATGACCATGATCCTGGCCAAATGACCGATCGCTGGAAGTCGCTTTTCCTCTCAAAACTAACCAGTGCACAAAGTGTTGACAAAAGCACCATACGTAGCTAATACCCCTAACAGATGTGGAAGAGAAGTGATAGGCTCTACATAGAACCGCATTCCTTAGTTAATATATGCATGGTCATAAATACATACAAGAGGCCTCTGTAGCTCTATTCAAATTTCTGCATCTGTAATTGAATATACTGAGCGTATCAAATTATCAAAGTTTGTAACTTTTTCTTTTAACATCTTCTCCCTGTCAGGGTGTACTGCCGTGGATGATACATTTCCATTGCATCCTGTCTTGCTAATTCCACCACCGAGCATCAAACCTGTGAAATATTTTCTATTCTCTAGTGCATTTTCAAAAACAAACTTTCCAAATCCTCTCTTCTCGATGATACTCGTTGATGTGGTGACAAGAGAAATAGAGTATGTTAACATTGGAAGTCACCTACCTTAGTCGATAAAGCACAGTCCCAAAATGTGTCAGTCATGTGTTCGAACCTTCTCTAGTGCCTTTTCAAAACCGAATTCTCTTAATAGCCGGATAAAAAACTCACCGGCACCTAACATGGGGATCTTTCACCTCCCATTAGATTAGGCAGGCTGTAGTGAAAAATACAGGATTGTCTTAGTATGAGATTAGGGGGTGGGAGGTGCGATGGAGACCAAAATAGAATTTACCAACACTTCATGATTCGTATGTGATCATTTAAGACTAACTTTCGATAGACAGAGGAAATGTATAACTGATAATTGATACATAAGCCATCTACTTTAATGGTCACATTGATATATCAGTCATTTGTCCTTTGTACATTAATCTCACAATTCATCAAAAACTATTGTATAGTCAGTGGCGACTTTCTTGTCGTCGACATCAATCGTACCATTATTATTACCCTTTCTAAATGACGTATTAAGTAAGTTGGTTTTCCTTTCAGAGGATGTTTACAAACGTTACCCAACGAAAACAATCAGACCAGTGTTAGATTTTGAAAGAATTGAAGTAAGATGTACCAGCCAATTATTTACGGTACAATGAGGTGTAAACAAGCGACACTTCACAATGTTTGACTCAAACGTACTTCTGAGGTAAGGTGGCACTGCTAGGGGGCACACACCATTGAATATTTGTTTGATGCACTGCAAGACTGCTGGTCTTTGGTTTACATATGTATACGGGAAAAGCTATTAGCCAGAGCCAGCAAGCTTCTATAAAGATATTAAAGCAATGCTATCAGGATCGGGTGGGGTGGGGTGGGGTGGCGCTATAGAGAAAATCCTTTCCATTCATCTTCTATCTTCTGTTGATTACTAGCACTCTTCGGCCCACTTTGGCGATTGTTGCCTGATGTAATGCAAGCAAAAAACGATAAACAGTACTGTCAAAACCTACGTCACCGATAAAGTCGTTGTTGTTAAAAAGAAAGTACGCATTGAGAACGTAACGTTCAAAATTAGGAATCCATCGACCAAGGTTGATTTGCATCACTGCCTTGCAAAACTGAAAATTGGTTTTCACAAACCAAAAGTTTAAAATCATCACCCTTTATGGTTACAACAGACTCGGGCCCGTAGCCTGAGTTAGAAACTTAGAAGCACTATTCGAAACTTTTGGTGGCTATACTAGATTTGTGGGGGTGGGGGTGGTGCTAGTATTACAACCTCTTAAGGAAAGCCTATAGATGTTTAAATCTTAAAAGAACACTTTGGGGCTACGGTTTAGCTTCCCTATAGCACCCTTTGGCTAAGGACATGAACAAACCTGGGTATCACTATCGTGATAGCATTTTTTGAGTAAACAACGTGCACTAGCCAGAAAACATAGCATTGCACATGCTGTTGAGCCAGAGAAATTCAACCTTAGTCAATAATCTCTGGTTGAGCACTCCCGCGGAATTCAACTTAGTCAACTGTCTCTGAGCATTCTAAACCTGTCGTAGACGTTGCCATCCTCTCTACTTTTTACAAAATGTATAATTTATCATACATATATATTTTTGTGCGGATAAGGTTGCATAAGGCATTTCCAGTCTTTACCCAATGGAACACTTTCAGAGATTGCGCCATCTTTTAAAGTGGGAAGATGAGAGATGAACAAAGATTTCTTCTTTATACCACTCAATCTTCAAAAACGTTTTCCCTTCCTTTGACATTGGACTTTCTTTCCCTATGCTCTTTGCTGTTTCACTGCTTTCTTTGTTCTATTTACAAGAGAAAACTTTACGTAGCAAAAAATAGGCGTAGGGCTACCACTAACCAGTGACGCTAGTTCCCAATGAGAGGCTGCACGGCTTTTAATGTTTCATTTGCAATCTTAATACAATAACTTCGCTAACTTATTACAAAATTGTTTACAAAGAATGAATGAAAGAAGGTTAGTTAAAAAGGCTAAAGCATAATTTCAAAGACAGAACTACCGCCTCTAACAACGTCGATGCCTTTCTAATATGATTGGACTTACTAAAACTGCAAAATTTGAGATGAGTGGGGGATGTGCCACTCCAGTCTCCTCGTCGTGCTGCAATTGCTTTCGACGACAAAGAGGCATCAGCCCAACCTGCTTTATGTACATTTTGTAAAAAACAACCTTTCTATGGTGAAGTCATACAATTTCTAATCACCTAAAAATTACAACACTAGAGATGAAACGGCAGGTAGTAATATGCATGTTAGTAACAGAAGATGGGACCGTCCATTAGTGTGTTGCCAGGGCGATGTCTAGCAAAAACTGTCTAGTGGTAATCATCGTTAGTTCTATCATTTCCAGCCCACTATTCTGTTTCTATCCTCTTCAAAGCACTCTTAAACAACATAATAATAGCAACCAAACTATTATGGAATATCTGTTAGCAATTATGTATTAAACTTCATAATGCGTAAATAGCACAAATGCTACAGTTAATAATTTATGGTCGTGTTTAGGGAAGTCATAAGTTGAGAGAGATCGTTTTCGCTAAGATGTGCAATGATTATCTGACGTGATTTTGCTCTTCTTCATGAATTGACACATATTAAACAAAATCCACAATGGCTCCTTTGTCGATCTCGGGGGGTTTCACGATGAATCGAATTTGAACAAAGTATTTTTGAGTGATCATCGTGTACATACGGTTACTGTGAACAGTTTACATGGAGATAATGCCTTTCATTCGTTTCATAACACTTTGTAGCTGAGTATATGACGTTCGATAAAAGGAACAGAAACTATAGAATGAGTTTAAGGCGATGATTTGAATGACACCATGTTAATTGTGTCAGTGAAAATTTTCTATCGATATGGCATAATTGTCAATGTATTCCTATTAAGATATAAACCTCCAATTTGGAGATATCAACATTGCTTAATAAAAGATATAGTTCTTAAGTATATGTATTAGACCTGTTTTCACTGATTACAAGTTTCATGGCCTTAACCTATTTCTGCCCGCCTCTCCCCTTTCCATTTCTGTTAAACCTGACTTCGCTAAACAGAAGGTTTTGTCTTAAGCATAAACCGTTTCCCCCCGGGGCGGCTTGTAAACGCCTTTTCTTCACACTAGCTTACATAGGTGGGGGGTAGGTGTCTAGTAGGCCCGCAGCTACACATTTCATCTCATAACTTTTTAAAGCCTGGCCGGTATGACATGGAATCTTGTGACTTTTCCTAAATTTTACTGAGAATTCGTATGATAAATAATTTTTATTGAATTTTTTTTGATATTTTGCGATATTGGCGTTTCGTTGACCTATAGTGGATTTTTTACCTTTCAGGTTTGTTACTTTGCTTCAAAAACCTAATTATTATATCTTTAAGCTTAAATTTTCTTCCCTGATTTTGGACTGACAATTGCGTATTCTTAAATTTAATAAGTGACAATTGCAAAATGTGTTGAAATTTCGCAGAAATTTAGCATCAGAACAGATCACCAGATAGGGACCAGAATGAAATAGTTGATGGAGTTAAAACTCTATATGGAAGAGGGGTGGTGCTGGAGGCTACAAAATGACAAAAATCATAATCTACTTGATTTTATAATGTTACAGGTTTATTGCATATCGACATCGCATCCTATGGTGCAGACGACCCTGGAGCAAGTCCTTCCGCACCTTATATTCGTGTAAATGGAAACATCACTGATGATATCGGGAGAGGTTTTAGAGTGACGAGAATGGAGAAGCATAGAAATGGTACGTTAGATTAAATTCTGAACGTTAATATATCTAAAATATTTATATGCTTATATGAACCCAGGGTAAACCCCTAATATCATGGACTTTTATATGAACTTTTAATATGGACTGTTAATTCCTGCAAGCTTCATCGAGTGGCTTGAGGAACGTACGAACATTTTGAATGAATAAGTTTCAATTAGATAGGTCAAGGCCTAACCTTGACCTATGGACTCTTATGAACATATGAGAATAGGCTTAGCAGTTTAGCATTACGAGTGTCATATGCCAACATTTATGTCTCATAAGAATGGTATGACCTTGTTCGAGGATCCAACAATAGGCATCATTAGGGTCGTATGACCAGTGAATAGATCACAAGCATTGATCATCATCATATGACTAGCATATAGGCAATAACCGACCGCGTATGACTAGAAAATAGGAGTAAAGGTCACTTACGCCAATTTTCGCCGAGAATTTTTCGGATGCGTGTCTCGCTCCAGCCGCGTTTGATCATCGCCGCGGTCAGATTGGGGTATTCGGCGGGGCCGTCGAGGCCAATTGGATTGTCGGGCCGCTTTGCCACCGGTTTGGACAATTGCCGCCCAAGGCCCTTGTCCGACCGGAGATAGTGGAAAAAGGCGGTATCCTGGCCTTGCGTGAAGTCGGTGCCGATGCCGACCTGATCCTCGCCGACCAGATTGATCATGTACTCGAACCCGTCAAGAACGTCTTCAACGGTGGAATCGTCGCCCTTGGGCATAAAGGGCGTGTAGGCGACGACACCGACAAAGCCGCCCTTGTCAGCCAGGAGTCTCAGCATTTCATCCGATTTGTTGCGAGGGTGGTCGAGCAAGGCATTCGGGAAGCAATGGGTGTAGGCGACCGGCTTTTGCGAGTGGGCGATGGCATCGCTGCTGGTCGTGTCGCCAACGTGGGAGAGGTCGACCAGGACGCCGAGCTCGTTCATCAGATCGATCATGTCGCGGCCGTAGTCTGAAAGGCCGCTGTCGCGGCTTTCCCAACAGCCGGAGCCGACCAGGTTTTGCGTGTTGTAGGTCAACTGGATGACGCGCACGCCGAGGTCGCGGAACAGCCGCAAATGGTCGAGGTTTTGTTCGATGGCGAAGGTGTTCTGCCACCCCAGGATTATGCCGACCTTGCCTCCTTCCTTCGCGCGTCGGATGTCCGCGGCGCTATGCACCTGCGTCAGGATGTCGGCATTCTCGGCGAGATCCTTCTTCCAGCGAGCGATGTTCCCCATCGTGTCGTTGAAGCCTTCCCAGATCGAGCAGGTGCAGTTGGCCGCGGTCAGCCCGCCGCGATGCATCTGCTCGAACACGTCGCGCGACCAGTTCGAGATGACGAGGCCGTCGATAACGATGGCGCTTTGGTGGAGGGAGTCGGCTTCGGCCATAGGAAAGGTCCTTTGTGTCAGCGAGATTGGCAATCAGCTTAGACACAAGCGCCCGGCATTGAAATCCGCGGCCCGGAACCGCGTTCTCATCCGCAGCGCGAATACTCGCACGCGGTGCACAGGTCGCAGCCTTCCTGGTGCACCAGGGACAGGCCGCCGCATTTTGGGCACTGCCGGGCAGCCGCCAGCGAGATGGTTCCCTCTCCGGCGGCTGCGGGGCTCTTTTCGCTGAGGAACCCGATCTCGATCATATGGCGTTCGATGACACCGCCGATCGCGGCGAGGAGCGAGGGCACGTACTTGCCCTCGACCCATTGGCCGCCGCGCGGATCGAATACGGCCTTCAGCTCTTCGACGACGAAAGAAACGTCGCCGCCGCGCCGGAACACGGCGCTGATCATGCGGGTCAGTGCGACCGTCCAGGCGTAGTGTTCCATGTTCTTGGAGTTGATGAAAACTTCGAACGGACGCTGCCTTCCGTCGCGTTCGATATCGTTCACCGTGATGTAAATCGCGTGGTCGCTTTCCGGCCAGCGCAGCTTGTAGGTCTTGCCGATCAGCGAGTCCGGCCGGTCGAGCGGCTGAGTCATGTAGACGATCCCGGAGGCCGATTCCGGCTCGGCCGCCTGTTGTGGCGCCGGTTCCGCGACGCTCAGTACCGATCCGGTCACCGCGTTCGGCCGGTAGGTGGTGCAGCCCTTGCAGCCGGTCTCATAGGCCTGTGTATAGAGCGCGGCGAAATTCTCGAACGCCATATCGGCTGGAACATTGACCGTCTTGGAGATCGAGCTGTCGATGTACTTCTGCGCCGCCGCCTGGATCACGATATGGTCGGCGGGCTGTAGTTCCTGCGCATCGGTGAAATAATCGGGCAAGGGGGCGTTTGCGCCGAAACGGTCGCGATACAGACCATAGGCGTAGTCGCTAACCGTCTCCTCGCGATGTGTGCCGTCCGGCATGAGGACCTGGCGCGTGTATTCGTGGCTGAACACGGGCTCGATACCGGATGAGACGTTGTTCGCCAGCAGGGAGATCGTACCGGTCGGCGCGATCGAGGTGACCAACGCATTGCGGATGCCGTGCGCCGCGATTCCTTCGCGCAGCTGCGTATCCAACGATCGGATGGTCTCGCCCTCGAGATAGGGCTCCGCATCGAACAGCGGGAACGATCCCTTTTCTTCCGCGAGCGCGATCGATGCGCCATAGGCCGTCTTGCGGATCGTCGCCAGCCACTGTTCGGTCAGGCGGACCGCCTCACCGCTGCCGTAGCGGGTCCGGCACATGATAAGCGCGTCGGCCAGACCGGTGACGCCGAGCCCGATGCGACGCTTGGCCTGGGCTTCCGTGCGCTGTTCCTCGAGCGGGAAACCGGATACGTCGATCACGTTGTCGAGCATGCGCACGGCAACCGGCACAACGCGTTCCAGGGTATCTATGTCGAGCTGAGCTGTGTCCTCGAACGGGTCGCGCACGAGGCGGGCCAAGTTGATCGAGCCGAGATCGCAGGCGCCATAAGGGGGCAGCGGTTGTTCGCCACAAGGGTTGGTCGCCGAGATCGTCTCGCAATAGTGCAGATTATTGCGCGCGTTGATGCGGTCGATGAAAACCACGCCGGGTTCCGCGTAGTCATAGGTGGCGCGCATGATCTTTTGCCACAGGGCGCGCGCGCGGACGGTTTCGTGGATCTTGCCGTCAAAACGCAGCGGCCAGTCGGCATCCTCGTTGACGGCGCGCATGAAATCATCGGTGACCAGAACCGACAAGTTGAACATGCGCAGCCGCGCCGGATCGCGCTTGGCGTCGATGAAGGCCTCGATGTCCGGATGATCGCAGCGCATCACCGCCATCATGGCGCCGCGCCGTGAGCCGGCACTCATGATGGTTCGGCACATCGCGTCCCAGACATCCATAAAACTGAGTGGCCCGGACGCGTCGGCACCGACACCGCGCACCAGTGCGCCTTTCGGCCGGAGCGTCGAGAAGTCGTAGCCGATGCCGCCACCATGCTGCATGGTGAGCGCGGCTTCCTTCAGGCTCTCGAAGATGCTGGCCATGTCGTCGGGGATGTTGCCCATGACAAAGCAATTGAACAGAGTAACTTTGCGGTCCGATCCGGCACCCGCCAATATTCGTCCAGCAGGCAGGAAGTGAAACTCGGCCATGACCCTGTAAAAATGGTCGGCCCATTCTTCAGATTTGTTTTCCGGTTCTGCCAGGGCTGTCGCCACCCGGCGCATCGTCTCTTCGATTGTTTTGTCCACAGGGGCACCATCCGGCTGCTTCAGCCGGTATTTCATATCCCAAATACGTTGGGCGATGGCGCTGCCGCTAATCATGCGAAATTCTCCCTCCGCGGCGATCGTTCGCGATGGTGGGCGCTACCCGGGTAATATGCAAATAAAATCAGATAATTACGCGTATTTCCCATTTGGGCGTACATTGGAGCCGCTTGCGTTTTTCAATTCTGTCCCAATTCCGCTTCGATATCAAAGCGAGTCGGTTAAGGAATTGTTTCAAATGAATAATTATCCATATGGCCAAGCCGCCGGACTATTTCCACATGTTTTTCCACAGGGAATTTGGACCCCTAGCGGGTTCGTTCGCGTGCTTCTTGCTCGAGGCGTGTGGTGGCGGTTTCGATTTGCTCTTCCAGACGCTTGAGGAAGTCTCGCCGTTTCAGGCCGGGCGGGATCGGCGGCAGGAATTCGACTGTGATCAGGCCCGGTGATTTGCGGAAGGTACGACGCGGCCAGAACATGCCGGAATTGAGCGCGACCGGCACCACTGGGGCCTCGGTGCCGAGATAGAGGGCCGCTGTGCCGGGTAGGTAGGGACGGTGCTCGCCAATCGGCGTTCGCGTTCCCTGAGGAAAAACGATGATAGATCGTCCTTGCGCAAGCAAGGCCTTGGCCTGCTCGACCATGCCCTTCAGCGCCCGGGCGCCGCCGGACCGATCGATGCCGACCGATCCGATCCGCCAGACATACCAGCCCCAGAGCGGGATGCGGTACAGTTCTCGCTTCAATACATAGGCGCAGTCGTCGATCAGCAGGTTATAGATCAGCACGTCCCAGGCGGATTGATGTTTGGAGGCGTAGATCGCGGCACCGTCGGGTCGGTTTTCCAGGCCGCGCAACTCGTACCGAATGCCAAGGATCGCTTGAATCAAACCGACCATAATTCGCACCCAAACCTGGCAAATCCGCAAGAAAGCCCGCCGTGGCAAGACCATCAACGGCAAGTAGAGGATCGCCATGACCGTGGTGACGCCGTAGAAGCCGATGGCGAAAATCAATGATCGGATCATAGGCCCACCGTCATGACGGCATCTCGAACGGTCTGCCAGACCGACCGGACCCAGGCGAGAAGCAACTTGGTGTATTCCCGTGCCAGCAGGAAGGCCGTGCCCGGCGATACCCACCAGGCGTGAAGCTTAACGTGCGACGGTGTTACGGCGTGGGCGACGATGTCCGCGTGCGGCAAGACCCGGCGGAGCTCGAACAGGCTCCGCGGCATGTGGTAGTTGGCGGTGACCAGCCGCATGGAACGATACCCTTCCTTGTCCATCCAGTTCGCCGTCTCCCGGGCGTTACCCCTTGTATTGTCAGCGGCGTAGCCGAGGACAATACAGCAATCCAGCGCCTTTGGTGTCTGCCGCGAAATGCGCAGCAATTCGGCCACATCGACGCCACGATGGACTCCTGAAACGAATAGCTTTTCCGCGAGCCCCCTGGAAAGAAGGTCGAGTCCTGCCTGGAGACGCAGGCTACCACCGGTCAGCACGACGATCGCCTGCGTCTTGTGTTCGGAAGAGATTGGAAATTTCGTGATCGTTTGGACAAAATAAACGAATCCGCCAGCCCATCCCAAGAGTGCCAGCACGAAGACGATGAACATGGCCAGCCGCCGTCGCCGGGCTCGTCTTTTCCGGTATGCGCCGTGTGGTGCCATCCTTCATAGCCGTTTGTGTCGGGCGGCCTACGGCATGCGCCGCAGCGCTTGCAGTACCGTGAGCCTCGCACTGAACCTTACGACAAAAGCGGCGAGAAAGGGCAGTCCGGCGAGGATCGGCCAATGCCAAAGCTGGAAGAGCAGGGTGGGGAAAAGTTCGACCTCTAACCTGCCTGCCGTATATTTGATGGCCAACAATGTGGCGATCCCTGCGATCGACCCGACCACGGCGCCTTTTAGGCCGAGTTTCAAGGCGTTGTGCTGAAACTGCCCCGCGACGTACTCGTCGCGCGCCCCGATTAAGTGCAGTACTTCTATGACCTCGTTGTGGACCGCGAGACCGGCGCGGGTCGCGAACACGACCACGGTGACGGTCGTCGCGCCAATCAAGGCGACCATCACAGCGGCGACGATCTCGATCGCGAGCAGGAATCGAACGAGCCGGTCGCGCCATAGCTGGTGGTCGTCCAAGCCGGCGCCGGGTACGGCTTTTTCGAGACGTGCGCGCAGCCCGGCGATATCCGGGTCCTTGTCGTCTGCCAGCGTCACATCAACGATCCGGGGAAGCGGCAGGTCGGCGATGGGGGCTTCGTCGCCGAGCCAAGGAGCCAGGAGCTTGGCGACCTGGGATAAGGGGATGGCGCGCGCCGACGCAACGCCTGGTGTCTTCAAGGCCTCGCGAATCGCGTCGTTGACGCGGCGGTCCATCTCCGGCTCGGTTTCATCGCTGGTGGAGACGATATGAATGGTCACCGTTCCGGTCAGTCCAGCGCTCCAATCCGCCACCAGGGTTGATACCAGCAGCGCGACAGCCAGTGTCAGCGTCGCCAAATAGACCATCAGTCCGACGACCCAGGGCAATATGCGGACCGCCGGGTCGTTGGATAGCGGCAAATCGCTATGCTGTAGCAACATCTCAGCCGCCCGCGTCGGTATGGCGGTACTCGATTTTTCCACCTTCCAGATGCAGCTGACGGTGTTTGAAGCGGGAAACGAGCGCCTCGTTGTGCGTGGCAATGACGACGGAGGTGCCCATCCGGTTCAGCTCTTCGAAAAGGTACAGCAATCGTACCCCGATTGCGTCATCGACATTCCCCGTCGGTTCGTCTGCCAGAAGCAATCGCGGCCGGCTTATAACGGCGCGGGCGATGGCGACGCGTTGCTGTTCACCGCCGGACAGAGTGGAAGGCAGGCTGTCCAAAGCGTCCTCCAGTCCGACCCACTGCAACAGTTCCGAGACGTATTTGCGAATTTGACTTTCCTTGCCGCCGGCAACCCGCAACGGCAACGCGACATTATCGAAGACCGACTGATGGTCAAGGAGACGGAAATCCTGAAATACGACGCCGATGCTACGCCTCACCTCGGGAAGGGCGCGGCGGGGAATCTTTGAAACATCGTCACCGAACAGCGAAACCATGCCGCGGCTTGGCCGGTTGGCCAGGTACATCAACCGCAATAGGGACGATTTGCCGGCACCACTGGGTCCGGTCAAAAAATGAAAGGATGCGGGGGGCAGGGCGAAGGTGATGTCGCGCAAAACTTCCGGACCGGCGCCGTAGCGCATGCCCACATTCTCGAATCGAACCACGCTGTTCGCCGCATTCGTCACGAGTGTCGTCGACCATATGTTTCGCCGGAGGGAACCGCAGAACGCTGCAGCCAGCGCCGACAATGCCATGAAAGTCCTTGTGTCGTAAAGGGTTGCGACAGTTTCAGTGGCTCCGGCTGACCACTATTCATGGTTGTTGTTTAGGAAATTGGCACTGGCTTGTCATGTTTGCGTACGCTCCTTATAACGAGATAACCTGCATAGGTGTCTCGCCCGTATGATAATCACCTGTCCGAACTGCTCGACACGATTTAGGTTGAATGCGGACCAGCTCGGTGACGCGGGCCGGAATGTAAAATGCGCGAAATGCGCTCACCGTTGGTTCGCCGATCCCGCCTCGCTCAGCCAGGAACCATCGCGCCGCCCTGCGCCGCGGCAGCCCGCACCGCAGCAAACCGCCCCACCACCCAGACACGTCTTGGGCATTACCAACAACATGGCCAAAACCCTGAACTGAGACAACAGGATGACCCCTTAATGAAAAAATGTAGATATAAATAAAAAAGTGACATTTTCATTGCAAAATGTTTCAGTACTGGTTCATATATAAAGGATGGTAACTAATTAAAAGTTGGCTAGTGAACGTCCTCCTTTTTAGGTATATGTCTTATAACATCTGCATAGCCTATATATCCTGCAGAGTTTATATTGATCGCCAAAGAAAAGAGTTTAACTACTGCACCGTAAGGCGTCAAGCTGTTTGATTTTGAGAGCAATACATATTCTAGAGGCAAAATGATCTCCTGGAGGAAACTATAATATTTCTTGTTGGTTGTGCTAATTGCTAACAGTAAATGAGACTGAAACCTTCTCAGCATTTACGTAGAAAAATGATGAAAGGAGAAGATCGTAAATGGGCATCTACTGCTTACATTATTGTGCGTGAAGCCAAATTTTATGATTTGTGACCTGAAGAGCTAGAAGACAAATTTCAGGACAATGATATTTTTTCAGTGAATTAACAGCAATTAGTAGTATGCTATGAATGACATTTACTTAAGACTGGTGAAAGGGAAATCACGAAGGATAGCTGATTGATAATCTTCGCCGCATTGATTGCACTTACTGTGATCCTCTCTAAGTAGCTCATTGGTACGAGTGGGTCGACGTTCAACTTGTGCATGAAGTCAAAATAGAGTCCGCTAATTTGATTGTAAAATGTGATTTCAGGGTATTTCCGTCTAATCTTCAAACAAGCTTTGATTAGATTTGTTTTCCTAATCAACTTCACAGATTTCGATGTCTATAACTTGAAGATTACAGCAATTGATTGGGAGTAGTCTTGATCTAGTCAAGTCTATCAACAATGTTAAGTCTAGTTTGACGACGGGTGTCCCGTGAAGTCTTTCGCTAATTTTAATCAATATCTTTATTAATTCACACTATCTCACTTTTTGATTTTTATTGACTTCACACCCTTTTTGAAAGAGCTACCAAAAAACTTTATCATCTCAAGTTTCTTATATTGATCATGAAAAACAGTGCTACTGTTTTTGCTTTTCCCCCTCGATTTATACAGATCTTTGAAATGTTATGGCCCCACATCTCAGGACTTCCGCTTGCTATTTGTTAACTTTGATTCCATGCATCGCCAGAACACTAACGTTGTTTGAAGCGCAGATGATACTGATACAGTTTACAGTTAAATACTACAAATCTATTTAAAGAGAGATAGTTGCGAGTAGAAATGTGCTGTCACAAGCCAAAGTTCCATGGCATTCCAAGTAACCATATATTTTAGTAGGAGAAATTACCATCTAAGTTTTCCATACTTATACTTGTACTAGTAAAATGTATTTGCTGTATATTTGCCATTTTTTCACATAGTTAAAAATCATAAACCCCTTCTTTCTCAACTTGTTATAATCGTGAGAAATCTCTGATTGAAAAACCTCCTATCAATACAATCATCCTAATCATACAATTGATTCTACCAAAAGGTGTTTTAACGATATACTTTGTTTCAGTAGACTTAAATATGTGTATTTTGCAGAGTGTAATGATCGAAACCAGACCGTTGGTCGTGGGGCATTCCTCTGCCACACTTGCAGTTGCCATGTTACTAAAAAGTTAACATAAGCCGTGTTCATACCAACATCGGTTGTCGAGACGGTTGTCCTTATAATGGTTTTGTAACCGATTTAACAACAACCGTTTCAAGATCAGTTCATACTGGATGCCTCCTAATATCTGCTTATAATGGCGGATGATACCTGCGATAGGAAATTGCGCTTTATTGTTGTAGTCACAGAGTAGATAATTTGTTCACTAAAACTACACCATCGTTTAGTATTTATTCATAAGGCTACAATTAACTCGAGGGAATATTCATAGGAACTTCAGGACAACTCGTATTCGTCGACGAATCCTACATAGTTTGTGAAAGTCCCTGAAGTTAAGGATTTGTTTTCCTCTCCAAGCTGAGCTTAACTTGCGTCATCCATGAATCAAAAGCCAACATCACCAGTATGATTTTGGTACAAAAATCCTCTTGTGCTCTGACCTGCCCCGATATGTGACAATTTCACAACTTGGCTTTCCTTAAAACGGTTTCGAGACCACATCCATAACCTCTATAAACTACATCGGTTGTAGAACCATTTTCGATACGGTTCTTGTCGGTGTGAACTGTTGTAAACTTTGCAATGGTTGTTGAAACCGTTTTAAGCTTTGGTGTAAACGCGGCTATAGGAAAATTTAAGGACCTTTTAAGTTTATATTATGTATTACTGAAATAATGCAATGGCCGTATCACAGAGTCATGACAGTAAGCGATAAAAAAACCCCGTTTAAAATCTCATGCAAATATTCCCCCTTGTCTCCCATACGGTTACACCACTGACTTACATCCATGACAAATTGTATGCTAACGACAATCTGAAAAGCTAAAATGTGATATTGATAAAGTAGAAGAAAGGACTTCATCCCCCAAATTCTACAAATTGCAAAAGAAGAGCTATTTTATCTTTAAATTCCTAGAAATCACACTTGCTAAAACAGTATTGCTGAATAAAGTGCATCCAAAACGGCCACTGTGATTAAAAAACTCTACCCGCATAATTAACCTATAGAAACGTATTACAAAAAAACTGTCATGTAAAATAATCCCTGGTTAGGCATATGCGAAAAGTTAAAGGTACTTTTATTCAAATAGTTTCTTTGTGGTTCA
>JAAAKM020006971.1:98806214-98818474 GCA_010016025.2 Alatinidae sp. Z8VKAUB7J3 | reverse complement strand
TCATGTAAAATAATCCCTGGTTAGGCATATGCGAAAAGTTAAAGGTACTTTTATTCAAATAGTTTCTTTGTGGTTCAAAACAAGAAAATTGCACGAAATAACGAAAACATTGTGTACTTAAAATCTTTTTTCGTCTGACACTCCTCAGAGTACTAATGTCAGAATGACCGAAATGAGGGTTGTGAAATAGTGTACCCAACTGTATTTTTGAAAGAGCCAGTCTGGATCTGGACTGCCTGAATAGCTTGTGTTTTAGAACCAATCAGCATCCGCTAAAAGCAAGACTAATTGAATAGGCCTAGCGAGAAAACATCAGTCCACATAAAAGCAAGAAAACCTTTGCTATGCAGACAGAAAGAATTCGTTTTCTCATTAGCTATTTCATGTCGGTCTGTACATATGTATATACTTTCATATACTAGTATTTATACATAGGTAATCAGAAATAATCAAAGGTAAGCAATTACAATTGCTAGCTTTTAAAGCGCTGACCGCTTTCATTAAAGCAATACACAAGGAATTTTTTAGCGGGCGGCATTATTTACAATAGGTACCTAAAGTCCTTCAATAATTGAAAATACTTGTGGACAAAAAAGGTGTAAAAAGAGGATATCAAACGCGTTTGCCTGTGCATACTTACCAACTGTTCATAAATTTTGTCGCTATGAGTAAACTTGGGAACAAAAAATTGCAAATGTGCAAGTAACGCCTGCGTATACTTATCATTTTTTATGTTTTTTCAATCGTTTAACTAACTATCTTGGTAAGCGTTACACATTAGGGATCAACAGGCAACCGTTTACCCAACGCTTGGTGGTTCGCAAATTCACCTAATCCCTAATTTGAAACTGATCAATCTCTTTCTTGGGTGAACTGTCCCAGGTGACCCCTCCACGTACACTGAGAAACATGTGACAGAGAGATGATTTCAATAAAGACAGAGGATCAGACCAAAGTGATAGCCTCGATTGACTAAAGAAAGACGGTAACCCAGACGCAAAGTGTAAAGTGACGACTTTATGGTGGTACGCCTCGTTATTAAATACTTAACAAAAAGTTACAATTATCGAAGCCTACTTGCGCAATTATTTGTACTCCTTGTCTTGCCCGCTTTAGCAGATAGCCTTTTTAAAACCACGAGAACGTCATTTTTAATTCATTTACTTGATATCCGAATAGACCGGTTGTTCTCCAAGATTGCATCCTTTAGGCAGTATACCATAACTAAAAGCGCTAAAACTAAAAGTTGTGAAGCCTCAACGAGTTTATCTACCCATATCACAGGATTGCATAATCATGTCAACTATGTTTGGGTTTTTATTGCTGGTCCAAGGTTGCATGTCTTTAGAGAAAATCTTGCCTAACATAAGGACTTTGATATACTTCTTTGAGATTTTGATCTCGAAAGGTTTAAAAAGGCTGTCTGAACATTAAGATTTCCACTCAGTCCGCGATGCAAAGGTCAGTGGAAATATCTTTTATTTTGGTATTAAAGCAAGATGCTGCGACTCCAATGTTTGGTGCAATGTCATGTTTAGGTCTCATTTAGGAATAGAGTATGTTAGCATTGGAGGTCACCTAGCTCAGTTGGTAGAGCGCATGCCACTAAAGAGTTGGTCGCGGGTTGGATCCCCGATGGTGACATAATTTTTAGTTCTCTAGTGTTCTTTTCAAAACTATTATTGGGTAGTTTACCATAATTTCTAAAATCCATAGTTTACTATTTCCACGACGCGATTTAGCATCTAATATTTATGCTCTCGTATGCGTGGTTGATTGATCCTACATACAAACATTACAAAGGAAGAAGACAAGACTGGCGTTAAACAAACTTGGATCAAACACACACTAATAATATGCAAGTATTTAACGTAACTATTATTCGTTTCGTTTCTTCTTTTCATTCGGACTGGTAACAATTTTGAACTTGATAATTGATGTTGCTGTATTTGACAAACAATGGACTGTGCCATAGGAGCAATTGGGAGCAACTAACATATTTATTGGACACATTTGAAAGAATTACATATATTTCGAAGACTGTGACTACTTTAGATATATTGACGATATGTTTATCATATCAACTGGTTCCAGGAATGGCTTCATTGACTTCATTACATCTCGAGGTCTTTCGTGTTTTGGTATGGTTAAAAATTTTGAAGGACTTTTGATGTATGTGAAGAAGGAATTTTGAATCTGTGTTATAGTTCCATGGCTAAGGTTTTTTACGATTTGCTTCAGACATTGTTAACGAATTGTAACTGTAGCTTAAGCTTGATTGCTTTTCATTATAATGACGTTTCTTGTGCTGCATTGCAAACTCTTACGCAAGTCGTATTTCTTATTAACATGCTTTGCTTGTTATTGGTTTGCATTTCGATTTCTGAAATCTTCGACATCACTGCTTGAAAACCAATATAGAAATTAGCGAAAGGATGTTATCTTCATTCAACGCTGATTACTAAAGAGCGTTTCTGAGAGAACGTCTCAAATTTAATTAAACCGTTCATATCATAAATACGTCAGAATGTTTTAAAATCCAACTGTTATCACCTTGCTGGACCATTTTTGTAGCTTTTAACTACATTTAAAATGACGAGTCACTTCACCGCCACTGGCAATCAATATTTTCCTGAGAGTATAATGCCTTTTAGTCGGCTCTTTTACACTAAGGGTGATCAGCTTTGAATAAGAAAGAACAGAATATGTCAAATACAGGTTTCCCTGAACATCTTGATATGTAGTCGGTAAAGAGAGCAATTCAAAAGCCACTTAGCAATAGGGTAGACAGATTTAACAGATTTTCATGTCATAATGACCAGCACTGAAGCATTCCGTAAATGGATTATCCTCAGCGTTGTGCTTTGTCACGAGTATCACCTTCTATTTTCTTCCTTAGCCTTGCAAAGTACATTTATAAGTATTGAAATGTAATATGAACATTCTGGCAATCACAAACTGCAATGCCTTTTAGTGTAACAGTTATAGAAAATGGTGTGGGAACAAAAGAAAAACGGCCGTATGTTTTAACCTGCGTAAGATAAGGCTATTATTACTGAATTATAATTACGTTAACGTAGTCTTCATTAACACAGACCTATAGAAAATCAACTTAATCTTAAGAGAGATGTGACTATGCTAAAAAATAATAAGAGAAATTTCTTTTCATCTGCTATACATTTTTATTATGGTTAAGGTGTACGCGTGCATTTTTCTTGCCAAAATTCTAATGCCAAAAGGATATTAGTAATGATATTCTTTATAAAGCACTAGTGATGCCAATTGCTATCTACGTAATTAAACAAGGACTTTACGTAAAACTGAGAAAAAGTCGCTAATGACCTTTGAAGTGCGTTGCCTCAGAGCAATTTAGGAATCTCGCGTCCACAAAGTATTGGAAACGTATTAATCCGCAAGAAACTCGGAGCAGAGAAAACTATTGTTAATGCCATCTAGGAACGACCTATACGCTATTTCGGCCACATGAATCACCGTGATGTAAACAGTGCCCTGTTAAAAGCCTACAAGGTAAATTTAACTGGTAGAAGAATACATGGGCGTCCGCTTTTGAGATGGATCGGTCAACTTCGCAAAGATATTGGGCATCCAATTAATACTGCCGAGAGAAGAAGGGCAGGCAAGATAAGCGTAGATGGAACGCTGAGAAAACAAGGGCCAAACATGCCTTAGCTTTTAAGTCAGTAAATCGATCCAATTGGTTCTAAAGGATATTAGCAATTAAACTCTTAATTTCACACCTATATTGTGTTTTATTCCAAATTTGACGAGATTAATTGCGGAATAACCTACATATTGCTTAATATTACCAACAGGATCATGTTAGTACGGCCTGTTATTGTAAAATAGAAACCATCAGAAACGTCAATAATCCGCTTCTGAAGAATTAGTTTGGGTTACCTGTCCCTTGGTACCAACGACAAAATGTAACCTTTGCCCTCTGAGTAACCTTATATCAACTACCCTTCCTAACATGTGAAAGTTATGCAGGCCCATCTTAGTTATCATGTTATCTTCTGGCGTAAACGTATTTCTGTACTGACAAAGATCCGTAATATTAATAAATTTTTCTCAAATTTTTTCAAATACGCCATACTTTGTAATTTTGGTTTAAAAACCCTTTTAAGTGTAAAAGGTTGAAAAAAAAGTTTTTAAACTTTTGAAGTGGCTTCTCTGCGTCAGGATAATCGCAAAGAAACGTGAGTAAAGAGTATAACCAACTGTATTTTTGAAAGAGCCGATCAGATTTTGGACTGCCTGAATGGATTGTGTTTTTTGACCAATCAGTGTCCACTAAAACTAGTTTAATTGAATAGGCCTAAAGAGAAAACGAATTCTTTTTGTATCATCGACACATTTTCTATTTCTCTAGTGTTCTTTTCAAAATTCTTTTTGTCTCCATAGAAAAGGTATTTAATCAATGGTATGTAAGAGTGTGTATCAAAATTCAAAGGCGAATTCGCATTGAAGTACTAAAAACACTGTAATGAGGACCGTTCTTGATAAGATCTGATCACAGGGATGCATAATCTAGTAACCCATTGAGAAGTTCATCAGCAAAGTAATACTTATACGCTACTCTAAGGAGTATTGAAAGTACGTAAGTGTTGCAAATAAGAAAGTTGCCAAATATCTTAATATGCCCCCTTGCACATTTCCAAGTGCTTTCAAAGGTTTGCTCATTTTAGCAAAGTCCTAATTCCGATAGTAAAAACATTTAAATTTTAATGTAATCTTAATGGTTAGTAGAGTCCCTAACAGGCCGTAGACCCATGAATCTGTTAAAGAGCTATAGTGTTTGATCACTATAAAAACAGATGGGAAAAGAATGCAAACCCTAAAGCTATTACAAGCTTCTCTGGATCAGCTGAATATATTGTATCAACTATGAGCCTAGACGGTAATCTACTTACCACTACAAAGTGTCTAAAGTAAGCGGAAGCAATACAGACTCCCAACATAATATTCTGACATCATTCAAGAACGTATTGAACTTACTACCGATGGCTTTACCTAGACGGCCCTAGGTAGAGTTGTCCAGAGAAAATTCAGTTGGGATACGACGGTGAATTGTAACAATTTTGTAAAGCCGATAAAACTACAATGAACTTATAGCACTGGGCAAATTTGTCTCTACAACCGATGCGCACAGTGGATACCGTTCGACAGTTTGTTGGTTTAACATATTGTTGCTTAGATAAAGAGCAAATGCATGTGCAATCTGCATTTGAAATGTGTTATGCAAGGAGAACATAAAAACCCAACCCAACGGTTGGTGCACAAGTGTGTGGCTCTTATGCAGTAAAAACAGTGTTCTAAGAATGTCGTGATTAGCAAAATTTCGCACTTGACTAATAAAAGAGCTAAAGAAACGCATCTTCAATCAACGGATAATCCAACAGAGAAAACTAAAGCACCTCTTTACAATTAGTCACTACACTCTTGATTACAAAACAAGCATCAATGGTTAGCATGATTTAATCTGTACGAATTGCATCTTAAATAAGCTTAAGCCGTATTGACAATCATATTTTACATTGGTTCAGTTTATTGTTAGTTTTTAATCTGCCCCCTACTGTCATGAAGCATTATTTCTGAAAAAGCAAGCTTATAAATGATACCAGATAGTAAGGGTTCTCTTACACATGTTCCATGGAATTTGTAATACTGCCATTTTTAGTCATTTGCCATTTGAAATAGAAATCTAAGAATTTCAACATTGCGGGGCACATTTAAATTAAAGTGCAAAGAGTTATATTTGAGCACAGTTGATTATTGATTTGAAAATCGTGATGAGAGAGAAACTGGCGTGAAGCAACCGGTAGAAAGTTTTAGGTTAGCCATTCATTGGGAATCAATGGTGACTGCGAGAAGATGACAGGAAAAAGACTTTATGCAAAATGAAGTAATGCATTTCAAATTAAAAGACGCGAGTCTCCTGCCAAGACCTACTCTCTATAGAATGCAACCTACAAACGTCGTAGGTCATTTGTGATTTATTACTTAAATTTCATTACGTTTTGTCCTAGTAACTCCTTCCAAGGAGCACATGAATGGTATGCATGAATGACATGCATTCATGATGTGCATGCACCTCTTTTGTCTCACAAGCAAGATGTTTCTGTGCCCAAGGAAATACACGAGGAACATCAAATGATAAAGAAAACAAGAATATCAATAATATACATTAACTTAAAATCATTTACAGAAGAGAAAAAATATCTGTTTTTACTTCTATTTGACAAACTCCCAATATGAAGTTTGAAATCAGATATTATCCACAGTAAATATTTGAAGTAAAGCAAGTAAAAGTTTTGTAGTCATTTGCTCGTTTTAATACCCTTTACAATAATCAGTTTACTGCATAGTTGCTAATGTTGAAAAAGGAACTAAACTTGTTTTAAGGATGATATTACCAGTGAGACCAAATATTGAGTTTCACTCTATGTACCGTGAGGTACAATCGAAATAAATTAATGGGGAATTAATACAAAATTTTAAAGTAGGATACAAAAGTTGATTATAAAACAAAGACAAAAGAAGCATGCCGGCAAAAACAAAAGTAGGCATTATCACATTCATTTTCTTGAAGTGAAAAATTTAAGTATCCATTTTCTAAGCATAATCGTTTGCCAGTATCTGATGTACATATATGTTAAAAATTTGATGCCTAGAAAATTTATGGATGATGAATATAAGCGTATCTTATATTTCTGCTTCTGGTGATCAAAGAGTTTGTATTAGGTTTAAAACAAAAATATTGTAGGAAATAGTGAAAAATGTTTTCGCTATTTCGTATAATATTCCTGCTTCTGCGCTTGTAAAAATGCAACTGCTAGAGACGTTAAGGGATTTTATAGCCTTCCCTTATAGAAATTTTGACAAGCTATATTTCCTCAGTCATCAGAAAAGTGGTTGAAGATAGACATTATCGCTTTCTTTGATCTATCACTAGTCCAAACTGTCAAGTTATTATATCTGCACTTTTCTTCCCAACAACATATCGCCACGGCAGAGTTAAAGCATACCAAAACAGATTTGACACCTAGAGACACTATGGATTATAAAGGCAAGAGTGATTTATACTCCATATTTTCCTGTCACTATAAGCACAAGAATGCAAGTCCATAACAAGATTTTGCCGCAAGTGGCTTCTAAATGGATTTAAGTGACAAACAGTCTTGGCTCACGCTGTTTGTATTTTTACGGTCGCTTAATTTCAACATGACTTGACAACCTTAGAAATGAGAGGTCCGAAAAGTCAGTCCCTCAAATGCAAAACAAACATCTTCCATATACGAATGTCAAGTCATCAGCTGCGCCAAAGCGGTGACCTTTAACATGAAATGGACGGCAATAAACCTTCAGCTGCCAAGGTATGGCTGGGTTTATATTTTCTGTCTTTAAGCACGAACTTTATCCGCTTGAGTGGCTTTGAAAACATCAGCAATGCCGGTCAAGATCTCAAAGACACCATCGTTGCGGGACTCAATTAGACAACAAGCAGATCTTCGTATTGGACCATCTATTCATTATTCACATTATATCAGGATTAAGTATAACATGACCTTTATTGGTCTGCTAAACATTCAAACCATAAAACCGACGTATATCATGCTAATCTACCACTGGTGAAAAGGCATGTCAACAATTGCATATTACATGTCTTAAAGAAGGATTTTTTTAGCCATGTTTATAAAACAAGAAACTGATTATAGTAAATGATAGAGGAAATGTCAAAATGTAGGTGCAAAAAGCTAAAGTGTGTTTAAATGACACGTAAAGACATCTTTGCATTACCACATTATAATTTTTTATGTAGTATCATAATTAATAACTGACGCAGCAATCATGATATGTTATCGTACTCATTATAAAAGGAATGTAGTTAACAAATTGCAAGCTTATGTTTTAGGAAATTAAAGTTATCTATGAGACGTTAACTTTACAGACTTTAATCAATGTCGAAAAGTTTCATTCTTTTGAACTAATAACTATTAAAAATTTAAATACGAGTGACTGGAAAGATGTAGCTTTCGTGACTGTTATACTCTACGACGTGTTTTGGTCTACTCTTTTCCTATACGTTCATTGCAAAAAGCTTTTTTCACTTTACACTATACCAATGTTGTAATCAACGTATGGTGAAAACATTTAGCAAAATAAATCCGTTATACATTTTATATTTCAAGAAATCGGTTTGGTCTAGGCACAATGCAGAGTTAATCTGTAGTATATGGTTTTTGCTAAAATTATGGAGGGGAGCATGTACAGATCATTCAATGGATCCTTCTCAAATAGAGCGATTGGTTAAAATTTACGATAGGGTTAAGATAAAAGCCGATTTCATTGTGTATTAGTAGTAGATAACTAAAAGAAGGTGAATCATAATCTTCTCACAAAACAAAGCAAACTAATAATACAAAAAATTTAGGAGGTTCGTTGCAAAATAAATCCGTTACACAAAGCAATATTCACATTTTATACCTTTAACAAATTTTAACTTTAAAATGCCTTAGACATTCGACATGCGCGCAATAGCATGTAAACAAAGAAAGCTGTCTACGTGTACATCTAATTTCTCATAAAAAAAATTGTGTGTAAATTCCAATTATACTTGAAAGAAAAGTGCAAGACATTCCTTTATTGACTCCTTACTGGAAGCCCTCAGCCTCATTAAGTAATTAAATGTCTTCATCCTTTCCTGCTGCATGCTCCTTTTGCTACTTAAGATGTTATACTTACATCAAAGAATATTGATTGATAATAATGAATTGGAATTTGCATTTGAAACTGGCTTAATGTACAGAAACATTTTCAAGTTCATAGACATCGCTTTTCTACTAACTACACAAAAATAAATAGTTTGCAAGCATTTATGATAAAAATTTTTGATTTCGAAGTTCGTTTGTCTACAAGAATAGATGACCACTGATTAGCGCAATCTTTACATACACATTATTGATACAAACTTGAGAAAATGTAGAGTTCCATTTTTGCGGGCTGGTGGAGGAGTGCTTACGACGGGCAAAAGCGACACATTGTATAGAGTCCACACCAATAATTCCGATGAAAAAGGGTGGAGCAAGGGACTTATCGTCCGAAAATCTAATGCCAAAGTTGCATATTCGGAAATCAAAATCATCATGACATTATGGTTCTGGTGGCGTGAAGAAAAATGCGGAGCTTGTAAAGGAGTGCGTACACTGAATATCCCCTGACATATTGAAGGTAAAATAGAAATCTAAAAGTAGCTTTCTCTGATAGAAGCTAGCAGTTGGTTCCAGTGTTTCTTATGACTTAAAGTGTGCTAGCATCGCGGTCACACAAACAATAGTTCATATAAGCTACTTTGGGGAATTTGTATATTTTTCTACTTATTCCTTGTTACTTGGTCAATTATTTTTCTCCAATGACGTATTACAGTATCCATGACAACCATTAGCATACGATGGTATTGTTTTGCAGTCTTAAGCAAGAACTCATTGCCAGTATTCATCAGTGGGATTAAACAACTATAAAAGGAAATGATTTTGTAAAACCTCTGCCTAGTAATACTGATTTGAAACTTACATTTGTAGTAGGTTTCGCATGATAGGCACAAGGAATAGCTGATATTGATTGCTTACAAGTTATATCAACAAGAAGCTTTGAGACTTAAAAAACACAAACAAAATGGGATTAACTCGATTTTTGAATGATATGGAGACAAACAGCTCTCCTTGACTATTTTCGTATATTAAACACATCGTTTAGTTCTATGGCTATCCAGAAAGGGAAGCATATACATTTGACGTGTTCAAGAAATCAATTTAGTTTAGAAAAGACACGAGAGGAAATATACGACACCACCGGAAATCGAACATGCAGCACACGTTGTCGCAGCCTATCCTTTACGGAGATGGGTAGCGTGAATAGTCCACCGACAAGTTATTATAAGTAAGACGCCAAATGTGGAACCTTCATTGACAACGTTTCGTCTAACAGACTTCTTTAGGTCACTACTGAAAATTGGCGAAACACTACTGAAAATTGGCTAAAAATTGCCTAAAAAATGGGTTTAGCCAATTTTCAGTAGTGACCTGAAGAAGTCTGTTAGACGAAACGTTGTCAATGAATTTTCCATATTTGGCATTTTACTTATAATAATGAGATAGGTAACCCCTAGTGTTAACATTCTCTATTGCTACTTCGTAACGCAATTAACCTTAGCAAAGATGTAGCCTTCAGACTCTATGTGAAAAAATTTTTAATCTGTCATTCCTACAGTAGAACAGTTTGTCTCACAATATTTGTATGTTGCATTGAGGATAGGATTCATTTTATGTAAATATCAATATCACAGCTATTTCTGGAGTAAAGCTAGAAAACGTTTGGAGAAAAATTATGGAAAATAACACGTGCGTTAGTGACAAGTGTCGTGTCACTCTTATTATTGAAAAATTAGTAATCCGTAAGAAATATTGTTTTGTCGAAAATAACCGATATCTTTGTTTTCATGAATGTAGCTTTAAGTGTGGCAAGGTAAGAAGAAGGAGGCTTCTGCTATTACACTAAAAGAATAATTTTGGCAATTTCCGTCACATGTCCGGGTTTCCACTAAATTCTGGTTGATTGCTGAGGCACTTTCAAGTTCTACTGGCTTGAATTTGCTTGCAAAACTAGGTAACATTTTGAAATTGTACTGACTTAGTTACATAGGCTAGGCCGGTGCGTTTCACACGATACTGTCCTGTAACTTCTGCAACGTACAACCTATACAATTGCTCACACAACGGCATTTAAATTTGTAGAGAGCAGTATTTAGTGTGTCATAGGTAGTACATCTTTTGAGTTTGCAGTCAACACCTTTTGCATTGCTTAAAATAAAAAATGGCTCTTATGACAACTCTTTCTACACAACTTGAAGACTACAAGTTTTATATATATGATAATGCAGGATTTGTGTATTATTGTCCTCAAATTCTCTCCATCAAGATTTTATATTTAAAGAAATGTGTTAGGTCTAAGCACAAAGCAGGGCTAATCTGTAGTATATAGTTTTTGCTAAAATTATGGAGTGGAGCAGGTACAGATCATTCAATGGATCCTTCACAAATAGGGTTAAGATAAAAACCAATTTCATTGTCTATTACTAGTAGATAACTAAAAGAAGGTGAATCGTAATCAGTTATTCGAAAGTATGGTAGTCTCCTACATGCCTTCCAAGATTTTAAAAATGTATCCCTCGTCCTCCTGCTCAATGACAGTGTTATTGCTAACATCTGTAATGTGCGTCTGCACACTTCTTTGGGCCTCGCAAAAGGCCACCTTTATCTCTGTAATGTGTGGTTTTCATATTTAAATAAAGATATTTTCTACTTGCCCACCGAAGTACCTCCTCAAAAATTTGTCATGGGTGGGAGATTACTTAAAAAATTAATGGGTGGGGGAGGGTCGGAATAAGAATGTCCTGGGTGGAAAATTTCCGAGGGGGGGGGTCTTTTAGGCGCCTAAGAGTACCTCACATAAATAAGCATCACATTTAACTTATACAGGTTTCATTACAGCGTTATTTCAATGTAGTACGATGCTGAATAGCAAAACGACAACTTGCTTATTGAAGCAATTCAAAGGACTCATTAACGCGTTTATGGACTTGCGAAGCGGTCTTCTACAGATACGAAGGACACTCACTTTGAAACACCATGTTGGATTAAAAGTATTCTCCTTGCTTCTTTCTCTTGCATCATATTGATCAATGCACCACAAACACAAAAAACCACTTCTCTATCATTGGAATCTAAGAGTGTCACCAAAATGTCTACAACTAAAGAAAAGAAAGCTGATATGAAACAAAAAATAAAGATACTAGTAGAAGCTCCTCCGGAAGGCATCAATGCCATCATTGCTACGGAGGGAAAAGAGGAGAGCATATGACCAGACCTTGCCTCTTAGCCTTTAACTTGTGTCACCTATTTTTCCTATTGCATGTACGCAATTATCCTTCCTTAGCTGTCTACTTCAATTACTCGCAAAAGGATTGTACAAATTCCCCTTTAGCTCATCAACAATGTCTTATTCCTATTCTTTTACACGAATTTGTAGATTAATAGTTTTTAAACCTGAACGAAGTACAAAACTTAATGCATTAAACAACAGAATCATTTCCGTTAAAGTCCCCCCCCCCCCCCCTCCCCCCCCCACACCCACACCCACCCGGTTCTGGCACCCCCCTCGCCAGCGCCTTTCGCTAATCCTTC
>JAAAKM020006971.1:98790644-98803560 GCA_010016025.2 Alatinidae sp. Z8VKAUB7J3 | reverse complement strand
ATATATATATGCCATACCTAACAAATAGAACGCATTACAGGTAAGTGTGCCCATAAACTATGATAAACTTAGAATTAGGCTTAGAATCCACCGGAGAACGTTGCGTCTAAAATCCTTAGATGTAACTTAGCAAATTCCATGTTAGGATTGCTTGTATAATATCGTATGCACTTACTAACGCCTACTGACGCCTTGAATGAGTTGATACAGTGAGCTTTTGGTTCTTGTACTTCAGTTGAATACCGAAGTATATGAATTATACCGAAGGTCCTTGCCACAGCTCAAGGATATATCATTACGTGGGGTAGATCTTTCCAAAGATTCTAAAACTTAGTGCAGTTATGGACCTAATTCTACATACTTACCGATTTAAACAGTATTAGAACTTTTCTTCAATAAAGGGAGGGGAAGAGGAGGGTGCACAAACACAGACAGTATTTGCGGAAGAAAATACATTACATCTAGTCCGCTGATAACGCGCCAGTGAGTTCTGAAACCTGAAACTGCGCAACAAAAACCTTCACCAGCAATCTTACTATCATCTTTTCATTCGCTAAAGCTCCTAATAAATGTCATCAAATAATTATTAAAGCTACAAGGCTTATCTCTCAAACAAAGTCCCATTTTTAAACAGCGAACAATTTAACAATACTACAAAGTACAAAGGCGCGAGTACAGATACGTAATAAAATCGCAAAATCCTTAAATCGCTTTGTATCTCGATAGACATACAGCGCCTTTAAAAAGGCGGTACCCTGATACTTAATGGCTGTCAACAAATGACCTCAGGTGCAATGACGAATTGACAAAGATGATCTCTATATAACTAACTGAAACACCTGTATACTACGGTAGCAAGGCTATATTTAATCCATTAATTGGAGTTCAAAGTCTGATTAGTATATGTTAGTTTAAGTCGGTTGTTATTTTCGAAACGTGCTTGATGGATTGGCCATTGTGTTCATTGTAGTGGAAGAAGCTCATTCTAAGCCACAAATTAAAATCAAAACTTAAAACTACCTGGGTCAAAGAACAATACCAAAACGGACGAGGATCATGAAGATCTTAATATCCCACAACGATAATACGCTCTAAATAGCCTTTACCCGAAACACTATGTACGGCAGAAGAAAGAAATTATTCAGCATGATCGATTTGAAGTAGGAGAAAGTGAAGTATTCAAGAAATCAGTGTTAAATTATTATCTAGTATGGACACAAATGGTCCTGAACAACGAAGTGTCAGCTTTAAGGCAGGTCATTTCATTGTCAGGTTTAATCTGCGAGATCTTCGATTTTGTACAAATACAAACACGAGGACGTCTTGGAAGTTGAGCCGTTGAGCGTGAAATGCAGAAGAAAGGTAGTAAGTCATCAATTGGGACGGCACATACTCATCTATGGCCAATCAAGTAAAGGAATGGCCTTGTGAGTTAAATGAGAGCGAAAGTCATTCATATCATGCGAATGTCGGTCAGGAGCCAGATGGGGAACTTGAAGAATGCTAACAACTGGTCTTGAATAGACCCGCAGGGGATCTCCTGTGTGCACGCATAGATTGACCAAATGGGAAAAATGAAACAAGATCGGCGCGATCTTAATGTTTCTGATTTCGCACAGCTTTTTACAATTCATTCCTACCCTAGGTGATAAAAATAGCAGTGTAACGAGTTTGAAGTGTTCGCAATAACCTCGTTAATCTCTATATTTTCCAAGATCTGAACAAACATAAAAGACGTTGAAATTGGACAAAAAATCACGAAACAATTTTTCCATTTGACAACGGTCAACACATATCTAGAATAAACCGGATAAAATCTTAAAATTTCTTTTAAAAGTTAGCCTTATGCATTCAATGTGAACGTATCACACACTTGGCATTTGAATTTGCATGAAAACATCTCTGAAATGGAGATCAGAAGAATGTGAGAAACAAAGAGCCTGACTTCTTATCTTTCATCAGTGATAACTGTTGCAGCTGCTGTGATCGCATTAGCGCTAGTAAAGGATGTTCAGTATTCTGCACAATGTGGGGTACAGCCTTTGCAATTTGTAATAGTATCATGAGTTAATGGAAGGACGCACTGAACTTTCCAACTAAGGAACTCATCATTCCGTGCTCGTTTTCACGTAAAATTTACCATTTTCATAAGAAGTGCTTCAAGCCTAGTCGAATGATTAAATTCGCTGATAAATTCGGGTTTAACCCCATTGAATGACTTGAAATGAAACAAGAATGAAACTATCAATACAGTCGAAAATATTTCAGCGTTCACTCTAAACAACTCTTCGGTACCAGTTTACGCTTTTAGTACAATAGTTGAACCCTCTAAATTGTGTTTCTTGACCCGAAAAAAACGGCACCCAAAAGAAATGTAAAACGGCAGATAATTTTTAAGTAAGGGAAATAAACAGCTATAACAATCAAATTTTAACATCGAATTTTCTGACACGGCCGATATTTTCTCAAACTAAACCAAAGAAAAGGCAGCAGAAAAAGTGCACCAGTGCTACACCTTCTAACTCTAAACATGGTGTTCTCTAATTATTGAAGCTGTGGATATTCAAGTTAATTTCTTGGGTACGGCAGATACCTTAAATTTACGGTTTCAACTTGAAATATACTCCTGCCAAAAAATTTTCTAAGCGTTCGTTAACATAAGTGCCGAACTTTTCACTATATAAATAACTCCATTTTCTTTACATTTTCTTACACCAATTATTCTGCAATTGGGGCAAATATTCAGCATCTGTTCGGCCTAACAACATGCAGTAGTCACGACTGTTTTAAAAACGGAATAACCCATGAAGAGAAATGCGATACCTACAAAACCCAATTAGTATTATCCAACAAGACACTTGTTGACAAACGACCTCGACTTGAATAACCAACCGATAAGAACTACTACTGATAAAGCTACAATCAAAACCATTGAGAGCAAACCTAATTAATTAGGTTATCCGGCTATTAAATAAGTGATAGCTTAGTTGGTTAATAGATCACGCAGACGAGTTAATAGTTACGAAGCATTCCAAGTTCGGCCAAAAAGATGTTATCAGATGGGAAAGGGGGAAACAATAGAACAAGATGTAAATTGGTTGCAGTATTCCGAGCTGTAAGTTTGGCTGTATCTTAATCTCTAAAATGATTCTGCAGCTCCATCTAAAAACTGGAACAATTGTAAGGAGGTTCAGAGTGAGGTGGTGATGAGTTCGTAGGTTTGGAAGTTGTGAAGCAGTTGATAGTTGTTATGATACTATTAACTGACGACTGACTACGCCTAAGATTTACTGATGTAATAACATGGACCCGAGAGGTCTGGGACTAGCCCTTCTAACATAACAAATTACGATAGTTTACGGTTTCTTCTACTGTCAAACTTCCATTTGCATCGCCTATTAACTAGACTTACAGGACTTTTCCAAACAACTCATGTCATTGGTGAAACCTTGAATTGCGCAATTTTCAGACTAGAAAAACTAACTCCTGCCAATTTTACACATAATCTGTAATATGGGTAGGCACCAATTTGTTAGGATACATAATTTGCGGTAGATTATTGGTTGGAAAACCTCAAATTTGGGTTTCTTAATTTATTTTACTGCCCTTTAGCTAATTCTGTTACACTCACAGTGAGAACGTTTAGAACTTTAGAATGTTTCCACTGCTCCAATTGCATTATAAAAAGACAGATACCAGTAACTTTAAATAAAACCTTGCACAATCCATAATTTTTCACTTTCCTAGCCGACGAAACTAAGTTTTTGAATGTTCTAATTTTTGGCAGAGTAAATATATAGGTTATTGACACGAAATATTACAAATTCGATAAATTGACTTCATTGTGTCACCTATGATGACGTCATACCGTAAAAACTTCACGACGAAACTTTTTGTTGATTAAATTCTACCAAGAAGTTTATTAGAGAAGCTGAAGAGTGAATATCATTGCAATAAGTACGAGAGTGCTGATAATAGTTAAACATTTTATATCAAATTCTGAAAATTTCCTGCAGAATACGCTATCAAATATAATATTTAAAAATATAGTTTGAGCATTGTAATACATTTTAGGGCAAGTCATCAATTTTGTGTAAAAATGACAGTTGTTACGTCTCAAAAAACCGAACATATGTTTGGGAGACAATTGTTTGCTGCACATAAAAAGGCTTCCCTATCAGGCTTTGTTCTTAGTAGGATCAATTACCAGTACGTGCATAGCCCTTCAAATTTTTATCTTTTCACAGATGACCGTAAGTACGTTCCCGTCGGATTTCACTTCCATTTCGGAAGCAACGGCAAGAGAGGGACAGAACATGACGTTGAAGGCAAAAACTATGTAATGGAGGTAAATGCTTCTTTTTCATATGTGTAATGTGTCCATAGCTCTATACACTTGTAATACCTAAGGTATTGCACGTTGAGTATTTAGAGGTATTTAGCTGGTGGTAGGCCCGTAGCCAGCCACAAACAACAAGGGCAACCAATGAGCTTTCGGGGGGTGTAGGGCAAGTTAGTTCATGGAAATAGAATATGATAATTGACTATCATTTATGCCACGTATAGCAGTTTAAGAGAAAATTGATAATAAATTATTGTTTTACCATAACTGACACCATTAAGATATTGTCTTCCATTAGAAATACGAAATTTATATAGTTTTAATACTTTTAAGAGAGCAGTGAAGACATATTTTTATAAATATGTGCGCTATCAGCGTATCACTTTTAAATTGTTATTCATTTTTTTTATTGCACATATTCAAACATGTATTTTAATCTAAGTTTACTATTTTAGAACTTTGAGTATGATTGTAATGCGCAGTTGAAAACAGAAATATTGAAGTCTGCGCAATATAAATAAATTGTATAATTGATTCATTAATAATAATAGTACTAATAATACTACTAATAATAATAATAATAATTTTGATAATAAAGGGTGTTCTGTGCATGTGCATCTTCTCAGTCAAACACACTCCTCTAATGAAGCGTTTCAGATAAACATAAAAACATTTAAGCTGCTGCTGGTGAGATTTGCAATAACCTACTAAATGATCAAAGTACGTTCGACTGTTTACGTTGAGCAGGCATTTTACATGAAGAAAGTCCAAAGCTTGATCCCAACCAGGACCACGTATACATATTTTATCAATAACGTCAATGAACATACTACAGCTATACAAACTACGTATATATATAATGAGTGAGAAAGAACTTGGTTATCTGATGAGCTGGGACAAGAGCGAGACAACGACATACTTGGTTGGCCTGTCTTTGATTGTCCTTTTAACATCGCTCTTGAATTCATATATTGACGAATGTAGCAGCAAGTGTCTCAATATTTTTAAAAAATGTATATACATCATATATATAAATGACAAGTATCAAGCACCAAGTGTGTAAATGATTCTTATTGTTGCTGTCTGGGGAGTTAAGGCTGGTTAGCTCAGTGGCATCAATGTTGGGTGATTCGATAGGGGGAAACGAGTGTGTTACGTCTAGGCATTATTCTTAGAACTCTATGTAAAAGTCACGAATGATGACAAATTATTACATAATTAATTTGTCTTAGATGCATGTGGTCCATAGAGATGCAAAATATGAACTGCCTAAGGCCTTGGATGCTAAAGATGGTCTTCATGTCATCGGAGTCTTTTTGGAAGTAAGTAAATTGACCATTTTTGTAACAGTGACGTTCAAGTTTTATGAGATTTGTGAACGTACAGAAAGCTAGTTACCATCTTAGGAAGTGGAGCACTTTTAAAAATATTTTAATGTAAAGAAATATAGTAAAAGGTAATAGAGGACACAATTACAAGACAAATAAAAAACGTACGGTTGAAATCTTACCCAGAATGAAACTATATGTCAAAGACAAACAGCGTACCTAGTGAACCGTTAGTAAAATAAATATTCTTCTTGTGGTACTTGCTATAGTTGTCAAACCTTACAAATCAGTAACTTATTCGAAGATAACATTTTCAAGTGAAGCTTTCACTCACTTAAATCAGTGCCTGTTTTAGGGGTTGCCGATGGTGCCGCGGCACAGGGCCCCGCACCTAATATGGAAATTTGGGGGACCCGCACTGCTCAGTGAAGCCAAAACTATATTGACCTATTTTTACAACGACTAAAAATAGGCCTCCAAATCACGTTATGGCACAGGGTCCCCTCTTGCCAAAAACCGACGCCGACTTAAATGACCATACATGAAACCCATTGACTTTTGCTAAGTTGCAAACCACAATGTTTCTTGTCCTTTTAAAGGGATTTTCCAAAACACTTCGCCCATTCTATTCAACTATACAGTAAGGTCTTATATCACTCTTGCGTAAATGAACAGATTCACATTTGTAATAGAAAGTAAGAACGTTAGCATTCACACAACAAAGAAAACAACAGGAATAATCTGAACTTCATGATTGACAGTGAAAGAACCAAGTTCACTATGAAATTATAGCACTAGATTTTCATAAGCTTATATTTCAGAAGATTATCATAGCTGTCTTTCTTGGTGTGTTTCTTTTCAAAGATTATGTAGACAGGCTAAAAACAAAATAGAATAACAAGTTCGATAATTGCGAATCAATAGCCAACGCTTTTAAGTTGCCTTCCTACACTATGTAAAACCTATATCGACACCAGAGGCGTCTTGAAGCTTTATATTTCAAATACTTCTGTAAATGTCTGCTACTAAGCACTAATTAAATTTGAATCCTTAGTTAGAATCTGTTTACCAAAAGCCTTCATCCGTAGCAATGTCATGTGGGTAGTTACTTAAAAGTAAACTTTTATAAGAAAGCCCCCTTTGTAAAGTTTTAAACAACCTTAATCATGTTTGCTTACGGCGAGTGAAATCTGTGTATCTGGTGTTTTTCACCAAACGTTTTGTTTTGTGAAAAGTAACCGAGTCCATCTAATTTCAGGGGACGCACATAAACTACTTGATTTTCTACTTTAGGAAGGTTATTTATGGTTCCTTTGACACTTGTTATTTCCTTACGTGGTGTTTACTGTAACCATTCATTACTAAGGCGTACAACTGAACGGCGAAAATTTCAACACTACCCTGCTATATTCATATTTCAAATTACAATAGCATTTGGTTATGTTCTGGCATTAGAACAAAATAAATCATTTGGCCATCTTCGCATTTCAAAATCAAAGAAGCGATATGATATAGTTGCAACTTCTTAAAGCAAGTGTTTATTCTCTTCTTATTAGCTTAGTAAAGAGGACAATCCTACATTGCAAAAGATAGTGGACAAGTTGGATGACGTAAAGAATCCAGGTAATATCTAAATGGAATAGCCTAAGTACAGATGACTGCAAAATTTAGTAATTGCAAAATAAGTGTACATAATGTTGAATACAGTAGAGTCCCGGTAAGAGGGCCTTGACGTGATTGGATGATGGCATAGAATGGAAAGCTCGATGGTGAAAACGTTGGACTAAGAGGAATCGAACACCGTCCTTCATTGTTGCAACGTGATATGCCATCACACCATGGTCCCATACCATTAAGGCGAAGAAATTTGGGATATATATATTTATTTGCTTTTTACAGAAGAAAAATAGTTACAAGACAAAATAAAATAATAAGTCAAAGTAACAATTTTTAAGATTTAAATTATTTTTCAAAATTAAACAAAAATATTTAAGTCACTCTAAAGAATACAAAATATAAGTAACAAAAAACAAAGAAATTGTGCTCAATAAACCCCTATTGATAAAGTTGGCAGGGATAGCATTAAAAAGATTAAGAAGACCTTGTTTCCATAACGGTTCCTTAAGGATGTGATATATTTCGGTTGACGTCACTACGACCTCCCTGCAAATCAAACTGAAGTACACCATATGGTAGTATGGTCGACTTATTAAAAATGACTCCAAGTACACCATTGATTTACTCTTAACAATTGCTCAGTGTTTGGCAAAAACGTTTATTAAAATGAATCCGTTGCTTCAGACAATATTTGTATATTGTATTGTTAACTGTACTGTTAATTATAGTGTAGAATGTACCCTTATTTTTTATAAAATATCTGTAAAACATATCATTATTGCAAAAACGTTTGACTTCATGCTTTGCTTCGTCGACGTAAATGAAACCCTAAGCTTATGCATTGTGTTGTAAATCATGGCCAGCCACGTTACCCTTAAACCGAAGGCAACTCTACTGGAAAGAACCAGTTATCGTAGATAACTAAGACCTCCCAGAGCCCTTCCATCATACAGAAAGACCACCAACATTTTCTTGAGGCTAGAATTACGTAGATCTCTCCCATATGGCTCTAAAAACCCTGTAAATTGTTCACTGAAACCCCTAAACCTTGCTTATAAATTGCCAAAAATGTAGACAATAGCTACCATATTTACCAAGAAATGCTATATAAATGTTATTTAAATGCATTTTTACTTACTTCAGAAGAACTACAATGATCGGCCAAGAACAATAGCTTGAAATTTCATTATGAAGTTACATAGAATAAGTTATGAAATATCTTATATGATAATACGTCATAACACGTCCTTTACGTTTAGATGTGCCTTAAAACATAATCAATCCTTTGCTTATTATAATTTTTGTAATTTAAACTTTCAGATAAAGATGCAGACGTTGATCCCTTTCCCCTCACTGACCTTTTCCCAAAGGACAAGAACAAGTATTACCGATACATGGGATCCTTGACTACACCACCATGCTCAGAGGTCGTGGTTTGGGTGTTATTTAAAGATCCAATCAAGATATCACAGAAGCAGGTAAATTATTCTCTCCTTTAGTACATGCATTCTCTCTTCGATATATCGGTATGCCAACAGCCGCTGTATAAAGTTGGCTTGCCCTGCTCATGTAAAGATATATTGGAAGAAAGTATTTGCATCACTTTGAAAACGGGACGAAAGCCTTTTACAAGTTTGTATCGCTTTGTCCAGGGATCTTTGACGTTCTATGCTTTGTCTGAAGCTGCCCCTGTCTAATTTTAGAAAGTAAAAAAAAATTACAAAATTTATTGAGCAATTTTAGCAAAAGGGAGTAATTCATTTTATGTTCCCAATACTGCGCATTAGATTCTTCTTACTTGCAATTTATGTAAATTATTATTACCTCTGAATGTAGGTATGAGATCAATATTATAAGGGGTCGAATAGTAGAGTTGAAATGACTCTAGATAGAACGGATTTTTGACGTTTTAATTAAATTTGGAAACATTGCATAGGTCATGGTGCTTATAGTCAGTTAGGTGTAACCTGAAATATTTGTGTTTTTGTTAAAAACGGACAAAAACAAAAATCTAACTGGGATCTGTAAGTCCTCCCTGATCTCTTTTGATGAAAATGCCATCGAAGGTGACGTACTCGGTATTGAGGTATTTTTTTTAAAAAAAGTAAGAACTATTGCAGTGTCCAAACGTCGATACAAGTAAATCAAAAGTTTCTATCTCTTTTGTATAGTTTTTTCAGAGCGGCTGAGAAGTCGTAGTTTTCTTTTTAAAAGTGTGTGGAAAATTTAAGACTAGGAACTAGTCGTGACCTAAATCTAAAACTCTCATTTGAGATTTTTATGGAAAGCAAAGTGAACCCTAGTTTGATTTGAAATATTGGAAAGTATCTGACCTTTGATACCACAAAGATACTAGTGAACAGTTTTGTGACCTCAAAAGTTAGATAGCTACACCTCACTATTTTACGGTCTACCTAACCATGAAATTACAAAGCTACAATATATATGCAGCTGATTGCGTTATCACTGGTCAAAGTATATATGACCACATAACGCCAACCCTAAAAGCTTGGCTTCCCGTAAAACAAAGAATTGTCTTTGAAACTAATTTACTTACATTAAAACTCGTTGAATTGCCTTGAATCAACTACCGTAACGTTACTCTCCTCCAATGCAATTACCTTCCTCATGTAATGTATCGCGCCTTCGGATTTCAAACCTCAACACTAAGACATATGGTCCTTGAGCCTTCCTATAGCAGCTCCTGTATTATGGGATGAACTTCATTTAAACGTCATGTGTAGCTGCGATGTCAACACTCGTACCATCGAAGCTTAAAATGTTGTATAATACACCCATACAGTTACTACTGGCGCAACAGAAGAAATAATCGAATACTCCGTCAGTTAACTAAATAAAGTTAATTAACAGTTAAATAAACTTTAAGAATTCTTGCCCATCTCTGGTTTCAGTACATCGACACAGAATAATTACAATCGCGATTACTGAGCTTATGTATTCGTTTAATGTGGTAAACTTTACCAATCAAACTTTTAAAACGCTGTTAACTGTTTTTCCAATGAAATAGCTTCAGAATATAGCGATATGAACTTCGCCGGCTTATACAATGCTTTTACTAAAAATTCGAAAATGTTATGAAGGGAATCTGCTATAAATGCGGCGGTTTGAAGTTGAGATTTTATGGATTTGGCCTAAAAATAAGCCCCGCAACTAATTCATCGAAATGCGATAAACACGAGCTGGAAATAAGGGGTATAAAAAAGAAAGCAATCAATTGAAATGCAGGTCTTTGTCCAACAGATAAAGATAGTGATAATGATGATTTAACGATAATGGCACAGTTGTGATACACCATAGTGGTCCAGTGATACTGGACTTGCATTACAAATCGAGCCACATGAGTTCGATTTGAGAAAGTGTTGCCAAGGTTCACTCGGCCTTCCATCCTTACGGGGTTGGTAAAATGAGTACCAGCTATGCTGGGATAAGTGGTCAAAAAGCTTGACTTGGGATAGGAGTGACGCCCACCCTTGCCACTGTAGTGGTAGAAGCTAATATAAGAGGCGCGTTCTTGTTGCCTCCGACTGCGGTCGATCATCTTTTTCTTCTTCTTCTTCTGTGATACAGTGCCTACAATACAAAAATATTATCCATTGCATTGCATAGAGTATCATGTACCTATAGTGAAATTTAATCGTGGGTGAAACGGAACTAAAGATACATATGGCAAGTGTTCGGTAACCGAAAAAGGCTGCAAATGGGGAAATTTGACATACCTTGAAAATGCTAGCTTCTTACAATACTAGACTAAACCCTAATGAAAATTACAATTTGTATTAAGAATAATTAAAACCAACGTTTGCGATTTGCGACGGGATATAGCGTTTTCCACTATTAGTTCTTTTTTATGGGGGAAGGTGACCTCGACCTCCTTAGCAAGTTTGGACCTGCTGTATCTTGACATGCTATATTTATTTTCAAATGTTTGCATTTTAACTATTTAGTTATATTAGATCTACCTTAATATATTTTTATCGGTTTTTACGCCTTTTACTCCCCTTTAACAGGTGCTAGGGCGGTCCACATATATACAGGACTTTTGCTGAAGCAAAGTGCACTTTAAGACTGGATGCCCTTCTTGTTGTCACCAATGGCCCTTCGGGGAATCGCACCCATACCTTCTAGCATAGTAGGCAAGTGAACTATCGACTGGACCACGACGGCTCTTATATGCCTTTGAAACATGGCAGTGTAATCAAAGATTTGCATAAACACTCCTTCAAACGGGTATTTTTAGGCTTAAAATTACTTTTAAAGTTGAAGATATTTCTATGTGAAAGCAAATAACCTTACAATTACTTTAGTTGACCGAATAATTTAAATATGAAAATATGTTTTGGCACTCTACCTTAGCAAAAATGCTCCATTTGAGACAAAACTGAAATTGCTACTAAAACATAATGTTGACGGCTAACGCTAGTACACACGAAGCCTCAACTATTTAAAACCAAGCTCATTATGGTGTTTTAGTACTCGAGAATAGTTTGAATTGTGTGCCTGAACACAAAACTTGCATATTTACCGTAAGAAGTTACGTAATAGTTTACTTTACCCCCCGAATCTTATGAAATAATAGGCATAAGAGAGGAAGGTTAGAGCACACCTGCTATCCACAGTCCTATCATTCTCGGAGTATAACTTAGAATGAAGCAAGGACTTTTTAAAAATGGTGGGCTCTTAACATTTGCTCAACCCTTAACCTTAAAAAGTATAGGGCTTAATAGAAAATAAGGGGTTTTCTCTCAAAATCAACAAGATTTCAGAGAAACTAACATGCTGACATAACGAAGCACTGACAATTCTCATCCTATGCGGGTGACGCAAATATCTTTGCATTCTCTCATTCTTGCGTAGGGGAAGGTTTACGCGGTTGCAAATGCCTATTACAAGAATTATGGGTGTCTGAGTCACTTTATTGCAGGTATTGTGTCTTAGAGAAAATTACAAATTCCATAGCTAGCTAATTAATAGACTATTATATAGATTTTGACTTCCAATTATCTGCGTAAGTTGTCAGCATGGGTCTTAGTATTCAATTTATGTATTAGCTCTCAAAATTCGTCAAAGCATTATTTCTCAGCTGAACAAATTTCACAGTGGTGGATAATCTACATGAAACCAAGACATCTGTGCTCAACTACGTCAACGAGCTTAGTTCTGACCATCGTTGCATAGAATGGGTTACTAGAATAAGAAACTAGGTGAGAGATAAAGGTTATTTTGGTCTTTAAAAAGTTAAATTTTTATGTCCGACTCTGGCGTTAACCAGCTGCACTTGTTCTTCGTCTTTCTGTCGGAACATTAAATTGTCCATTACTTGATTGTGGTTCGTTAAATAAAACGAAAGTTAGTGGCAAAGGTTTATACCACAGTGAATTTTTTGACTGATATCAATCTTTTGATATCGTTGTTGATGTGTTGCACAACTGTGACATGCGTTATCACCGTTGTGATATACCTGCCGGAAAATCGACTGTAGGTCGCATTATTTTTGTTGTTTAAATTCAAATCATCATATTTTGTCGGGCTGACACTCTTGCATTTCCAATATAAATCTGTTGCGTAAAAGTTTCTCAACAATATTGAGTTTGTTCCACATTTAAAGAAA
>JAAAKM020006971.1:98748947-98788804 GCA_010016025.2 Alatinidae sp. Z8VKAUB7J3 | reverse complement strand
GAATTTTGTTCCGTTCTTTGATAATGTCTTATCCTATGTATTTCAATCTGTGAAACAATGTAAAGAATGAGATGGACAATTTTTTCTTACATTGAAAGCGTTGTGGCCAGACACTGGTCAAATCAATTGTCTGGAGAGCAGATGTAAAGTTTTTTTAACGAGTTGGTACACGTTGTTTTTTTTATAAGAAACATGAAATTTGAGTTGAGCCTGACTGTTTCTTAATATTTTCATATTTTTAGCCTGCAATGTTTCTTAAATGTTTCTTAAAAGTACTCTCGGGTGCATAATACAATAATTAATTTTAAATATTTTAACCACCCCTCGGCCCTTATGAAGATCCCCCTGCTTATTAATTTTGGCAAAACAGTGTCCAAGGCTTCATACGACATCTTCAATATCATCAGTCATTCCATGTCTATTGACTAGTTAACAAAATGATATATATGTATTTTCAGTTTTGTGCTGAATAACATTACTTTTCAAAAAATGTTCCTTTTTTACTTGACTCAGCCTGCCAATATTTTTTAAATATTTCTTAAAATTTAGGCAATCTGAGCCTCGTGTTTCTTACAATCATGCTTTTTATAAAAAGGAAAACGTGTAGGATATAAAAACAGTATGAAACGTTGTTGAAAGATGCACTCGAATGAGTGACATGTTTTCTGTCAATCGTGGTGTTGGCAAAAACCACATAAGTTGTAAATTTATCATCTTTGGGCTGTGTTTCAGATTTTTTCTTATCAGAGACATTATCCTTATCTTTACATAACACATATTTTGAATTTTTTTTAATCTGTGGTACATATTAACTCGTAACCTACTTTTGCCATTATAATGACAACTTTTGACAACGTTCATGTTGTTAGTTCTAGTATGAGTTGTAGTCGTGCAATTTCAGGGTGCAAAAGTCGTTTAGGTTTACATTTAAAGTAAGTATGTTAAGTATTGTTTAAAATAGTTTCCTTGCTGTTTAAAATGATATCTTGATCGATAGAAGAACCCTTTCATAAAATTGAATCGATGCAGCATACCACATGAGCTTATTCTAAATTCAATGTTTGTTTCTTAAAGAACGTTTCTCAATACAAACTCTAAAACTACACGTCATCGGTAAGGAGAAAGACGATTATGTGGGGGAACTTAGTCACAAAATCTCATCTACCTGACAGTTTATTTGTGATTGGGGGTGTCGTAAGGTTTACTAAAACCGATTATCCCGTAATACGACAATTGATATTGATTCTTGAGAACGGACGACGGAGTGACACATGCCGAATGAGGAGAGTCTTAACGGGAACTGATAATTTAGGCATTATAGAATCTAGACCTCGTAAACAAGAAGGGAAGCAGTTGAAAATAAGGCCTAAGTTTTATATGGCTTACATATAATTGACGTTTTACCTCATTAAAAAATATTAGTTGCTTCATAATAATTCTAATGAATGGAACTTTCTTGTAAGCAAATCTGCCGCTTTAAAATTGGCTCTCCACGGCTAATAAATTTGACTAATCCAACAAAGTAATTTTGTTTCTATAAGGGTGGCAGAAAACTGAAAATTTCGAGGGAGCGCGGAAAATAACGGTAAAATTTCCTGTGAGGTAACGAATTTGCATAGTTACATAATTTAGTGTATTGTGCCTGCAGTGACATAAAATTCAGGGAGTTCTGACTGGTTCCACTGCTTAGTGTTAGCAGTTACCTTGAGATGAGGCTTTCGACAAGACTTTCGACAGAGACTTTTACCGACGTTGTGAAACCTCAATTCTTTGATTTATGACTTATACGGCCTAAGGTTGCGCTTCGCTTGACTTGAGCTCGCTTCGAGGGAACGGTGTACACGCGTTCCCCGGTTTTCTGCCACCCTGGTTTCTATAGTAAAAAATTCAATAGTATCATGATTTGAATGCAAAGATTTCACCTTTTACTTTCATGGATAATTTGAATAACCTATAAAAATAAATCATTATAATTATCACCAGACTTTACAGCTTTACTAGCAAACGTTAATTGCTTTAATTAGACGGCCACTGCATTTATTTCATTTCTTGTTTATGCCAGAATGCAGAAAAAAGTGTAGCTACGTAAGACAGGTACATTTTGAAATAGATCGCTTAGGCTAAAAAACGTAATCAATGTTTTGTGCAAACCAAAAGCTAATTTTTTCAATACATTTTTTTTGCAGGATTGAGCTTATTGTGACGTGTCGCCTAATCAAAACTCTCAATTATGTAAATTTTTAAAGACAATACCATCTGACAGTTTAGTTTCAAAATATAAATTCAATAATTTGTATCTTCTTACAATGTTTTTGAGGCGATAGTAACGTAACATATTTCTGTACATAGGCCTGCGGGACGCTAATTATACAATAAATTTTTATTATAGAAGGATGCTTGAAAAATATGTGATGACATAAAGTGTTCCGAGTTAAAACTGCCAATTACGCAAAGTTTTAAAGACATACCATTTCACAGTTTAGTTTTGAGATTATTGATAGTCGTCAGCACATGACGGGTTTTCAATCAAATGCTGTCCTATTGCCGAGTATGTTTTGGGATCTGTTGACTTGGCTTTGTTTACGCGATTCGGTAAAATTTTGGAAACCTTACCACGTCTACTAATGAAAGCTGGCACATGTTGTGCGATTCTGTCATGTAACCTCTGCGACTTAGCAAAATGAATCCGTTACTCAACGCAATATAATAATACTGTATAACATTAACATTGCTGCAAGGCAAATTAAGACAGTAATTTAAGGGTAGAAGGTACACTGGAGAGATGTTATCAACAAATGTTGAGGTATAGCGTGAAGTGACAAGACAAGATGACGGGTTGGGAAGTATCTAGGTGGTAGGGAAAAGAGAAATACAGGGAAGAACAAGGCAAAGAAAGTTAGAGGTAAAAATTTTGAAAAGGAAATGAAAAATGGAAATACCCAAGAGGGACACAAGTTGGTAGACGAAGTAAAACGTGGAGAAGGAAGGTACAGCAGGATATGGAACAACTGCATGTAGGAAGATTGACAATGGAGAAAGCAAAACGGAGGAGAATCATTGTGGGTCCAAATCCAAAAATACGAGAAAAGGGACTGTAGACGAAAATGATGATAATGATGTAAGATACGATTCAATTGTCGTGATTTAATTAAAAGCGATCTATTTCCCTGCTATATATACCATTAGAAATTTAGTTGCGAGGTTTCACGCTCTTTCTTCAAAATGTGACACATAGAGTGCACTCAGGAAAACGCAAAATCGTATAAATGTTAGCCCTAGACATTAAAAATACATTATCTTTGACGTGAATACAGTATAAGAGCACTATAGTATAGGCGCTCGCGTATATGTTCCACTTGCTTGCTAGAGCTAATAATCTGATAAATGAAGAGATCTGTGGATTTGCCTTTGTAGATAGAAACTAGTGCTCTATGCCGAAGTAAAGTAATTTCAACGTAACTCAAAAATTCATTGACAACATAAAAAGTTCAAGGCATCAATTACGTACAATGGGAAAGGTAAGTTCAGAATCAAGGGGTTGCGTAGGAAATGTATTGTTTAGGATTACAAGAAGTCCAGATGATTAAATTTTTTTATTACATAAACATTATTAGATAAAGGTCCTATTTCGTCACTTTGACTGCTCAGTAATTATAATCTGTAATATCAATCCCTGTTTATGAACTTGACACTAGTTCTTCTTATTGATTCATCTTTGGACCTATCTTTGTTAACCTTGCAGCAAACTAGATGCATATACGACTAAAGTCTTGATTCGTATACTAAAAATAAGGCATTAATCTCGTGTCTGGTTTAGACGCAGAACTAAAAGTTAATTTTAATTAAACAGTGTAAATCTTAAATGTGGGGAGTTTAACAGAAATTTTTCGTATCTCAAGTGAAATCCATACGCTGAAAATAAAATTTAAATACTACATCTTTCGACTTTGCACTCGGAACGATGCCGAGTATATTTCAGAAGTAGGTATTTGATGTTTTACGTAGTTGGCAGCTTCCCTCGTGCAAAAAAACAGCATCTAGTTAGAGAAATGAATTGCCATCACCTAGGACATCACTTTACATTGGTTTAAGTGGGACTGGAACCTTTGGGCCGAAAGGACCAGACTAAACTATACGATCATTAGATAATGAAATTATCATCTTGACTACTTGGCCAAAAATAATTAATTTCTCGACTTGTATTGTAAACGTATATAGCCGAATGCTGGAAGTAATATACCAAAGTTTCTCAAGAAATGAATCTAACATTCACTCACCCATAACCGAGTAGATAAATAGTAGCAGAAGGTAAAATCCAAAGTAACTGGCAATATTTTGCATTGACACCCAGACAGAGTTCATGATACGCTGCAAACTCTTCGAGACACGTAATCCACGAAGGACTCTCAAAACTCGCAAAATTTGCATATGAACTGGCACATTGGCACCCATAACCTGAACTATGAGGTTGGCGAGAGAGATCAATACAACAACGAAGTCTGTAGCATTCATTGGATCCCGTAGGTAACATTGCTTGTCTCCAAAGAGTAATCCATAAGACACTACCTTGAGCATGATTTCAATGACGAAGATTACTAATGGAAGAGAAAGAAACAAATAATATATATTGTTTAACAAAGGTATGGAATGACGAAGAATATAAATTACCATTGAGCGTGGGTCACGTGTTCGATCCCCGGTGGTGACATTTTTTCTATTTCTCTAGTGTTTCTCTTTTCTAAACTAATATAAATTACCACAAGTGATCAAATTCTATCATGATAATTGGCATTTTATTGTTTTCTGCATGGCTTTAATAGTGAAGGCTAGCACATTTGTGGACAGATTATCGTATTTATCAATTACTGTGAGGTATTGTTTACTTCAAAACAATTAACAACCCTAAGAATGGAAGAACACATTTGCAATGTAGACGTTCTTGGGGGCGCAAGAAGAACATTGGGTGGAAAACTGCTTTCATCACTTTTTTAAAGAGTGCAGCTGGGTGCCCTAACTGTTGTGATAAAGTAAAAATAGGCATTGTGACTGTTATTATTCTGTTATTCAGATTCCAAACCAGCCTTTACTTTAAAAAAATTAGTTACGTTTCTTTCTGATTACTGGCACCTTTTACATGGAAACATCTCTCTTTCAAAAATGAATAAGTTGTTAGTGGTACAGAATTTGAAAATACTGCGAAAAAGAATTCTCATGGTGTTAGTAAAGCTTTTCGCCGATTTTCTTCAGACTAAATACATCGGTACACAATACATCGGTACAACAGAAGTTATAGACATTTAAAGGATCGAAATTTACAATAGGTGAGACATGATTTGTGGAAAAATGCGGACATCACAGAAAACAAGTAAAAATCTTAGCGCTTGGGGTAACCTTAACGAAAAGCAGCTAAAAATGAATAAGGAACCATGGTTTTTGATTTTTGATACATTGCATTATAATATGGTTACGTATTTACTTGCACACGCGTCATGTTCATTCAGAAGAAGGCTACAGGAGTGTTGGATGGTAGGAGAAACCTCACTCGCCTTTAACGTTAGTTGTAAATGTTACATATTTCAGAAATTCCCAAGGGTCTATAAATTATGAGGTAGACTGTTCATGTTTTGAATTTCATTATTCCTTACACAATTGTTGGCAAAATCTTTTGATTAGGAAGCTTTATCAGTGCCCCCAAAGCCTTTTGCCATGGATCTACTGCAGCAATTTAGATACACAAAAATTGAAACTCAATAATAAAGAGAGGGAGACTATGGGGAAGAAAGCTACATCAGTATTATATTTATGAAATAACATGGCAATATATGAAAGATGACAACATGCTACGGATCGTTTTGACGTAATTTGCGTAAGAATGATCTAAACACTTGAACATTGGATAGCGTTTGCATCGAGAGACCAAAACTTACCAATAAACGCCCCATCAATCCAGTTTAAGTAGTAATTGACGTCACTGTCTTCGTTTATAGGATCTTCTAGTGCTAGGAGCAAACTGCTGACGATGACAGCAAACATGGACACTACGGAAAAGAATGGTGACCGAACGACATGCAAGCACTTTCTCCTGAATGGGTTGATCGGCGAGAAAAATACCAGAGAATTATGCTGCGGGATGTGACCGGACACGGAGGGATCAAGGCAAGCAGAAAACCCCTTGGCACGCTTCCGCATTGCTTCCGTAACAACATGGCTAAAGGATCGAATGTAGACTTTGTTGACCTTTTGCCAACGGGCCTTGGCAGCTGTGTCTCTCACTTTCTCCATAGGGTGGACCACTGAATCAAGGGTCACCTCGATAGCATTGCCGTTTTTACTCTGGCCATTTCCTTTCTCGATATCGTTGACTTTTTGCTTGACATCATTTTCACGTACAGATTTGTCTATATTTTCCTTTGTGCATATTTTTAAGAAGTTCTTTTTGTTTTTTGTTTCCTGACATGGAATTTCTTGAAAGGGTTTATCGCTTGTCAAGGCCGTGTTTTCTACTCCTATTTTGCATTTTCTCCGAGGATTTTCTTTCATTTCCGTGTTCTCTGTGGTTGACACTTGGCTTCTAGCAGTTTCAGAATGTTCTTGCTGGTCTTCCAGTTGTTCCGACAACATATCAACTATTATACCTAGGAATATATTCAGTAGCATAAAGCCTCCTATCGTTATTATAGAAACAAAATACAATGGTGGTACAAATGCTAAGGCAGGGTCATTCTGTTCCATGAAGGCTTTGTGAATATCTCCAAGGGTTACAGTCCAAGCATCATTGGTCAGTACTACGAAGACAGAGATTAAAGATCCGTGCAAAGTTTTGAAGCTAATAATGTCATCCTCGTCATCAAGAAGAGATCCAAAGAGCTGGTTTCCGAGTAGTGCATGAATCAATATTACTATAAAAAGAACAAGCATGATGCTAAATATGGCGGTCAGACACTTGACGAAGGATTCAATGAGAGAGGTAAAGGATTCCCATATCTTAGTGCCTTTGAACATGCGCAGAAGTCCCATTGCCCTTAGAGAACTGATTCCGAGACGTGACATAACACCGGTTTGCACTAGTGCTTGTTCTAAAACAGACAAACTGACTACTGCAAAGTCAAACATTCGGAAGTGATTCCGAAAATATTTTTTTATTCCATGGTCCGTAATTGTGAGAATAATCTCGACACAAAATAAGCCAAGTGATATCAGAATTAGAGATTCCAAAATTTCTGATGCCACTTTCGTTTGATCTTTGCTTTTGGCAGCTGCTACTGTGATATTCAAAACAATATTGATGTAGGCAAGACAGGAATATGGCTTAGAGTGGACAATGGTCGAAAGATATTCTCTTCCTGCAGAAAAGAACTCCGACTTCCAACTATTCGTGCCATTGTTGTCTTGAATAATAACAACTGCTTCTGAAGTGCAAGGATCGGTGTAGACATGGTTCGTCCTGTCAAATTTCAGCGTAGCTGCATAGAAAAGAATGAAACGATTAATAAAATAGGAAAACATATCGGTATAAACAAATAAAGCTTCCCATGTATATCACATGTGTAAATGTATATGTAGAATGCCAAGAAGAAAACTACAACGTTTTGACAACATTTCGTCGCTCTTTAAGACCTCTTCAGGTCTTTGTACACCGGAGGTCACAAAGTTTATAAACTCTGGCACAAACATACAAAAAATATCTGTCATTAAGCGCCAGAAGCATTGTAGAAAATAACCACGATGGAATGCTAAGGCCAGGAAATTGACACGAGGCAAGTACGACAAAGGTCAAAGTAACTGCGGGTACAACTAGTACAAATTAGGCGTGCAGACAATAAAAAACGAACAAACAAAAAACCAAAGCAACTAACCTCTGAAATTGCTAGTTTAAGCTTAAAGTATCTTTTAATTTCGCTACTTTTCTGAGGTTTATATGATTTTTAAAGTCTATGTAGTGACTTATTTTAACCATCATAAGTGTAAATACCAAAAATAATGGTAAACATTGGTACTAGGCAGATCCTCTTTGATATTTGTATAAAAACCATTATATCTCACACACCTGTAAATAGCGGATACTTTTCCACAGTTGTCTGCTATTGGGATTTATTACTGCAACATAAAATCTGATAGGGAGAAACGATTGGTACTATATTCTCTAAAAAGGACTAGGAGAACGAACTTTGATAAATTTATGTTAAAGCTGTCCTCGATTTTAATTAAAGTTTATTGTTAATGTTATTATATGATGTATTAGGAAAAAAGACTTTAGATTTTTCATTATTTGTATACCAAGTTTTACCATCCAAGCCGTACTTTTCATTTTAAAATACAAATGAATTTAATTACAGTATTAATGATTCTATAAATATAGGCAAACAAAATACAGGAATCTGTAGATTGAAGTATGTAGTTACCTCGAATTCGCCTTTGTATCATTGAGAGGAATTTTGCTCGTTCTTTTCGTAATTTATCTGTGGTTTTAGCAAGTTGTTTCCTCTTTAGATATTCACTACTGAGTACACCAAGCAGAAGATCCAGAGAGAAGTATGCTCCGAGAATTATGATAGGAACAAAATACATCCATGGAAAATATGGTCCAACGCTGTCATTTATCTAAGTTGAAAAATGAAAATTCATGTCTTTGATAAGAGGCTTTTGAAAATTATTTTCAAACTCTGACAATCGTATTCCGCACCTTAAGATTTATGCGTTTCAATCTTAAGTAGACATTGCGAAGGTACAGGGCACAATATATGAGGCGACAGAGCATATTTTACGGGCTTAAACAATATGTAAAAATAAGAAGCAAACTCAAAGTTATTAAATATATATTTAATAACTCTTGAGTTTGCTTCTTATTTTTACATATTTTGCATATTTTTTTGAATAGACTGTCAGTGTCTAGACTAGACCAAGAAACTGGAGAATGATTGTTATGATCTTAAAAATCAATAGACACGCCTCTCGTTTACATGGGTTTCCCCGTGGCTCATAGATATGCAAAGAGTTGAAGTACATGCGCAGAATGGACGTATGGTGACATCAGTCCTTGTGTAGCATATAGTAAGCTGACTTGCCAAACGCAGTATTACTCGGATCATTTGGGAGTTTCACCTTTAACTGAAAAAACGCTTTCTAACCCTTCTTTTTCTAGTATTCGTCTACATACTGAAAACTGTTCTCACTCGTTCTCTGCCTCTGACTTCATTTCTTTCACCTCTGCTTCTTCAGAATTCGAGCTTCTTCTCAAAGAAAGTCTTCTTTTATCTAAACACACCTATTCCCTTAATGTAAACAAAAAGTTCAGCTCTCCTCTCCCTCTTTTAGTATGTCTCTTGTTTGTTATTAATGTATTCTATTGTTTATACTGCGGTCTTAACCCAGCGTATTTCATACATAGTAATAAATCAATTGCAGGATAGTGGTAGAATACACTGAAAGCTCATCATATTATGTTTTGTCATTATGTCTCACCTACCCACCTTGTGGTGGGCACTTATACTACTACTACTACTACTACTACTACTACCACTACTACTACTACTACCACTACTACTACTACTACTACTACAACTACTACTACTACTACTACTACCACTACTACTACCACTACTACTACCACTACTACTACCACTACTACTTCTACAACAACAACAACAACTACTACTACTACTACTACTACTACTACTACTACTAGAACAACAACAACTGCTACTACTACTACTACTACTACTACCACTACCCCTACCACTACTACTACCACTACTATCACTATTACTACATTATCGAGTGTGCTCGGATTTGTTTAACCGTAAATCTTGAAGGTGGTTCTGTTGTCCATGTCAGCGGCCAGTTCTTCAAAGGTGTGATCGTTGACGTTCACTAGTTTGTCAGTGTATGTCTTCGCGGGACGACCCATTCTGTTGTGTCCATGGCGACGAATCCACAGTCGTGTATCGCGAATAATCTTACTTTTGCTTTTCCTGCAGTGATCCACAAATCTTAGTCTTCTATCGCGAATGACATGCGTAATTGGGAGTATGCTTTCGTATAGCTGACTATTGGTTGGGTATTCTTTCATGACACAATAAGTACTGCCAGAAGCAGGCGTGCGTGGTTGTTGTTAAGGAGTTTTTAAACGCTTTTCAAGGTGGACGAAACATACAAAAGAGTAGATTCGGAGCACTTGAAGGACTCCTTCCAATATATCATAGAACTCTGTATTCCCATAAGGTGAGCATACGTTTGTCGTTGTGTTATGGCATAAAATCTTAAAGGTAGATACTGTTTTCTTAAGGAATACCATATACAAGTAGGATTTATTGCATTATTCTTCTATGAATTGAGTATGCATAACTACAATATAATTTGCCCATAATGATTACCTAACGTAAGGGGTCAATTTTGGCCGTTATAGAGGGCTGGCCGTTGTGTAAACTTTAGGTATGAATAGGTATGGATCATATTAAGATTTTATCGTACTGAGAGGTTTCTCGGGAGGGGGAAGGGGGGTGTACAACTAAACCTTAGGTGCCTGTGATGTAACAGTGCATTTCTGCTTGGTAATTTTATGAAAAAGGATTTGTGGAATCAATATTGATATTTTTTTAATCTTTTAGAACTTCTTTGCAGTGAGTTGTTGATCATTCAAGTATCTCTAAGTAAAAGATTGATTACTATATACAGGGGCAAATATCAACGTGGTACTTATGAAAGTGACAGCTGACCGTGTTAGGAGGGTGGCCGTTTTATAAAATTCAATTACTACATCACAGTAATGGCTGTTTCAGTGACGACTGATATGGACAGGTGGCTGTTTTTGAGAGCTGGCCGCTAAGGCAGGTTACAATTTATGATTAAGAAAATGGATTCAAGCATACAACAATGATGACGATGATAATTGCTCAAATAAACAAATAATTTATAGTAGGTGGAAAGGAAACAATACTAAATATCAGGCTAGGAGGCAGTGAGGTCTTCATCTATTTGCTTTGCTAACGATATAAAACGTCCATTTGTTTTGTAACCAAAATTTCCCTTCCTTGAAAAGTTGCAGTCACTGTATTGTTACTGGGATCGAGCTTCATGAACTTCTCAGGATAACCATACCTCAATATCGCGGCATTGTTGCTCTGATAAAAATAGTATGAATGCCTGTTAGCAGTTTTGTTTGGATCCTTTGGCCGACATTAAAGAAAATATTCATCTACTAGACTGGAGTCTCTTCTTTCCTAAGCCTACCTAACCAATTAAAAGACACTAGACTCACAGGGAGCCTGGGAAACGTTATTTTTGAAGTCAAATGTTTTATAGATTAGCCTCAGCAAGTAGCTATATCATCATCACCATCATCATCATCATCATCATCATCATCATCATCATATTCTTATTCTTCTTCGTAGCCTGTCACGCTACTGCTGGCAGATGGTCTCCATAACCTCCTCCACGCCTCTTGATCCTGCGCCTCTCTCATCCACTCGCATTCGGCCTTCTCCTTCATCTCATCTCTCCACCCCCTCTTGGGTCGTCCTTTGGCTCTGCTCCCCTCTATCCATAGCTCCCCTCTATCTATAGCTATATCATGCGTTGACTTTAACGACTATTTATAAGGAATGGCTGTCGGTAGCTAAAAATTGACAAATTATCTCAAGGAATTGCAAGTTAACCTCGAGAAAAAATTTCTATGATTCCCCTTACCCCTTACCCATCCTGTGTTCTTCTTACAAACACCACTGTTTACTATGTTATACCATCAAGCTAGTTAAATGAGTTGTGGTGAACATATGGAAGATGTCATAACTTTACGTCAAGAACTTTTTCAGCTTTCGCCGACATACTGGCCCACTGCTTGGAAGTTTTTGTAACATGTTTTTGGAAATATAAACGTACTTCTACATAGTCCCTGTTCGTTGGTTGATTGTGTATTTTCTATTTTGGTTTGGAACTTTTTATGGACAGTCCATAGCTGATTTTCAAGTCATTACCATACGATAGTAGTCTTTTGCAGTCGTAAGTGAAGACCCATTGTTTTCTTTTCGACAATTTCGATGGTCGTTCCATCTTTCCCCTGTCTCCTTAAGGTTACCTTAGAAAGATTTGGCTTTACAAAAGTTTACTATGAACTTTGTGTTGTACTTATCCTGGTTGCAACGGATTAATTCTTGTATGATTTATATGGTTTAGGATGGTTAATTCTGAAGCTATAGGTGTTCGAAAGAGATACTATTCACATTTATGCATCCAATCAAGGTATTAAAGCTGCAAACATTTGCATGAAAATTAAACGTTTATACAATCAATATTCCTGATGGAAAATGTAACCTTAAAAAAAGGTTTCTTACCCAAGTGCATTTCTAACAGACATTGCACTTAAAATGTGTTCTCAAATTTATCTCTTCTGACGTTTCATTGTTACCTTAAAACATTACAATATTTATTTAAGTGTCAATGCTGTTCAGTATTGTATTTTGGTAAGATATCCTGCCAATTACATACATACCAGTCTCACTATGTGTCAGCATTTCGACTTTTCAATGTGTAAAAACTTGACAAACCTCCCTTTTCTAATAATGGACGACATAATACATAGACAAAACATCCCTTATCTCCAAACGACTTCCTAAATAAATTCTAACTCCTGCCCTAATTTTTTATTACTACTAAAAGAAAGTCTGCCAATCAAAAGAAAAATCCTTCTCTTAAGGGAAACACCACCTCGTACAACGTGTCAAATTTTTTAGCCCTACATTTTATCACTAGTTTCCAGGCTTCTTTCACAAATATGTACAGAAAAGCCGTGGCACTTATAAATAATAGCATTAGCACAAGGTTTAAAATCCCAAGCCATCCACCAGTGGTTAATGTTTCGTAATAATTACAAATATTGGTAATCAATGTGTACAGGTTGTAAGACTGCATGCATACACACACTTCTGCATTTAGTTTCTTCATATAATATACAGTACAAATATCATGTCTGATTTCTGGATTATTCCCTTACCCTCCAAACCAAGTAAATGTGATACATTGATAACAATGTCTTTTACTGGCTGCTTATTCTTATTGTAACTTGTGTTTCACCAAATGAAAACGTTCTCAAGGGAGTATTGGTGGAAATCATAGTGACTTGACTGGCCTCATCTTAAACACCTTCAAAGATGGTATGCAGTTCAAAAACTATTATTTAGAAGTCCATGAAAGAGATTGCGACTTTTATCAGTCCCTTGAGAATGTTGTAAAGTACCAACGAAATGTTAAAAGCAATCAACGTGAGAACCTTTTTCACATGCAACATTGTTTGGAGTTTACACCTGGGCGCAAATATCTCTATTTACGTTAACCATCTTCTTTTTGCTGTTGCTCTCGTTCTCAGGTCCCCATTTAGATCGCATCTAAATCTACAATTTAGAGCAAAAGGCACTAAAATGATTTTTCAGTCTATTATTAATACCTAATAACATAATCTAGATGAGGATGACCGTACTTTCTAAGCAAAACACCGGAGATCAAAAGATAAAATACACTTTATCTAAGGATTTACGTTTCCCCTAGTAGCCACCATTAACAAATCTCACCAACTGTAATAGACGCTTATTCCAGCTTATTTAAATGAAAGTATTATACTCACAGTTAATCCCACAAAACGACCGCAAGTGCAACAGGATGAAACTCTATTACCTCTTCAACTGAGAGATCATGCACCTCTATGAAGCATTAATGACTGGTTATCCCCTGTAAGCTTCTTACCGGTGGCTGTATTATTTCTAGGATAACTGAGTAGAAACGTATGCCGTTTGCAGCCGGCAAATACTACTATTTATTGATGGAAGGGCCAAAGCACAAAAGTTGCTATACCCGTTGTGGAAACTGAGTTCGGGACCCCAAAATTCTGAATTATACTTTAACCTGGAAAAAATGTGTTGTATTTAATTGCATACTTCATATTGTTTCCTTGATGACTTTTTTCTTCCTCTCTGTTTCCATGACTACTTTATGTACTTCTAGTCACTCATATTAATAAGCTGCGAAGTATACCAAACAGCAGCCACTTCAGTGTCCAGGACAAGCACTTTCACCCGTATTGTATCAGTTGTATTAGCTATCGGTCAAGTTTAACATTATTTCAATTACATTTTAAGTTTCACAGGGCCACTTCTCGTTATACAAGACCACACTTGCATGTCTTACAAGACAGTCTGATTATTATTTACGTTCTAACTAAGCACGTTTACTTGGATCACCAGGAGTTAGGCCTTAAACAACAACAGGGGATGAGGTATTTTCCGCAGCTGCACCTACTACTTGGTACTCACTATCAAGCAATTCGAAAACTCAGGAAAACATTAATAATCATTCAATTCCCATTTTAAAACAATTATTTATACTGGCATTTAAATTTTAGTTCAGCAATTTTTTCCCCAAGAAATACTTGGAAGCATATTTTTAGATGCATGCACTTTATTTGTAAATTTTGTACCATTAATAACGGGCTGATTTTTGTAAAATTTATTTTAAACTTTTATTTACAGCACATTAGGTCATATACACACATAAACATGAATTTAGTTCGAGTTTGGGCCTTAGTTTGTTTTGATGGAAGTACATTGTGTTTCGACTCAAATCAGTTCTGTCCAAACACGTTTTACTTCAAACTCTAGAATTAAAGGAAAACTCAATTGGTACCTGAAAACTAAAGTAGCATCAATAAAATCAACACCAAAATGATGAAAGTATAAGTAATGAACAATCCCAATCAACGGTCGTTTAAAGATTTCTTAACCTCTCCAAACTAAGAAATTACACCATTACATCTACCACCCCACCCCTACAATTAGGTAAGTCGAAGTAGAAAGTATTCTTGAAACGTCGTTGTTCCTCATTTCCTCCAAAGCCATTTTTATACAATTGAATAGAATTCGACTTACTCTAACTATCTCTCTGAGCTATACTGAGCTTTCCATCGCCCTCAAGCTTAATTGAAATAAAAGCGCACATACCACAATTTCAAGAAAAACTTCTTACAGTAGATTTTCAGTAGATTTCAATCGGTGGATTTTTACACCAGGGTTACTCTAGACAATATTACCAAGAGTCCATCCAGTTGGTGGTGATTTCTAAATTTTCCATAAAGTTAAGATTTTAGGTTGAGATTCTAGTTAAGACATATCTGTAATAGGTACAATTTAATTTTTTCTGGATGAATTAAAAGAAAGTAGCACATGTTGGGCGGCCTAAGAATTCTGCAAATGCACCTACTGAAAATATTCCCGTTTCTGGGGTGATAAAACACTGTTGGATGTGTAAGTGGCAGATTCTCAAAACCACTTAGCCAGAAATTGCTATGACCATTCTTACGATCTCCTTTCTGTTATTACTCTTTGAGTACTATCAAGTATACTATAATCGAGGTAATATGAAATGATTTTGGAAGATTTAGGGAGTGCTGAAAATGAAGAGAAGTAGAAGTTCCTTTAATTAAAATATTTTTGAAATTCACATGAAAATATTTCTTTCGAGATATCTCAAAAGTATAGCAAACCATATATGTCCTAAAACTAAATCTAGAGCAGAGTTCAAAATAGGAAATTTAATGAGATAAACTATCAACAGCACTAATTTACACTATCCAAAATCAAACAACAATTTAATAAGTGATTGTTATTTAATTAGTGTTTGAAACTAATTGAGCGTCTGATGATGGATTCCATTTTATGAAAACAGTGATAGCATTGGAAAACGTGTCTTATCATACAGTTAGTTTGTCATTTCGTTTGAGCCAACTTTGGATTAATGGGGTTTTAATATGCTGTAAATATCACAAAACATATTGCTATATGAACGGCTTAAACGCTTTTAAATGTAAATAAAGAGTACATGAGTGAGAAAGATGATATTTAAACTGCTTGGAAGTATAGATAGCTATTGTAGAATTGATACATTATATACAGATTTGCCCAAGACAACACTGGGAAAAAGCAGCAGTTTGTCTGATAGCATAGACATCAAATCTGAGTACGTATACACACTGACAACTACGACGTATATTGAAATCGTGCATTAATTAGTTGCATGTTCCTCGGATACATAAATAAAACGATGAAAAGGCTGCAGAGGCTGGCCGATATTTTTGCCTGGGTTGAAATACAATGAATTTGATAAGTCGTAAGTGGGACGCACAAAAAGATAGAGTGGGAGGCAGGTTGGCTACCACTGCTTTTACTGAAATTAGCTTAAAGCAAAAGTATTGAAATTCATCTAAAAATAACCTTGATGGTTAATGGAATATCATAAAAACTAGCACTGTTTATGTTTCCGTGCTTTACGTAAGAAAGACATTAAAGATGAAATGAGTAAACGAAAATTTAAATATGGAACTTAGGTTTTGGATCAGATCTCGAGTTGCTTAGTTTTTATGTTGGAAACAGTGCAGAGGTTTGTGTCGAAGATAAACTAAGAAGCATTAGGATGATGAGGAGTCGTCGAACAAATCTATTATGCCTTTTGTAAGAGAGTGTCATACTGTGTATTGGTGTTATGGTGAAATAAAATTTGAGTTTAAAAAAATTATTAGAATATGGCAGTGCAATATGTTTTATAAATATATTTGTGTCAAAGGGGGTAAACTGCTGTAACCATAGAAGCAACTGATTTAACTGATGAGTAGTTTGTGTTCCATGGAGCTAATCATTGCAGTAAATAAGATGTATCATAAATGCAGGAGGGGGACCAGCTATACAGACTAAGTAAAAATGGGTAAAAGAGGCTATTAGGAAGACGAAGATTGGTAAGGCTGCAGGATTACCAGGTATTGTTTCAGCTATGGCAAAAGCATCAGTGATACTGGAGTTGAGCTTATCAAAAGTCTAGCAATCAGATTATGAAAGGCAGTGCAAATACCAAAATACTGCAATTAAGTGTAATAGTCAACAGTTTTAAGGACAAAAGAAAGAACAAGCCATAGAGGATTGAAGTTGGTTGGTCAAGTATATAATGAAAGTTATTGATAGTGTGTTTGATAAGTTACTTAGAGAAAGAATCAATATGGATGACATGCAGTTTGGTTTTGTTCCAGGATGTGGTACTACAGATGCAATATTTTACTGAGGCAGCTTCAGGAAAGGTACTTAGGGAAGAGAAAGAATCTCCTCTTTGCCTTCATAGACTCGGGAAAGGCTTTCGAAGAAGTGCCTAGTAAGGTAATGTCCTGGGCTATGAGAAATTAGGTGTAGATGAGTATATACTTCAGATAGTTCAGTCTTTGTACAGTGTTGCTAGAAGTCATGTTAGGGTTCAATAACCACTTAATGAGGAGTGTAGTGTGAATAATGTTGTACAACCAGATTGAGTACGTAGTCCTTTGCTGTTTATCTTGGTTTTAGAAGCATTGTCCATGGAGTTCAGAACATGGTGTCCATGGAATTTGTCGTATTCTGATAAATGGTTCTCATGAATAGTATTTAGACTCTCTAGATGAGTTAGTTGAAAAGTTTGAAGGGCAGAAGAAATGACTAGAAGAGAAACGATTGACAGTTTACACTACAAAAACTGTGGTGTTGATGTGGGAAGGTATCTGTGTGGAGTTTGCAGGGGAAAAGTTAGAATCTACTCATCCTTTTGCAAGACTTGTATGCATTGGACACATAGGAAATACAGTGGTATTGCAGGAAGGTTAAGAGATGATACTCAGTTGGTTTGTAAACACTGCAAAAGGGAGATCACAGACAACAGAGAATTTCCAACATCAGTGATGTACAGCAGTGGCTCATTAAAGATAGTTGAGATCTTTTGTTATTTAAGTGATATGTTCGGTAGTGAAGGAAGTGTTGAAAGTAGTTTTGTATGTAGCGTAGGTTCTGCTTGTAGAACATTTAGAGTTACTCTTGGGTGCCTACAAGATATCTCCCCCCCCTGCTAATTAATTTTTCAAAAACTTTCCACCCAGGACATTCTTATTCCAACTCCCCCACCTGTTGCTTTTTAAGTAGTCTCCCACCCATGAAAATTTTTCTGAGGAGGTACTTTGGTGGGCAAGTAGAAAATACCATTGTTAAAATATGAAAACCACTCATTAAAAGGACAGAGGTGGCCTTTTACGAGGCTCAAAGAAGTGTCAACATGCACGTTACAGATGTTAGCAATAACACTGTCATTGAGCAGGAGGATGGGGGGAACATTTTAAAGATCTTGGAAGCCATGTAGGGGACTACTATGACTTCGAATAACTCACTGTTGTTTGTGTTGTATTACCCTATGTTTAGAAAGTTGCAGCTGATTCTAAACATTGATTCTTGACTTCATTTTTTAAACTGTCTGCCTGGTCCCCCACCTATTAATATCAACAAGTGGTCATAAAAACAAAACAAACAGTACAGTGCATTTAAACGTGAAAGAGTTTCCACCAGATTTAGTTATTTTGTAATTACGTATAATGGAGGAGTTGTTGTGGGCGTTGGGATCAACCCTTGTTTTTATGAGGGGTTGGGGCAAAAGGTTGCTATCAAAATTTGATTTGGGGGTTGCAATGGTAGGTGGGGTGATTTTTTGATATAGGGGTTCATACCTCTCTGGCACACTATGCTGCCCATCCTACGCAATGCTGACAACCTTGCTTTACCGATGTCAGTTGCGTATGATCGGGGTTTTCCTTCTCTCTCTCCCCCTCTCTCTGTTTCTAGTAATTACATAACTCATTTAACTGTAGATTTATCAATACATACGTTTCACTATGACTTTCACAACAAGCTGGTAGTGATTTTTGCCGTCGCTAGTTTAGCTGCAAGGAAAATTCCAGCCTGTCGCTATATTTATTGCGTTTGGGAGTCAAGTCATTCATGTATATCATAAGAGTATTTAATTTCGCGTTTACTATTTTTCGCACGGACTTGATTTCGTGACTTTTCAAATCGCGCACCCTAGAAAAAAGAGAAAATCCGATGCTATCGCAGGAACTGAAGTCGTTGGTCATTTACCTCGAAAGATTTCTCGTTTCTGAAAGTTCTTGATCAACTACGGTGGAGAAGTTTTAGCCGTGGTGAGGGACCAATGCCCTGGGAGGGGTTGCAGATCCCAATCACGCTCACATATTTAAAGGAGACTCTGCTGAGAGCGTGTTCAAGAAGATAAGGGAGTTTTTGGAAACGTTTTTGGGAAAGATGACAAAATTTTGGAAACAGAAAGCCTTTTGAGAGATGATGAAGTTGTGTATAGTTATGGGGGATTTATCAATGTAGCCCGCAGCCATTTTCTCTGTTGCTCATTAGTTATTTGGCAGACTTGAAATGGCGGGTCAAGTAGCCATTGAACAGTAAGACATGAAATACTTGCTTAAATAATTTTTGGCATAAAACCGGATTTGCAATGAATTTTGATCCATTATGACAATAAGCAGGAAATTTTCCTATTTGCATAAGTACTATTTAAAGAGTCCCGTGTAAAAACTAGTAGAGCTAAACAAAATGTGCCCCTAATTCTTGGAAGAACAAAAAAACAAGGTGTTTTTGATTTTGGACCTTTTCGCGCGAATAAATAATAGCGCAGTACCTGATATTTAAATTCACTCCAGGTAGGTTATGCACATCAGTAACGTAACCTATAATCTAATTGTAAGTTTCTAATTCAGTAAATTGATTTAATTGATAAAGATCATTTTCTTATTTTAGTTATAAGAATGAAATTTCTGTTGTATTTAGTCAAATTTGACGACATTCAAAGTGATAATTCTGAAGACTTTCGAATTTTCGAATTTTCGAATTTTCCCTCAAATTTTCTTTCCTTAGAGTTTCACTATGTTAATCTACAAAAAGAATAGCTAATATTAAACTTTTGCAATTTGTTTGAGATACAGCCATTTTTTCTATTTTTCTGCCGGACCATTATTTCTGACGACACTCTAAGCACCAGTACCATGGAAAGTGATTCTGGAGCATTGTTTGTTTTGATGCCTTTATTAGATCTTTGCTGGTTGTAAGAACTTTAGTAAGCACCTAACAACTTCTCTCAGCTCCATAGAGTAAATGTGCTTGTTTTCTATTCTCCTTGCTTTTTTAATCTGATATTCTTCTTAATTCTGCATCTTAGGTAGATAATCAGAGGATGCAGCTGTCACCAAAGACAAGGAGAGGAGTCATGATTATACTGCAAACAATGGTTCCCTACTTGACTTTAAAAAGTTTGAAGTACTTTAGACAACTTGTGTTGAGTTCCAGTAAGATACGTCAAAGACATAAATACTTTATTACTACGCAATTGTTTCCTTTGCTTGAGCAGTTCATTACCATCGTACAGAGAGCACACCTGGCTTATTTCTACATGACTGGCATTTTCTACCATCTTTCAAAAAGAATGACACAGACAAGATATGTTTTAATAAGAAAATTTCTTATCGATCCCTCTTTTTCAAAGCAGTACAAGATCATGGGGATTCTATCACTTTGCCAAGTCTTATACACTACAAGAGGCGTGCTTCTGAAAGGAGTTTGTGGTCTCAGAGGCCATTTGAGATCGTTAAAACATGCGACAACCCAGAGAGAAGATAAAGAACCTAACACCAAAGTAGCAATGGGACACAAAAAACAGTGTGTATTGTGTTTGCAGAACTTAGAACATACCACGTCAACACCATGTGGCCATTTGTTTTGCTGGAACTGTATACATTCATGGTGTCAAGGAAAACAAGAGTGCCCGATTTGTCGAAGAAGTATTAGTCAGTCGAGACTGATTTACCTACATCATTACAATCCATAAATCAACTGTATGTTTCCTATTGAAGTACTTTTGTAGCATTGTAATTACTTAAGTTGTTAGAATGTGAAAGAAGCTGTAATGCCAAGACTCGAACTTGCATTGTATAATACTCACAAGTGACCAACCGCCGTCCCTATTTCTGATAAGGCGATCGAAACGACGACATGTGTTGAGAAAGAAAAATGCAAATAAATGAACTGTAAAGGATAATAGCCTTTCTTGTTATCGCTGTTAGTCTGTCTCATAAAGGTGACACTTTGTCATTTATACTTTCCTTTATTGGTTTTTTTCTCTTTCAGAACGAATGTAGCATTAGGTAGAAGCAAAAACACAAACTGCAGTTCTGTATATTCCTAAAGCGGCCCACGAACGCGCAATAATCTTGACAGTAATACTGATGAAGGCGTAAATTGATAACATTATTGATCGTCTGTGGGCGATGATTAAAGCATTGAACAGTATCTTGACGAAATCAAAATTCCTAGATATTTATGGATGGTCCGTTGATAATTTTCAGTTGTTTGCACTGGGGAGATGTTAATAGAATTGGGATTTATGAAAGGATGTCTGTAGTTTGAAGCACGTGATCGATATTGGCCCAGTATTTTAGTTTTTCATTTCAAGTTCCGAGGATAGCTGTTCCGTACACGACGAATGGCACTAGTTCAATGAGGCAGTATTGTCAATAAAATTGAATCGTCTGTGGGGGACCTGAAATTTCATCAATTAAAGTCTGTGCTCATGATTGTCAATTTTCATTGAGCGTCTGTGGGCCGCTTAAGAGGCTGTGTTATTATGAAAAGACTACCCGTGTTCAAAGAGCGTGGAATGTGCGTATATATAATAAAAATGAAAACAGGAGAGTTGTACATAAGAATCAACTGACAAGGGAGACAGAGAGGTATACAACAAACAAAGATAAAAGTTAGGTAAACAAGTGATGATGAAGTAAAATAATGAAAGATAAATAAAATGTAGAGATGAACAAAACGTTGGAATTATGAATGTAATAAGTGTATGAAATACGTTTTATATATAAATTGTATATCTACCGGAGAACTTGAATTAGTAGATTGAACTATTATGTTTAAGCAATGATTTACAATTTTGGTACGACTCTAGCTTTTGCGAAGGGCTTAACAATTTTCCATCTTCCTGCTTGTTTCTCAACTATTTCCACTTTCAACAGAATAATTTATAACCTAAGTGCAAAGTCTCCTCAACGTCGCAAGAACATCAGTTTCACAAGTTTATTTTTCCTGATGCTTTGTTGATATCTCGACAACCTTCCCAAGATGGATAATCTACTTGGTACGCTCTAATGTTCATGATTTGCTACAGAGGCCAGGAAATTGATCGTCCGACTCTGCGCGCGCACTTTACAAGAATCTTGGGAAACCTGGACACCTATTTGCCTTCAAATTCGCAGACCCAAACATTCTTCTTTGTTTGGTTCTGCAACGCAGGCTAGACGAACTGGAAGTATAAAAACGTGAATGGTAATCTTCTGATTCAACATACACAAAAAAGAATAGATACAAAAACGTCACTACGTCACCAGTCTATTTAGGGCACAGGCTACTATTCTGGCAAAACACCCACAGAAGCATTCCTAGAATTTCTTTCATTAACTTTACATCGTAACGATCTTTATTAACTTTAAAATATATTGTATCGTTATGTGGGGAATATCAAGTGGGTATAGTCAATTCTTTGAAGTTCAAGACTGACGTTATAACTTCAGTGAACAAAGATATCTCTTTCTATTGATATATAGGTGAGCATCCTCATTTTGACAAACTTTAGAATACCTTTCCACTGTTGACCACCTACGAACCTTGGTAACGAACGTACTTTACATTTACAAAACAACTATTTTTGTCAACAAAAGACAGCATGTCTCGTATTTGCTGGTTTTCTTTATGATAGTGATGTTGACATTTTAAACACTCGGAGAGACGTTTGTTTACCAGTTTCTTTTTAGAATGAACTCGTCTGCAGATCGTGCTTTCTTGTTGGGCCTCTTTTTCTTGTTATATACAATTAACTTAAGTTTGTGATTCTTCTGTTCCTGGAACTAATGAGTCATCTGCTGGTTTCGCTTCCTTGTCTCTGTAAGGCGTCCCGTATCTTGTTCTCCTTTATCAGGGTGTTATGTTCTCACATACATTAGGGAGGTTTAGATCCACGACGAGTACGAGTACGCGAACGAGTTCTTCGCGGGGGGTGAAAAAGATGTACTCGTACTCGTTGTCTTTTGTAAAAGGTTTTTAGATCCAAAACCAGTTCAAGTGCTATTATGAACTACTTGACTAAACAGTTTTCAGATGACTGGAGCATATTTCAGTGTTGTAGATTTAACCAATAATCTTTTTTTTGTTACCATAGAAGTGCAAATCACAAGCAACATAATTTGTAGACCGAAAAAGACTTCCGCCTGGCAGAGGGAGGACAGCAACTTGTGGCCAATTTATGTTCACCCTGTCATCACTTATATTTGTAATTACATCGTCGATATCAAACAGACATCTTTCGTTGCAGTGATAATAGCTACTTCAGCAAATCAGGAAAGTTTACAGTAGAGCCACTGTACTTCTTTTCATCGCCTCACAAGGTAATCTAGCAGGCCAAGCGGGTCCTCAGGCTCGTCAATAACTATAGGAATGAAATCATTGTACTTTTACCTCGATTTCCTGATCATTCTATGTAGACTAAGAAAATCAGTGTTGTTTCGATCAAACGTACGTACAAACTACGTTACGGGCAAAGCATCAATCAAACTTCTAAATTTTTGCAACATAAAACCCAAATTAATAACCTGTCCCACAAAGGCGGTCCTTCTTCTTCTAACATATCTACCAAATAGAAATACTAAAACTTCATCAGCTCAAGAATAATTTAATGTTAATCAATAAAGAAACTTACACATTACCTCACATGCAAAGCCAAATACGTATCATGGAAACTAATTACAAACATAAAACTAAACACGGAAAAAATATCTCCCTGATGGTCTGGTATCCCCCTAAAAATCTAAAAAATAGAAATAGTGAAAAGCCGTTAATACACTCGACTTGATTTTACTTCCTTCAAAACTAACTGACAATATCTAAAACCAATTGAATTCACTTTCTCCTCTGTTGCCTTTTCGCAATAGAAATAAACTATCTAACAAATACAAAGTACAATAAAAGAAACTACAAACACTATTTTCCATTCGCGCAACGAACAACAAGAAAAATACTTATTATTACATTACAACTATAAAACCTACGAATAAAAGAAAGAGAAGGAGGGGTTAGAAGGACCAATTACTTAAACATACGCGCAGAACTACAAAACTACAAATCTAAATACAAATACGCGCAATGGACAACCTGAAAAGGAAAACTTAGTATTAGAATACAACTATAAAACCTACGAATAAAAGAAAAGGAGGGAGGGTTGGAAGGGCCACTTACTTAAACATACGCGCAGAACTACAAAACTACAAGCCTAATTACTAACACGCGCAATGGACAATCTGAAAAGCAAAAGTTATTATTAAAATAAAACTATAAAACCTGCGAAGAAAAGCAAGGCTGGGAGAGGTTACAATACAACTACAAAACCTACGAATAGAAAGAAAGGAGGGAAAGTTAGAAGGACCAACTACTTAAATATACGCGCAGAACTACAAAACTACGAACCGAATTACTAATACGCGCAACGGACAACCTGAAAAGCAAAACTTAGTATTACAATACAACTATAAAATCTAGAAATAACAGGGCGGCTGGGACAGGTTACAATACAACTACAAAACCTACGAATAGAAGGAAGGGAGGGAAAGGTTAAAAGGACCAATTACTTAACTATACGCGCAGAACTACACAACTACAAACCAAATTACTAATACGTGCAAGGAACAACCTGAAAGGAAAAAGTTAGTATTACAATACAACTATAAAAGCTGCGAAGAAAAGCAAGACTGGGAGTGGTTACAATACAACTACAAAGCTTACGAATAGAACGAAGGGAAGGAGGGGTTAGAACGACCATTTACTTAATAATACGCGCAGAACTACAAACAACAAACCTAATCACTAATACGCGCAATGGACAACCTGAAAAGCAAAACTAAGTGTTACAATACAACTATAAAACTTACGAATAAAAGAAAGGAAGGGAAGGGTTAGAAGTACTTATTACTTAAACATACGATCAGAACAACAAAACTATAAACCTAATTACTAATACGCGTAATGGACAACCTGAAAAAGCAAAAGTTAGTATCACAATACAACTATAAAACTTAAGAATAAAAGAAAGGGAGGGAGGGGTTAGAAGGACCAATCACTTAAACATACGCGCAGAACTACAAAACTACAAACGTAATTACTAATACACGCATTGGACAACCTGAAAAGCAAAAGTTAGTATTACAATACAACTATAAAACTTACGAACAGAAGGAAGGGAAGGAGGGGTTAGAAGGACCAATTACTTAAACATACGCGCAGAACTACAAAATTACAAACCTAATTACTAATACGCGCAATGGACAACCTGAAAAGCAAAAGTCAGTATTACAATACAACTATAAAATCTCCAAAGAAAAGCAAGGCTGGGAGGGGTTCCAATACAACTACAAAACCTACGAATAGAAGGAAGGGAGGGAGGGGTTAGAAGGACCAATGACTTAAATATACGCGCAGAACTACAAAACTACGAACCAAATTACTAACACTCGCAAGGGACAACCTGAAAAGCAAAACTTAGTATTACAATACAACTGTACGACCTGCAAAGAAAAGCAAGGCTGGGAAAGGGTTGCAATATAACTACAAAACATACATATAGAAGGAAGTGAGGAAGGGGTTAGAAGGACCATTTACTTAAACATACGCGCAGAACTACAAAACTACAAACTTAATTACAAATACGCGCAATGGACAACCTGAAAAGCAAAACTTAGTATTACAATGCAACTAAAAAAACTAAAAATAACAAGCCGGCTGGGAGGGGTTACAATACAACTACAAAACTTACAAATAGAAGGAAGGGAGGGAGGGGTTAGGAGGACCAATTACTAAAACATACGCGCAGAACTACAAAACAACGAACCCAATTACTAATACGCGCAAGGGACAACCTGAATAGCAAAAGTTAGTATTACAATACAACTATAAAACTTACGAATAAAAGAAAGGGAGGGGTTAGAAGGGCCAATGACTTAAACATACGCGCAGAACTACAAAGCTACAAATCTAATTACTAATACGCACAATGGACAATCTGAAACGCAAAAGTTAGTATTACAATACAACTATAAAACTTACGAAAAAAAGAAAGGGAGGGGTTAGAAGGACCAATTACTTAAACATACGCGCAGAACTACAAAACTACAAACCTTACTAATACGCGCAATGGACAACCTGAAAAGCAAAAGTTAGTATTACAACACAACTATAAAACCTAGAGATAAAAGGTCGGCTGGGAGGGGTTACAATACAACAACAAAACTTACGAATAAAAGGAAGGGAGGGAGGGGTTAGAAGGACCATTTACATAAACATACTCCCAGAACTACAAAACTACAAACCAGTTACTAATACGCGCAATGGACGAGCTGAAAAGCAAAAGTTTGTGTTACAATACAGCTATAAAACCTACAAATAAAAGGGCGGCTAGGAGGGGTTACAATACAACTGCAAAACTTACGAATAGAAGGGAGTGAGGAAGGGGTTAGAAGGACCAATTACTTATACATACGCGCAGAACTACAAAACTACGAACCCAATTACTAGTACTCGCAAGCGACAACCTGAATAGCATAAGTTAGTATTACAATACAAGTATAAAACCTACAAATAAAAGGGCGGCTGGGAGGGGTTACAATACAACTATAAAACTTACGAATAGAAGGAAGGGAGGGAGAGGTTAAAAGGACCAATTACTTAAAGATACGCGCGGAACTACAAAACTATAAACCTATTTACTATTACGCGCAGTGGACAACCTGAAAAGCAAAAGTTAGTATTACAATACAACTATAAAACTTACAAATAAAAGAAAGGGAGGGGTTAGAAGGGCCAATTACTTAAACATACGCGCAGAACTACAAAACTACAAACCTAATTACTAATACGCGCGATTGACAACCTGAAAAGCAAAAGTAAGTATTACAATACAACTGTAAAACCTGCGAAGAAAAGCATGGCTAGGAGGGGTTACAATACAACTACAAACTATACGAATAGAAGAAGGGGAAAGAGGGGTTTGAAGGACCAATTACTTAAACATACGCGCATAACTACAAAACTGCAAACCTAATTACTAATACGCGCAATGGACAACCTGAAAAGAAAAAGTTTGTATTACAACACAACTATAAAACCTACAAATAAAAGGGCGGCTGGCAGGCGTTTTACAATACAACTACAAAACTTGCGATTAGAAGGAAGTGAGGCAGGGGTTAGAAGGACCAATTACTTAAACATACGCGCAGAACTACAATCCTATCAACCTATTTACTAATACGCACAATGGACAACCTGAAAAGCAAAAGTTAGTATTACACTATAACTGTAAAACTTATGAATAAAAGAAAGGGAGGGAGGGGTTAGAAGGACCACTTACTTTAACATACGCGCAGAACTACAAAACTACAAACCTAATTACTAATACGCGTAATGGACAACCTGAAAAGCAAAGTTAGTATTACAATACAACTGTAAAACCTGCGAAGAAAAGCATGGCTAATAGGGGTTACAATACAACTGCAAACTATAGGAATAGAAGAAGGGGATGGAGGAGTTAGAAGGACCAATTACTTAAACATACGCGCATAACTACAAAACTACAAACCTAATTACTAATACGCGCAATGGACAACCTGAAAAGCAAAAGTTAGTATTACACTACAACTGTAAACTTATGAATAAAAGAAAGGGAGGGAGGGGTTAGAAGGACCAATTACTTTAACATACGTGCAGAACTACAAAACTATAAACCAAAGTACTAATACACGCAATGGACAACCTGAAAAGCAAAAATTAGTATTACAATACAACTATAAAACCTACAAATATAAGGGAGGCTGGGATGGGTTACAATACAACTACAATGCTTACGAATAGATGGAAGGGAGGGAGGGGCTAGAAGGACCACTTACTTAAATATACACGCCAAACTACTATACTACGAACCCAATTACTAATACGCGCAAGGGACAACCTAAAAAGCAAAAAGTATTATTACAATACATCTACAAAACCTACAAATAAAAGAAAGGGAGGGAGGGGTTAGAAGGACCAATTACTTAAACATACGCGCACAGCTACAAAACTACAAACCGAATTACTAATACACGCAAGGCACAACCTGAAAAGCAAAAGTTATTATTACAATACAAGTACAAAACCTACAAATAAAAAAAGGGAGGGAGGGGTTAGGAGGACCAAGCACTTAAACATACGCGCCAATCTACAATACTACAAGCCTAATTCCTAATACGGGCGAGGATCTTCTGGATCTTTGGGATGTTCTGGATCTTTGGGGACTTCTGGAATTTTGGGATCTTCTGGATCTTTGGTTTATTTAGAATTTTCTGGATCTTCGGAATCTTCGGGATCTTCGGAGTCTTCTGGATTTTCTGGATCTTTACTCTCTATTTTCAAATATATAAAGAATTTAAAAGTTTAAATTACATCGTATGACCTGTATACAAGAGGTTACAAAAGGAAACAGTTAAAATAAGGAGGAAAAATAAGTAAGTACGTAATAAGAAATTAAGGCCTCGTTATTTCCAAGTCTGTGCAAATGTCTAACAGAAAACATAGAAGCGGATTTTAGTAAGGGTTTACCTGACTTACATAAGTCGCGTAGCTTCTGGACGCTTCTAATCTTCTGGATCTTCCGGATCTTTGGAATCTTCTGAATTTTTTTTGACTTTGTAGTTTGTTTCGTTTTAGCTGTGCGGAGAAAGGTGAATCACAATAAAACGACAGAACAGAGATAGGCTGGAGTAGAGCGAACCATACCACTACATTTTAACCATCATTAGAGAGGGTGTCCTTAAAGAGTCTCTATTTCTTTGGATAAAATCTACATGTGGTTGATTATACAAGAAAAGAATATATCTTGTAACGTTTCCAATATTTACTGTCTTTCCGACACCAGCGGTGCATTTACATTTCACATCTCATTTTATGTGTTATGTGAGTGTAAAGTGAACTACATAATAACATCAAAGCAGAGGCATATTTGAAATGCTCTGAGAATCTATGCGAAACAAGCATAATTCCGAATGTTTTTTATTAAATCGCAGAAATTATTTGGTTCAACTGGAACGCAAGTTCCTTGAAATAGTTTTTCGAGCCATTTTCTTCGACTACTGATTTGACAAATCAGCTAGAGAGCAGGTCCATTTTTTAAACAAAATCTACTACAGAGATAAAAGTTCACTAAATTTGTAGTAGAAAGGGTTTATGATTATTGTTAATGACAAAATTGTTCATATTTTGCAAGCATGGCAAACGAGAAGAGCACTTTCTGTAAAGCTCCTTAAACGATGCTAAAAGGAGTGAAAAATGCCGAAAAGCTGAATTAAAAGATATTTTGCAAATAGAAAATAATAGTGGACACATTGCAACGACATTTGTTGTTAACCAAAAATTTTCGGTCGGCTCTTGTCCGCGATATTGTTTCTAAAACGTTTGATAGAATAAAGAGCAAGTTTGTGTACAGTATAATTGTAGTCAAGCTCCTTCAAGGTAATTAAAAAACGTCTGGTTTTAATCACCCATTTATCGGCTCTCGGCATAGGCGACATTGATACAACAGAGCTTTAACTTTTGATAATGATACCTCAATGAAATGGAAATGTATGAAATCTTTTGATACGGCTATTTCCCGAGCTGTATAACTAATACAGCAATTAATATTGATATTTCCAGGAATGTGATTATAGATATGTTTCTTTGACAATGTTTGTATGCATAGAAAAGTTAACAATGTCTCACTAATCTGATTTGCAATGTATCAAAATGGCGTCAAACATTAGCATTAAACCTACAGAAAATTTGCAGTGTGAAAATGTAAAAACTTGATATTCATTTGCATTGCAAGGCATTTCAAGTAGAAGGTACATAAGAATAACAATTACCAATCCTACTTGCTTCTACTGTGACACGCTCAGCCTTTTATTGTGTCAAGTCCCTGTTATTTCGTCTGCATGCTCTTTTCTGGATCGTCTACATGTTCACTGCTTATGTCTCTGTGATTGATAGTAAAATCTGGAGGTTGTCATGGAATGGCTAAATTTTCCCGCCAGATCTGTACTTTCTTTCCCATTGCTCTCAGCTAGATTCTGGATAATACGTGAATCTCAAGAATTCGTACAATGCGTACATTGTATACAGCGCACGCGAAAATTAATTTAAACTTTACCACGTAAGCGTGTAATTAGCTTGAAGTCCCTAAGGACATTTCAGGATTTTTAGAAGTCGCCATTACTTTCTCAAAATTGCTAGTGACGTTTTGTATCTCCAAGGAATATCAACGAGTTTCTAGGATTTATTTTCTAATTGTTGGGAGGCCACAGTGATTTCTGGGATTCTCTACGTTTTGTTTCTATTGCTGATGCTTGCAGTGGGTCTGTTCACGATTTGTCCGGACTGAAGCCCATTTTTTCAACAAACGTAGCTCTTACCCTCGAAAACTAAAACTTTTGACATAGGAAAAGAGTCTTTAATTCGCTGCAGAGGGAAATACTTCACCAAAATAGAAGTGAAAGATAAATATATTGTTGACACCGAATTCCGAATGAAAACAGTCCAGTGCAATAAATTTAAATGCTTAAAAAGAAGTGGATAAACTAGGGAAAATGTCCTAGGTGGGAATTGTCCGGGGGCAATTATCCTAGGTGGGAATTGTCCAGGGGGAACTGTCCGGGGGGCAATTATCCTGGTTGGGAATTGTCCGGGGGGCAATTGTCCAGGGGGCAATTGTCTCGGGGGGAATTCTCCGGGGGGGAATTGTCCAGGGGGGAATTGTCCTAGAGCCATGTATATGTATATGTATATATATATGTATATGTATATGATTATGTATATGTATATGTTTATGTATATATATATATGTGTGTGTGTGTAGGTGTTACATCAAAGACTAATGTTATTTTGAGTTTCTTTCGTCAACACAGACCCTTTTACAGGTTGTACTTTACGAGTGTATCGTCACTATATTCTTGACAAAAATAATCAAACTCCTTAATTTAGGAAATGTACGGTCCAACAAATGGACGGGTCACGATTCGAGCCTACGTACCTCCCCAGCCTCTTAGACGCCAGCGACGGATGAGTTCAATTTTCATTTCCTTTCGTTAATATGGTTTTAATTGTTTAATGGATTATGAGTTAAGGATTGTATTTCTTAATAAATCTTGTTGCCAGAGTACGTCGAGATAGCCTTTTGATAGGAAAGTATAGTGAGATCATGAATTCGTAAAACTTTATTAGCATTCTGTAGTGAAAGAGAAGCTTACCCTCGCCTGAGGAAGAATACATTTGTTTACCCTATGGACGCGAGTATACAATTCGTTTTATATCAAGACACGGTTGTTGGCAAACATGTTCTATTCCTTAGATTAAAATGGCTTACTTGAATACAAATGGCTTCTGTAGATTTCTGTTCTGTTTCGATCCATCAGACTAACCTCAGTAAACACATTATAACATATTTTATTCAGTTCATATCAAATAACTTCAATAACGAGAATATTCTATTGTACTGTTACGTTGTGTTGATATGACACCCGCTTTGCTTGCTCCATATCGTGGAAGTAAGTGTTGAGCTCAATTAAATTCACATTAACAATTTTTACAGATCACATTCGCTTTGCGTCATCAGAGTGGAGAAGTTTAAGTCCTCTGTTTTAGGTAAGTATTCCTCTGTTCCTTTCAACGGAGACGTGCCCTATCGTCTGCGTTTGTCGTAAACTGTATGATAGTTCAATAAAAAGTGGTCATTAACCTAAAGGAAATCGTTCCCAGGAATTTTTAACTTTTGGTTTTTTCGCTGTAAAGTCTCCTTGATGTCTTTTTCCGTATTTCATTATTGACGTTTTGCATAGAAACCGGAAAAAATAGAGGGATTGGTGGGATCTATCTATTTAACTATGTATGTAAGTGTGTGTGTGTATGTATGTATGTATGTATGTATGTATGTATGTATGTATGTGTATGTATGTTCGTATGTATGTATGTATGTATGTATGTATGTATGGTATGTATGGTATGTATATGTGTATGCATGTATGTATGTATGTATGTATGTATGTATGTATGTATGTATGTATGTATGTATGTATGTATGTATGTATGTATGTCTGTCTGTATGTATGTCTATATGTCCGTATGTATGCATGTATGTATGTATGTATGTATGTATATATATACCAACAAGCACTATTAGGACCGTTGCAAGCGTACTCAATGAGCAAAGTAGAGTTTAAATACTAGTATAAAAATGATAGTAAAATATAAAATCAAAATACCGCAGTTTCCTTAAATTTCCCTCTCCCTCGCCCTAAATAAAGGATCGCATGTGAAAAAACATCGACCAGTATAAGTTAGGATATTTGCTGTTGTTTTGCAAGTGGGATTTGTGTTGTTGATCTGATATAGTGGCATCTGTTGAATAAGGTGCTTGTTTACTTTGAATAATATTGAGTGTAGAATCTTTTACTTTCCATATTTCCTCTACTTCGCAAACTTTCATGCCTTGATGTTCCGGTAGATATATGCCTCACTTTAAACATTATGTCCAAAGTAAAAATCAATTGGAATATCGTGCGACAGAGCTTCTACTAGCCATTAAGCCCCTTCAATCTTATTCCAATCGATGAAAAAAACCCAGCAACACTTGCCGAAGTTGTAGAAAAGAGACTCATTGCAATTAATGGTCTCTACATCAGGCCCATGGGCGCACGGCTAAAGGGGCTGAGGGGGGCTGCAGCCCCCCACATTTCTTAAAACGTAATATTTTGGGGGGCAAAAAATGATCATCAAATGGCTATCTAGCGTAAAAAACCTCAAATATACAGACCAACGTCAGATATGTCTAAGATTTCTTAGAAGCAAAATTTTGTTCACTGTGCGTGTCTTTCATTGCCGTAGCATTAAGGAAATTTTTTTCCAATTCAAAGTAGCGGTAGTTTATCCCCCTTCGATTCAACCGTCTGCAGAACCGTCGATTCATGTCCCGAAAATTTTCGGGCAAAGGAATATTTTTCGGGAAAATAATCTACCGCCCCTCCGATATTTTTTGTCCGTTGCGTCTTTGATCAGGCCCAAATTATGCTAGCACGACGTGAATGTAGGTTTCGTTGTTAAAGAGTACAAATTTGGACGTGGAAGAGGTGACCGAATTGTCGGGAGTGGGCGCAAAAGCATATCGCTTCTCCAAACTTCGAGCTTTATGCAGAGATCAATTGGAATGTCGTGAGGCACGGCTACTACTAATTATAAAGACGCTTTTAGCTTATTCCAACCAATGAAGAAGTCTAGACAATGCTTGCCGATGTGGACCTGGGCGCTTGTGAGAAATATTTTTCTCAAACTAGGCGCTCAATCGGTAATTTACGGTATTCACAGCGGTAATCCGTATAACCAGTTTAAGGCCCAGAAGGTTTGTTACATTCGTCGTTGTACTTGACGCAAATCTTTTGACCTGTCGTTATTGATACGATCAGCCTCGAATCTAAACATAATTATCAATTCGCTTAACCCTAAACAGATTATCTTATTCCTGCATAACAATTTTGAACTCTAAAACGCCGATATCGTTTTGCTCTTTTAGTCTCCCGCCGAGCAACGGAAAAAAAACTGGTGTTGTAAAACTCAATTTCCTCCTGATTGTTCCTCGTGCTCTCTTCAGGTTCGGCCTTAAATTTTCAAACAAAGGGACTTGCATTCCAGCTGGCGAGTTCAAGTATTCATGAAATTGGACAAACCTGATGTTTTTGTATTTAACTTTGATTAGTTAGGATGTTTACTACCTGAGAGTTGCCAAAGATGTGGTTGAAGTAGGTTAGTATCTGGAAAGTTGAACACGTAAATTATTAGTATGAAAAGAGCTCTCACAGTGTTCGATAACCCGGAAGAGCCTGATGTTTTCCTGGTAAATTTTGCTCCTTTAGTTTATGTTTACTACCTAATAGACGCCAAAAATTTGGTTAGTGCATGTCCATATCTTGGTAGTTAGTGATTCTCAGGGGTAGAGAAGAGGGAGGGGAGTGCTTGGAACCTGTGTCGGATAAGAAACAGCTTTTGTGAATGAATGCGTGACCATGCCTGGGTTATTAAGAGACGAGTTCGAGGTGGGTAGTTTGTTATGTAGGTGACGTCATGAAAACAACTTTCATACATCATGTACTTTTTGACCAAACGTGTGAATCAATCTAATATTGTAATTCCGTTTGACATGCAATGATGCTGTAATATTGTAGTGCTGTTTCAAAACATTAAATTTATGTTGACATGCCGAAGAATTTTCGGCAACATCTTTGGCTACATCTTTGGCAACAGACTGGACTGATTTGACTGACGGGGTAATGGTCGGTGGAGGTGATTTTCATGGTGGGTGGGGGATTATTGTGGAATGATAGTAGGGTAGGCCTGCGGAAATATTGACATGGGCTAAACGTTCCTGTCCTTGTCGTTATGTAACTTATCTCTTCTCCATCTGGCAACCATTTCCGGCTTGTTGTCTTATAATGACGTCCGCTATCCGCTTTTTGATATCATTTCTGATCTTTGTAGCATTATGTAAGTTGGTGTGAAAAGTTTCTGCCTTCAGATTTACTTACTTCTCTCATCAAATTTGCCTTGTATAATTTTGTTTTAAAATTTTGGAACAACGGAGTAAACAGGGAGAATATTTATCTACCCCTTTCTGTGCTTGCGCCATTTTGAGATAAGAAAACAATAACACATGCTATTGGCTTCAAAACATCAAGTACCCCCTAAAGGGGTCCTCGAACCCCTGTTAGGAATCATTACTATAGGCGATACCTTCTCATTTTTGAATGGTCCGTATATAACTTGTCATATTTCTGACTCCAGAACAAGCTTTCTTGTGCACGTTTAATCTGCAGTGGTCTTTACGACGGGAGTATTTGTTAATTGAGGAAATGACCACCAAGAGTCAGTTTTAAGACCAGTTACTTGAAATCGTGCCATTTTTTGCATTCTCCTTGTTGATATAGATAACGTGTCCAAATTTGAGAACAAAATTTTAAAGAATTGTTAAGAAACGAGCTTTTAAATTTTAAATCATTGTTATTTAAACTCGGCTCATTGATTTTATGAACTGAGCAAAATTATCACTGTTTCCTCAAAACCTTTTGCAAATTCAAACAGCCGTTTCTGGCAGTTGATCCCACGTTGTATTTTGTATACGGACACTTGCTGGTTTTATTCACCACTTTGATGAAGTTATAATTGAAATTCCTTGAAAGTAATATTTTTTGATTTCATCACTTTAGTAATTCGTAGCGTAGAACGTCCAAAGACAGAACCCTCGTAGAACCTAGAACCCTCCTTCAGTAAAGCGATAGAATTTTGTTCACTCCCTGGCAAGCATACGGTTTAATTTAGATGTCAATGTTTTGTCAACATAATATTAAATTGGCAACTGACATAGGATCGACTTCTATTCGTTGTAGTTATTTCAACTACTCTGGAGTGTCGAATAAACAGGGGGGCTGAATAAACGGGGGGTCATCATTACGGCCTAAGGTTAATAAATGGGGGTCCAAATATGGTAGCAAACGTCTTGCCGGCAATGGATCAACGTCACCCAGACGTCATTATCGGAGCAAACGCATTATTGACATTGAATCAATGTCGATCCATCGGCATTTTTGTAGCAAACGTATTATTGACATTGAATCAACATCACTCCTACGTCATTATACAAACGTCTTGCCGACACTGGATCAACCTCACTCCTACGTCATTATTGTAACAAACGTCTTACCGACACTGGATCAACGTCACTCCTACGTCATTATTGTAGCAAACATCTTACCGACACTGGATCAACGTCACTCCTACGTCATTATTGTAACAAACGTCTTACCGACATTAGATCATCAGTACGACATCGTTATTGTAACAAATATCATAGCGACATTGGATCAACGTTCATACCTACGTTGTTATCTTAACATAAGTTTTGTTAATATTGGATTGGTATCAGTACAAACTCGTTTCGACGTCTAAAATGCTACGTTGCGTCAACTTTAATAAGCCACAACCCATTCGAGTGGCAAATTACTTGCAAAATTGTGTATGAGATTTTTTAGTGACTTCTAAAATCTCACTGATTTACTTGCGATAGTAGTGATTTCTCTTTTCGATTTTTTTAGATTTCGTTTTGAATTTTTATGATTTTTGAAAATTAGTTTCATGGTCTTAGTAATATTTTCGTAATTCTTAGTGTTTTACTTTGTTAACCTATACAAGAGTTTCCTGAGTGACTTGCTCCACACCAACGAGCGAACCGCTGCAACGTATCAGGTGACGCAGAATCTACTCTGGTCTGACATCGAAATGCAGGCTTATTGATCTGGCTTTGGTATTCAAGGTACCTAAAACACATATTTGAGGCCAGGAATTTCATCAATTTAGCGAAACAATTTCAATTTATAAACTTTGATATCACTTCATGTAATTTTAAGCTGTGCCGCCTAGGTCAACAAATTTTTTCAACTGTAAAGAAGAGAACTTTCCGATAACATGCGTGCAGATGATAATGACATTATTTAATAAGGAATTCTCGCTAACTTAATAAAACAACTTTCCGATTTGTTTATATTACAAATAGGATGATAAAATTGTTTTGATGTTATTTCGTGATACTCGTGGTTTGGCCGGAACTACAAGCTGGTTTACCGCGAAATCAATTACATTGAGCAATAGCAGTAAATACAAGTTCTGATTCTTATTCTAGTTTTAGCACGAACTCTTCAAATGTTTAATAACTGAATCTCATTGAGAAATGGGATTGGAATAAAGAATAACTGCACAGCAATTTTTAAGCCCAGACTTTCGTTTCAGCGCCCCTTGCCAATGAATTCAACCTAGGAGACTGAAACCAGACGCTACGAACAAGTGCGGTTTGTTGACACATTACGTGCTAAGATATTTTGTTTGATTCAGCTAATTATTTTCAAAGCACTTAGAATTTTTCAAACACTCAAGCAAAGAAAAGAAAATCAGTACCATTACTTTTACTTCTCCCCGCAGGATATTTCAGAGAAATTATAGAAATCACCCTATGAACCTTCACAACTTTAGTCTTTCCTTTCGCTTTTAGCACAATATTTGTTATCACTTCTATAAAGGGGCCATTATGGAAACAAGGTGTTTTAAACCTTTTTAAAGCTATCCCTCCCAACCTTATCTATAGGGATTCTTTGTTTTTAAGGACTTACAAATATCCTCTTAAGTAACTTTTTATCTTCTATCTTTTCTATTGTATATTTTAAAGTAGTTTGAATTTCGCATATTGTAATTTTGACTTTTTTGTTGTTGTTTGTGTACTTTTGTAAAATGGTGAAATTCATACATGCAAACATACATACATAAATACATACATACGTAGCTACATACATACATACACACATACATACATACATACATACATACATACATACATACATACATACATACATACATACATAAGAAAGTGTAGGCCAGAGAAATCAAGAAGATAACAAAAAACTCATAATTGTAAGGCGTTGCGAATGAACTTATGCCGAATATTTTTACAACTGCATGAACGTCTCGTACTTTGTGTTATGTCACCTGATAGTATATTTTTGCAGCTGTAAGTAACAGGATGAATACGTTTACATATCAGAGACTAAATAATACAGAACAGAGTGCATCCGTAGCAAAGAGTATTCGACACTTTTGGGTTTCAAGTCATTACGCATGCGCTGATTTAACACTTTCTGCAACTGCGAAAAATGCGCGTTAAATTGGGCGGAATCCATGGATTTGTGTAAATTTATACCTATTTTATCACATATTGAATCATTTCCAGATACTAATCTTCCAATAGGCAATCTTTGAGCTGTGAAAGAGCATACTTCATTGTCGATGAAGGTTTTATTTTGAAGTTTAGATTCATTGTTTATAACAGGACGGCATATTTAGCGAACACAAAATATTATGTATAACTTGATTTTTATAATGTACAGGCATGATTAATCTTTTTATAATGCTGAACTCCTTCTCCTCTTCTGCATTGGTCTCCCGTAGATAGCACGGCTTCATATCAAGTTGGGGAATCAAGTCTGCTTCAGTCAACATATCTGAAATCAGATTTCCATTCGCATGATTTGCTAACTGGGCAGTTGCTTGCTTAGACTGTCTGTGTCCAAAAATCGTCCAAAGTGTTAATTTATCGACTTTTTATCAACTGTAGTGGGTAAGGTTTTCCAAAGTTTAGGCAATCCTAAGACGTCCCAGAAAATTCAAATAATAAACGAATGATGACATGTATAGTTTACGAAGAGCGGGAATGATATGTTACATCTCACCTACCAGGAGTTCCTGTATCAGCTTGTACGTTCCTAAATTCCAGCATCCTACTATTGAGTCTAGTATCCGTAAATTCTTTTCATGGATACTGAGATATCCCTGATAAACCTATGGCAGTTTAGGTCCTAAGGCTTGTGTCGTACAAAAGGAAGTTTTGTTCCATACTTAGGTTCGTCTCGATTAAGGTAATACAGACAAATTTAGAAGAACAGGTGGTCTTTTGTTGTGACTTAAACGTGAAAGACATTTCGTGTATACTGATTCCCTCTCTTAACAAGGATCACACCGCAGGTGTATTTGCTGAGTGATTGACTGTGTTATTGAATCTTCGAGATGCAAGACGATCTCCACGGATGTCTACCATAACGTCCAGGATCATTCTTTCCCTGAAGTAAATGAGATATTTATATCCCAATCGGATTTTCAAGTACAATGAATATCTGTCGTAAAATGCTAATACCTATAATAGTGGGTCTCAAAAGGACCATTATATAACCACAAATAAATGACCTGCGTAACAATAATCAAGAAAGATCGTGAAAAGTGTAGAAAATAAACTTGATGACAGAGAAAGTAAGGGAATCATTAATTAAAAGTTATTTCATGAAACTACTCGTAAAACATTCAACTGTAAAAATACAAGAAAAAGCCTTAAAGTTACAAGAATGCTTAAAGGAAAACATTAATCGAAGACAAAAAGTGAAGGCAAACTAGAACCTGACAGCACGAATTTAAAACCGTTAAATATCACGTCCTGAGACTCTTTTCGTTAATTTGATAAATATAGTTTCATACATTATCTTTAATGTAAAGTTCACATTGCGGTATCATTCGGCTAGAGATGTGGTAGACCCGTCAATACCGAAAATAGGTAATTGAGATCCGTAACCTTGGCATACCATCATTTATCAACGCTTGTATTTCTCTTGCAATTTCATATAATTTCTGGGAAGGGATCTGGAGACAAACCGGGGTATCGTAGGCAGTTACATACCATGCCCTTTCATCAGATCGCGGTCTCTCATGGATGTAAATACAATATAGATTTCAGTAAATCACATTTTCCTCAACTACTTTCTTGGTCAAATTTTTAGCCACAAAATTAAGTTACATGTATACATATGTAAGTATACAAGTATTTTTAATTGGATGTCAGGATGCTCAATGCAATTTTCCGAGCAAGATAGTTGAAATAAACAGAGAGAGCAAAAAATTTGATATCTGCTAACGCTATCAAATGATTATCATAATCTTTGGGCAGATTATTATATTTTAAATTTTTCGTAGTATCAATTATCATTTTGTCATAAATATGTATAAAACTACGCTAAGGCAGCTTTCAACATGAGTTTTAAATTAAAATGTTTATAAGTGCTTCAGGAAGGGTGTGTAAAATTATAACCTAGTCACAAATGTTTGCTCTCTTTTGGAAGTAGTACGAACATACTAGAGGGGAGGGAAAATTGAAAGATGAGTCTCAGATACTGGACGTCGAGTCTTTAGTACGTCGGTAATCTTCTCTTATCTTAA
>JAAAKM020006971.1:98719750-98748847 GCA_010016025.2 Alatinidae sp. Z8VKAUB7J3 | reverse complement strand
GGAGGGAAAATTGAAAGATGAGTCTCAGATACTGGACGTCGAGTCTTTAGTACGTCGGTAATCTTCTCTTATCTTAATGAGGCTAATATCTGCGATAAATATCATGTATGAAAACTTTTGGAAAGATTTGTTTTGAAATATCTGCGCATTAAATACCCCGATAACGAGAAACAAGATCTGTCCTTGAGAAAGTTCGCTAGTCATTGTGCCACTGAAGATTTTTAATCGAAACCACAGACCTTGCTTCGTCTTATAGTTCTACCAACTTATATCTACGTGGCAAAAATCTCTTGATTTAATCCCCAATTAATAATTCTTGAATACCTTCGGAAAGACCTGTTCTGAAACAAGAAAACCTGCTCTTGAGAAAGCTCTTGAGAAAGCTCGCAAGCCATTTCGCAAGCCATTTTGCCACTGAAGATTTTTAATCGAAACCACAGACCTTGCTTCATCTAATAGTCCTACCAACTTATATCTACGTGGCAAAAATCTCTTGATTTAATCCCCAATTAATAATTCTTGAACACCTTCGGAAAGACCTGTTCTGGAAATACCTGCGCATTAAATACCCCGATAACGAGAAATAAGAAAACCTGCTCTTGAGAAAGCTCGCTAGCCATTTTACCAATGAAGATTTTTACTCGAAACCACAGACCTTGCTTCATCTAATATTCCTACCACCTTATATCTACGTGGCAAAAATCTCCTGATTTAATCCCCAATTAAGTATTCTTGAACATCTACTGAAAGACCTGTTCTGGAAATACCTGCGCATTAAATACCCCGATAACGAGAAACAAGAAAACCTGCTCTTGAGAAAGCTCGCAAGCCATTTTGCCACTGAAGATTTTTACTCGAAACCACAGACCTTGCTTCAACTAATAGTCCTACCACCTTATATCTACGTGGCAAAAATCTCCTGATTTAATCCCCAATTAATAATTCTTGAACATCTACTGAAAGACCTGTTCTGGAAATATCTGCGCTTCTAATAACCAGGAAAAGAGAAACAAAAAAACCTGCTTTTGAGAAGTTTCGCAGGTCGTCGGCACATTAAGATATTTTCTTGAAACCACAGACCTTACGGCATCTAACAGCTCTTCGACCTTATACCTCCGCATGACAGATAGGACATTGATACACCTGCATCGAGAATTAAACGCTTAATTATGTAAATTTATAAAGCTATTCGAAAACAAAGACCAATCCTGCAGAAATTAGTTTGCTTCTTCTTCTATTCATGTTCATGGGAACTAAGTCGTATGTCAGGTAAGGCAATTAAACAGGATGTGTAAACAGTCAAAGCGGCAGAATTGCCAACTATAACCCCGTAAACTTTAGTTAAAAACATTAATTTGCAGAATTTATCACCTACCGATGGTCTTGAAGGGATCTAAAAGTAATGCATAGGACTCTTTAATTGGATGCAATGGCTACGTTATCACGTGCAGCTGCTGCGCGTAAGGCACTGATTTATTTGAAATGGGTGATTTTATTGATAGTTCGCGTATGTCCCGGCAGGACCACCCCGGGTAAGAGCTTGCCAGTAATTACATACTAATACTGTCACATATACTACATATTTTTGAAATCAATAGTCTTTGTCTCCTAAATTACCCTTGACCAAGTGTTACGTCCTAAGTTCGACTTGACGGCTGAAAGAGGTGTTTTTTCAGCGACCCCATTCGGGGTTTACTCATTAGAGAGTTATCAATTCGATGTACGCTTTCCAAGAATTCAGACGCAATAACCTTACTTTAAATGAGGTACACTATCCGTTTAAAGAGGAGAGTAATATCCATACTTATTTTCATGTCCACCCCATCGTTAGTAGCGCCCATCGTTTAAGAAACCTTTGCGTACAGGAACTCCAAGGCACTCGGTGAAGTTTTCTGAACTGAGGGACTCCTCAAAGTGTTGCTAGAACGCTTGCTGTTTCTGTTAAATGTTGTTAATTCGATGTTTAGTAAAAGTTCCCTTCTATTCTGTGGTCGTGGATATGCGAAGACTACCGACACACGCGAATGTTTTAAAAAGTGATAGCAAAGTCCGTACAAAACGCCGAATATCAGTGACGGTCCTACTGTGACGCACTTGGGGACACGATCCTATGTACACTCCACGCTACCACTACTTTGACCGCTTGCTTCCAGCATCTGTCAGTACAATGAGCGTTCTTAGTAGACCGAGCTAATATCATCCATACATTAAGTTTCGCCAAGGATAATACCAAAAAAATCAGTTTCTGCACTGCCGGGGTTGATTTAATGGTCCCTTAAGAGCAAGCTTCATGTTACACAGTTCAGGAGTGGGATCAGTACAAACGAAAGAGGCCGGTCTTGTAACTCTTATCGAGCGAGCTATTTCCTTTCATTCGCTTTAGCAGGGTGTGTGTGATCAACAAAACAGCCTCCTTGCTTGTCTTCTCAAGCGCTGGCCGCAAACTCAGCCTCTCCCAAATTTCGTTCGGGTAGTTACAGTGTTGGCAGAACAACTATTTGTACTCAAAAAGGGGCGGGCAGAATTCGACAAGGATTTGAGGCTATAGCCAACGTTCTAATGTCTCCGCGATCCTGTTAAAACTCGAAATATTATATTCCTATTGCTATTAGAATATGTGTCATTATCCATTTGCAAAGTATCACGTCTACTTCAAACAAGATACTACGAACGACAAGGGCTGAATTTAAACATCCTTTATGCGATCCTAACCCAGCGTTGGCCATTTCCTATCACTTTACAAGCTCTCTCCTTGGTCTGCAGCTTTCTGCAGTGTCGATTCCGATACGTCGAGCTCTTTACCTACACAAAAGAGTGACCTCCCAGCTTAGTACGAAGAAGTTACTCGGAGCTGCCCAAAACACTTCACGAGAAACTATCTTAAATTCATGAACAGGGCAAGCGAAGAACCAGTTTTGTAAAGCATTGTTGTAAAAATAAGTTTGATGGGAATGGCCGACTTTCCTGAAATTGATATCAATTACAAGCCAAAATTTTGGCTGACAATTCTCTTGCTGATTTCATATCTTCAGACACAATTGATCAGTCTTCTTCGACCTAATCTTGTACATTCTAAAGAGTTCGATTATAACATTTTCTAGTAGAAAAGTTTACTTTTACGCTTAACTGTAGATTACATTACCAATTGTGAGTCGTCTCGTACTCGCGTGGATGTTGACGAACAATGAAGGCAGATCTAATACGCTCAATGTACTATCTTTCGGGCGAAAGCCTCACAGCAGTGGATGACTGCACTACGTGGGGCAGGGAGCTTGCCCTAAGCCTGACAGAGGTGCATAATTTGCTCTACAGGAACATGAATCCGTAGTTTGCTTTAAATCGTACGGAGTACATAATTTGCTCTCACGCTTAACTGAACATTGTGGTGTACTTTCAATTACACTGAATTCAAATTATCTATTTTAACGCAAAGAAATAAGCAGCTTACTCCGAAGCCCAGCGTATGTAGGGGCACTGCTCCACATGCTTTCCGTTGCATTGAAATTCTATTTGTATTTAGGTCCTAGTAATCCGTAGGTGGGGTATACGCTTTTTTCCTGGAAGTAGGCGCCAAATCGGGGTAGGCGAGTCGTTTCTGGAAGTAGGCTCTACCTCGGGGTAGGCGCGTTTTTCCTGAATGTATAGTTTAATCATGTGATCTACATCGACACAACGGAGGGGTAATAACAGAGAAAAGCCTTTGTAGTTCCTTCTCTGCAGCAAAGAGTGCAAAATCGACAGAAAAACGAACAGAAGACCTGAATTCACATTCCCTTCATACAACCAACAACTTATAAAGTAATATTTGAAAAATGACAGAAAATCATAGAATTCTGAACTCGATTAGGTCAGCATTCAAATCTAAATGAATTAGAATGGTTACACGGTATTAAAATTGCTATAACATCTACAAAAGAATAATGATTTGAAATGTAAACTTCATTCGGTGGCAGTGAACTGCTCACAACCTCCTTACAATGTATCTCACATGTACTTGGTGGCTTTTTAAGTCTTGCTTTACAAGCATATTTCACAAAACCCTGGCGCTTTCAATACATATATAACGACTGATTACTCGTTAGTTGATGAGTGCCATATATAAACCATCACCAACAAACATAAAAACAAATTCCCTGTCTATATGCGATTTAAGCACGACGAAATACATCATACGAACAGAAACATTACGTCAGCTACTCTTGGGTGCCTAATAGACGGGGGGATAGACGCGGGGTGGTGGAAAATGACCAAAAAGGAACTCAAGAAGCAATGTTTAGAATCAACTGCAACTCCCTAAACGTAAGATAATACAACACAAACAATAGCCAGTTATTCGAAGTCATGGCAGTCTTACACATGGCTTCCAAGATTTTAAAAATGTTCCCCTGGTCCTCCTGCTCAATGACAGTATTATTGCTAACATGTGTAATGTTCGTCTTCACACTTCTTTGAGCCTCGTAAAAGGCCACCGTCATCTTTTAATGTGTGATTTTCATATAATGACTAACTGTGTATGTTCCAAGCTGATGGCATCTCTGATTTTTACAAAGAATGATTGAAGGACATATGCACCAGTTTGCCACTCTTACACTATGCAGCGTAATAAAATTGCTTCGTTAAGCAGTATTTTTCATGTCAGCTTCGTCCCATACGTGGGGTTCAAAGGGTCACTTGGGCTTAAATAACACTTGCTCCGGGCCCGATAATGCTGAAATCTAGTTACAGGAGTTCAACTAAATTGAAGACCAGACGGAGAAATACGGATCGAAACATTTAGTACAATAATGTGGGGTGGTCGCGAAACTGAGATGGTCTACCGCGTATTGAACAAAACCGATAAATAATTGGACGAGTGACTACTTCAATGGATGTTAATAATGAAATATAACCTCGATTACTACACAAAATAAATATATTGTATGAGCAGGTCAATACCTAAGTAATACGAAAAATAAAATCGATACATGCATTTGCTAGACATGGAATGAGGAGTAATGGCTTTGAAATCTGCTACTAACAAGAATGGTTTAAGGAAATAGAAACATTAATGATGGGTAACCCCGGTTACCGATCACATAAAGGAAACTATAAGATTTCAAACAGTTGATGTGCGAGGAAGACAAAGGGTCTCTCGGTCATTTGGCTGGGATCATGTGTTGTATCTGTTCTCATTGATTACACATTGATGGCAGGTTCTTTCCATGGTACGTGAGAGGCGGTCCTGCTGGGTTGTTGAGACTGCTTCATGGCTTGTTTCTCTGCCCGGTAGCCTAAATTGGGAGGCGTCGCCCTTGGACACAATAGCTGCCCTTTATTAATTAATTAGCCTGTTTGGTGGTTTTTCTGTATAATTAGGGTAGTTTCAATGTCGGGCCCACTGCTCATCAGGGGTCTTTGATTGAGAGACTGAGGAAGACACAGGGCACTTACAAGTGCAAGAAATTGCTTCGAGATGCCGCGGCGGTGACACATAGCGACCTATTCCTAAAGTAATGAAGACGAAAATATCAATACCTTAAAAGTAGAGAAGGAAATGACTAAACATATTAGACGAATACGAAATAACACGTTTAGTTCTGTCATTCATCGACCGGTCAATCACAAATTAAAATACAACGTTATATGACCGTAGTTGTACGACATCAACTTGATCGATAAAAGTTTTTTCTTACCTGCAAATGACTGATGCTTGCTTTCCTCCTCTACACCGGCTCCTGGCGTCTGGGCAATAGACTGTTCAGGGGATTGGTCAATTGATCTAAGATAGAATTCACAAATGTCATCTGTCACATAGCACTGTGAAGAGTCAATCAGCGCCTCGAAAAAGTCAAGGAAAACAATTTCAAAATTCAGATTAAAATCGAACGTTGTCTCCTCCTCATCTTGAATATCAGTTAGTAAGAAGCCAATGACGTCCTTGGCTGTCAACTGATCGTTAATCAATTTTAAGTCTCTTAAAATGAACAAAAAGTCTCTCATTGTCAGACATTTGTTACTATTTAAATTGGGGTATCTTTTCCTCCTAACAAAATAAAGATAGACTTCGTAACAGAAATCTAGGTAGGGTTTTGCAGACACAGTTCTCGAAATGTCACAGAAATAACTTCCGTTGACCGAAAAAGCTCGCGCTAGAAGGAATCTTGGAAGAAATTCGGCAAGAGAGGAAGAAAACCGACTTCCAGCGTCCGTCTTCCCTTCTCCACATACACGAAATGCTACAACAATCAGCATATTGATGAAATCTCGGAAGAATATCTTCCGGAAAGGATTATGTGGATTGGAAAGGCTCTCTTCCGTCAAAGCTGCAACTCGATCAATTTCGGCCAATGAAATGTGTTCTTTTGGAACCCCCGCATCTTTCAAAAGCCTCCACATTTGAAATAAGGTCAGTATGTAGGTGTTATCAATGGAGTTATCCTGACCAAGACCACTATAATAGCGATAAATTGTTCTTAATGAAGATATGTGCTGCAACAGGATACGGGACACTTGTTCTGTTTCCTTGACTTGGAACTCTATATCCACTCTGTGCTCCTGATATAACGGAGTCAGGTTTATTTCAATCGAGTCGGTCGTTCCAGTTGGGGTGCCTGCTCGAACAGGCGTCTGTGATCTCACTGGTAGCCCTGAATTATCGATATCCGGTGTTGTAAAACCAGATAGCACCATGTCTGGATGACCAACAATTCTATCATACTCGAAGATTCCTGGGGAAATGGAAAACATACAGAAAGTGATGACTATCGGCAAACTAGTGCGAAAAATGGATTAAGCCTTCATTTATTGCATTTTTATCAAACAACAACATATTTTTAGTGTATGAGAGCCACAGTCAAGTGTTTACAATGTTGGGATGAAGAAATGATCCACTGGTGGATTAGTGTCACAATTTAACTTTCTATAGTTAACTGTTGTCAAAAGTTGCATAAAATGGCGCATGTCACGGTATAAACCTTTTTTTTATTCGCATTGGTAGTCCGTTAGATACCAAAAAAAGCACATTCTTTGACCATTTTCCACCATTTAACTGTATCAAGGTTTTCGACTCTGATGAGCCACTTTGCCGTTTAAGATGGTGACACTCGTTCAGGATTTAGGCAACTCATTGCACCAAATCACAAACACCCCTGTCATCTTGCCACGCAAATATCTTCTTTTAAAAAAAGTTGTCAAGTCCAACTCCTGTCTGAAGGCAATTAAGGCTGGTGCAAAATGATCGTTCATTCCAATCATAACTAGCTGGTCTCTTAGACAGTAATTTGAGAAATTTATAAAGATGGGTTTTGGTTGCTTGTTCCCATTCCCCTTTTCATCTGTTGTCAACCCAGTTGTCTGTGCTTGTACCATTAATACATTCCGCCTGATATGCCTTTGTACGAGGTATAAGGTTCCCATTGCAAAACAAGACAGCTGAAGTACTTTCAGTTCAATTAGCACTTGAAAACAAAATAGAAGAAATGGTTCCTGATAATCGCTACCCCCGATGGGTTGAAATGTAAGATGTGAATTGGAAGTCAATGGAAATGTCACTAACTATGGCACGTTTCCCTCTTATCAAGCAGTGGTCATGACAAATACATGATTTGTAGGTTGAGCAAGAGTATGTAAAAGATATCTATCTACGTTCTATGCTGTGATAAAAATTGTTCTTATTGCAAAACTTAAAGTAAAAAGGAATGCTATATACTTTTATATCCAGCAAGGAATGCCTCAGATCTCAAAGTAGTATGGTTTCTCTACTTTCCATCTTAGTAAAAGCATTTTAATAGAATTCTTTTACCAAGGTAGAAAACAGAGGAAATAGTGAAATCAGCCATATGAAAACAGCAAAGTGCAGAAAACTGACACCAGAGCCCATATGCGAACAATATTTAGATCAGATAACACTATAGAATTACAAATAGCAGAAGCCATTTTTATTAAAGAACAATCCCCTCTTATTAACCACAAGGACAAGGGGTACATGCATATACTGAAGATAGTTTAGCTCATGTAGATTTTCTTTCTATAATTTGACAGTAATTTTACAACTATTTTAGATTTGTCATACCTGGTTAACATTTTACCATGTAGTTAATACCCTTTTTATCTCAGATGTTTTACAACCTTTTACCTCCTCTTTGATTTCCATATTTTATTACACAGACCCCCTCCCCCCTATTATCAAGCTCATTTATACTCACTCTGAACAAAATATTTTACATCCACTGTCCTATTCATAACAAACCATGCTAAAAGCATATAAACAGCACACTTTTATGCATGAAGGTATTTTAACAAACAACCCTGATATTTGTAATCTTCAACAACCTATATACATAGTTTTCACTTGAAAATGGCAGCAGTGAATGCCAAAACTTTGTGTACTCATTAAATAAAGTTTTATTCAGTATGCTGGCTATCTTAAGTGGTGTTGGAACTCTTATGTTCTGGACTAGTGTCTGTCTGTGCATCATAGTAAAAGGCAACCTCCGATAATGACAGGGAATTGGCAGTAAAACCATGTAGTTTAGTCTTTCTTCTTTTTAAACAGGTGAACATAGAGCCTAGCTTTCAGGGACATGGTCTCAAGGGAGAACTTTGATTAAAACTATTGTTTCTTTCTGCCTATGCAGGAAGAAATTATTATTACACATCAAAAATAAAACATAGATGTGAATGGCAAAGAATAAAAAAGGACAGGTAAACCCTCAAACTAAACTATATAGAAAAGTTGTTAAATATTAACAGAGAAACATGCATGACATTTAAAACTTACCATCAAATGTGAGACCATTTTTGAAGGTAAACTTCCCTTTACCATGCTTTCTGTTATTAACCCACTTGCCTGCATATATGGCCCCACTTGCATAATGAAAAGTGCCATTTCCATCTCTAACACCATCAACAAAATGCCCATGGTATTGATTTCTTAAAGGATATTGAGAATTCGATGCTCTTTGAATGTACCAGGTGTATGTTCCAAAGCCACTCATGGCACCATTATCCCAGTTTCCCAGGTACTCCTCACCTGATCATAACAAAAAGAATTTAACCCCATAAACTTTCCCCATAAAATAGGAGGCCTTTTAAAAATCCTACAAAATGGACTTCTTGTAAAACCATTTGAGTGGGTGGACATAACTTTGAGTGGGTGCCTCACTCTAATTGATATTACAAAGCAACAACTGGATGACATAAATGCAGTAAATTTTGGGTTGCCAGGGCCTAGGACATTCAGTCCATTACTTGTATAGAGTTGAGCTGACTTTAAGACTGATAATACAAGGTAAGCATCTGTAGGCAAAGACCATCCATTAACAACTCTATGTTCCATAGTAATATGGAAGGAATTATTTCTAGTATCAGTAAGGACACATAACTGGCCAAAATATGGTTTGTCGCATGGTATTACATTAAGAATAAAGCTCAAGGCTGCCACATATATCTTTTGAAAGGGCTGGCAACACCACCTCACTTTGCATACCAGGGGAAAGGGCCCAAGTGGCAAGCCACACCTTGCTATCTTGCCTTACAAAGGGGCACAAAAATAGTGAAAAAATGAGAATAAATGTGATGTGATTGACACTTGTTTTTTAAATGTTGCTAGAAGAATGAGTGGATAGAAACATATACTGACTAGCTTTGATGCAAGAGACAGAGCTGAAAATCTACTTTGGGAAGCTACCATGCCCCCACTGCTTCAGAAAATCCTGCAGATGCCACTTCAACCACTAGGTACAAAGAGTGCATGCTGTTGATAAACAACCATTTTCAGTAAACATTTGATTTATAATCAATTAAACTTCATTGATTGTCTAAATAGTATATACATCTAAGTATTTGAGATCACTTCCTAGAATCAAATATATATTGAAATTTTTGGAATATTTCAGTAAACTAGTACATCAGCCAAGGTATAGGAAGATGTAGAAATGGAGAACAGCAAAAAGGACTGTAGTTACCTTTATCATACCAATGCATGTGTCCTTTGCCATGGCGAAGGTCATTAGCCCAGCTACCCTCATATTGGTTTCCACTCTTGTAGACAATAACACCATAGCCACATTTCTTGTTGTCGAACCAGGAACCATCATAGTATGACTTCATTGTTTCATCAAAATAAAGAATACCTTTGCCATGTCTCTTGCCAGCTAACCATTCACCTTCATAAATGGAATTTGTATGCGCACAGTGGTATTTGCCATTACCATGCCTTTTGCCATTTAAGACATCTCCTTCATAGAAACTTCCATCTGGCCATAAATATTGCCCTGCACAAGTGAAACAACATTTATTAATCCATTTAAGAGTTTGATTTTAATATTTTAATGAAAATGCAAAGTCCTGTTCTTACCTTCATCCATAAAGCTAAAATGCATTCCCCAGTGAAAGAGATTTCACTTAAAATTAACCCTTAGTGTGCTCTGTCTTCTGGTGAAATATAATAGGGCTTTAAACCTAAGGTATATCAATATAAGGCACAATTAAGCCTAAAAAATCATGTGCCCAATAACACAGTTGAATTGAGTACACACTATTATTACACATTTACTTTCCATTTGAAGCGGTCTAATTTACATTAATATATACTAAAGTACTGATATTTGTACCAGAGATACGGAAGAGTATCTATAAGTACCCAACTTGAATTGACCATTAGGTTCATATATGTCTCCAGTGAAGGTATTCAATAAAAATGTTATTTCACACCTCACACACATCTCTAATTGCTAGGGTAGTGCATATCCATGTATACATATGGATTTTACATAGATTCCATGAGACTTTAAGACTGGATGGCATTCCTGGCCCATGTCATCTGAACCACACAATTGATCAATATGCTTAAGCATATTTTAAAATCAACCTCTATATTCTTTCCAACTTTTAATATATAACATAAATGAAGGCTCCTAGAAACAGAAGTCATCCAAATGAGCTCACCACACAATTAAAAATTTCTCACCTTTGCCACTTATAATATTGTGTTCAAAGCTTCCAATGAAACCAATTCCATCTTTCCATGTGTATTTTCCATTGCCATGCATACTGCCTTTTACAAATTCACCTTCGTAGCAATGACCACCAAAGAATTCTGCAACACCTAACAATATAAAATGGAACTTCCGTAGGTTAGTGTGAGTGCTGAGAAACGCAACTGACCAGAGTTTTAACGTTTAAAAGACCACAAGTTAACCATCATCAGGGCTGCATTCATCTCAAAAAGAAAATTACATTCCAAAGCCCAGATATCAATCCAAACACAAAGCTTGTAAAATGTAAAATACTAAAGCTTTATCAATAGGCTTTAGTATACCACCAGTTACAACGACAGAAAAACACTACTTTTCTGCTAAAAGAGATGAGTGTCTTCGAATATGCATGAGGTATCCCGTCCTTTGAAGGGCTAGCTCTAGCTCTGTACTGTACAGTTAGGTATGTGAGTATCGCGCTGTTTTGACCGGTGATTTTTGGTCGAGCGGAAGTGCATCCCAATTCGCGGGGCTGGTATATTACCGAAATGTAATAGATAATAATAATAATGATAATAATAACGATATACAGGAGCTTCCCAAATTACATTGGCCCTTCATAAGCTAATAATAATAATTTTAAAACTTAAGTATTACATTTATTTCGTTTCATGAAAACAAGTAAGTGAGACATTCCCATTTAAATCCATTCGATAAGTAACGAATTTATTTTGCTAAACGTTTTCACCATACACTGATCACGGCAATCATATGAAGTGTAGTAAGAAGGCTTCTGAGTTGTTTTATAACACGAATGGCAGAAAATGTGTCACTCTCGTGACTTCTATTTACTACGATGTGTTTTATTTTTCTCGTTTCCTATAAATTCATCGCAAGGAAGGTTCCTTAATTCACTCCATACCGTTGCTGTGATCAGTGTATGGAGAAATCGTTTAGCAAAATGACTCCGTTACGTAACGCAATAATTAATTTTGGTTCATATTTACGGGTATGTCCTGCATTCGTGTTGAATGCTATATAAGTAGGTCTATATTGAGGAGAAAAGATTCACTAAACCAGACACAAAATGCTCAAACATATCATATATATATATCAATAATATCATAGGCAATATATGTCGATTGAAGAAAACAACACCTGTATAACAAAGACCAACTTAACAACCCATTATCAGAGAAGGAGATCAAGAGACTTGTTTAGCAGAATAAAATTTTAATAAATTGAAAAGTTTGTATGGAATATATGCTACAACCGATTATTTTTTCAATTAAAATTCCTTTCCTTGAGGTTAAATGGTAGAAACGATTCAATTTATTAATAAAGGTCACAAATTTACTAATGATTACAGCAAACAATTGAATATCGAAAGTCTTGCATAAACGCAAACAGATATCAAAGTTTTAATGGTAATGAAAATCTTAAATTAGGTATGCCCTATTTTTCACATTTACAAAACGATCCTCTGCAATAAGGCAAATGACTATAGAATGGATTTGAAACTTGACAGTGGTTCAACAAATTATTCCTAGTTGGATAATACAAAATTGAGAGTAAATCCACCCAAATTTGTAATATAATAGCTATTAAAGTAATGAATAATCTTTCTGTTTCTTATAAATAAATCTACGTTACCTCTCAATTTTAATTAATTTTCTGTAAGTAAACCCCTTTAACCCGCACTTTACTATGATTAGTAAGTCTGGCGTCAAATTTATTTTTAAAGTAATTAGTTCATACAATATCCTATGATGAAATGATTTTTATTCTAATTTGATCTCAAATTTGTTTTAAATACCACTATAAGTTTAGGAAAATCATTCATATCATATTATTCAATATCATAGTTTACCTATAAAATAGAACCAGTGACGCTTTCGTTAAGAACCACCGATTCTATTTTTACAAACCTCTGTGACATGATATGTCATGTTTAAAAAACAAACCAACAACTATTCCTTTTCCCCGGTGACCATGACGTCTGTATGTGACATTGACGTAATCATCACAGAACTCAATAATAAAAGATAGTAACTTGACTTATAGAACATTCTTCGTACCCTGTGATTCTATCAAATGGAGCTTTACCCAACATTTAACTTAGTTGAATAGGGCAGTTAGGTGTGACGTCATATTGTGATTACATACCATCAGAAACTTGCGAATATTTTGCATTTGCAGCATTTTCTTCATGATTATAAATAGCTTACATTTTCTCGATATGAAATGATAACAACCATGAAAAAATTTGAGAATGATTTTGTTTAGCTGAGAATAATGCATTTTCCTGTTATCGTTAAAAATGTTGTTTTGAGATACATAGTACAAGCTTTTGTCTCTATACGCTACTATACCTTCAGTTACAATGGTCTTATTCACGCAGCAGCAACGACATACTCGGCACAGTATTGTTTACAAGAATCTGATAATATTTTTAACGGTTTCACGTCATTGCCAAATAATATATTCCTTTGAACATATGTACTTATAAGTTAGTTTAATCTATCAAAAGTCTTATGTGGATCTTTTGCAGCGACATGAAGAACATACTGTATGAAGCATGTCGTTGCTACCATGTAGCCAAGGTCGTTATGGCCTAACGAGGATTTTCCGGTTTAGTCCCGTATAACTTTAACGCTGATATGTGTACTTATGCTCACTTTTTCTGCAACGTTAAGTATAGTGCTTAGCATAATGATGACTCCAAAGTTTTGTTATTTTGAAAGAAAATTAGTCATGGATACTGTTGATAGTGACGTTGCTCAAATGACGAGGAAACAATAATGTTATATATAGTGCTTTTCTGGTATTTACACAAAAGGACCCAACTCTTTCTGATACTCTTGCGTATGCTTGTGAAAACATTTCAGATAGTAAATGTATGCAGATAGGAAATGTTTGCAGATCGTAAATGTATCCATATATGACATGTATTCAGATAGTGAATGTATCTAGATAGCAAATTTATGCAGATCGTAAATGTATTCAGATAGCAGATGTACGCAGATCGTAAATATATTCAGACGGCAAATGTATGTAGACCGTTAATGTATTCAGATAGCATGAAGAGAATAGGCCAAAAGTAGAACCTTGTTATCTGAAGCTTTAACTGGCTCCTGATGCCAAGAAAGAAACCAGTTGTTGGCATAAGTACCGAGATAAAAGAAAAAGAAAAATGACACTCACGATATACAGGACCCGTTCAAAATATAGTGGACTTTTTATATCCCTAAAGAAATATGATAAGTTAATATTAGTTAAAAAATAATGTATATCGTGACACTAAAACTGTAATATTGTTATCAGGTAGAATAATGTACGAACTGATATTTTATAGATATTTGTCTGTGGCCTTATACGAATGTCACCCTTACAAGGTTACCAAAACTGTAGAGGGAGTGGGCATGGAGACAAACAAACGTTCGAAGATGATGTTTTGTCTTATCATGCTAATGCCAGTGGTTGATGGAGTAGGTTGAGAAGTGCCCCTCTCAAGTTACGGGAATATTTTCTACAGATTGCTTAGCTTTTATGCACTTTATATCAATCTTTCAAAAACATCGCATCATAGAATCTTTTTGAACCTTTTTAACCCGACTATAAAATCATTCTAGACACATTCTGCCCAGACGAATACCTGGGCGGGTCAGCTCATGTTTAATCCACGAAGGTAGAGAGAACTCCTATGTATTTTCATTTGTTTGTGAAGGTAAAACTAAAGTCCAAGAATGATGAAACCATGGAAGTCCATGGAAGGTCCATGGAAGGTCCATGGAATTTCATTGATGGCCCAAGGAAGGTTCATGGAAGGTCGGTAGAAGGTCTATGGAAGTCCCTAGAAGTCCAAGAAAGTCCATGGAAGTCCATGGGAGTCCATGAAAGTCCGTGAAAGGGTCAAACTGAATGGACTTTGCAGAGACCCTGGTGAAACCAAGGTGCTGTTTCTAATCCATTCTAGTCATGTTATATTTACTGGCGTTGTTTTGAAAATTGGCGTTAACTTCTTATTGAGTGCCAAAAATGTTTGGCTTGTCTTAAGGTCTCCGTTTTCGGATACGGAAAGTTAAGTAGCCCTTTCCTACACTGACCACTGACCACGGGCCACTCTTATGCCAAAGTAAAGAGTTCTTCTCTTCAAGTAGTATAGAGGTGAGAGAAGGAATTGACTATTTCGGTCTGACATTGACGTAATCAATCAAATCCAAGTGATTGAAACGACTACCGGGTTTTAAGTAAAGCCATCCGCCTTTCTAAATAATGTTATACGTTTCTAACAAATTGAAAGTTTTCTCAAGCCGGCCGATTATCCCCTCAAAATTGTGTTATCAGCAAAAGTATCATATCGAAGAGTGATTAACTGTAAGCAAAATTCGGCTCTCTTTCACGGCAAAAAATTATAGTTCAACTTCTCCTGAAACATGACGAGTCAAGGATGCATTCCCCATTTACTCGGTTAAGAGTATTTGTGAAACCTGTTATTCTTGTGTGACCGATCTCCGACGTGTGCTCAAAATTAAGCAGGCTTTAATGTCGGGGCAACCACCATACGAGGACCCGATAGCCGCTAAAGCTAAAAACACACTCGCCTTATTGTTCGCTCTGAGGTAAAATGCGGGGAAATTTAGAACCTAAAGTCTAGGTCAGAGGGATCATGCGGTTGCTTGAGAACTAATTTTTATGATTGATTTAGGGCCTAAACTGCATTTTTGACAACCTTTAATAGTATAAAGTACCGCTAAACGCTCCGATTAGCTTTCATAAAATCGTTTCCACTGATTCGATCAGCTTGTCAAGTTGAAGAAGCATGTTGCTGTTTCCCTTTTAGTTAACTGTTATTGTTTTTGATTGATTGTTTATTAACATGCGATAAATGTTTTGTTAATTCAGTTTGCCTTGATCTTACTCACGACTCACAGCAGGGCTTAGATTTGCGATGGTAAATGTTCTGTGGCTAGCAGGCTTTGTTTTCTTTACAGAAAATAGTTGCTCCGAAATTCACCGCTTTAGGATCGGTAAAACTCTACATAAATTCAATTTTGAAAAGGTCAAAGAGACATATATTGTACCAAGGGAGGATTTAGTACCGTCACATAACAGGAAGAACAGAAGATAGCAATATCGATAATGTAATATAAAATACGCAGGCAGTGCCACCGCAATAAAAATAAGAGGCTTAAGATTGATTGTGAGGAAAAGTTCCAGGAAACATATGGTTGCGTGCCCGTAAGGCGGAGAAAGATTCACTCTAGCAGCAATGGCAACGTGGGGCTAGGGGGCTTCATAGCCTCCGCTTTTTGGTCAGTTTTCTCGGGCAAAGAAAGTATTGAAATGTAACGAAGATAAGGAAAAGAAAGCACCCTGTTGTCTTTTAATTGTCAAAAGATGTTAAGTCTCCTATGAAGATCGATGAAAGGAAAAACAAACCCCTTTGTTTATCTGTAAGACCCTCTTTACACCGGAACGTGGGATCCTTTTGGATTGGTGCAAGTTTGAATCCATACCCAAGTAAATGAATTCTAAGCCCTCGCTTTTGATTTGCTGGCGCCGCCCACATATACATTGATCAAACAAACTTAGTGCGTTAACCCTAGGTTACATGGGCTTTTGGCTCTTCTAGTACATGGGGGTGGGGACCAGTAAGATCGCGTCAGTTTTACGCGCTATAACTTTGTATTCGCTGGTGTTATTATAACGATTTTTAAAAGGATTAGAGGGCAACTTTTTTGAACAAATTCCAAAAAACCCGTTTTTAATCTGGTGTTAATGACGTCATGCATAGCTCTTAAATGTTTCGCAATATTGCAAAATCTCTAAATTTTTGTAAAAAGGCCTTAAAAGATAAACTTTGTGCTAAATTTTTACTTTTTAGTGTTTTTAGTATCTTGATGATATTTCTGCATGTATACGTAGTATTTAGGCAATAGAGTTTGCATTTTTGGCAAGTTGTTTTTCAAAATGTACGAGTTTTGAGTCAAGTTAGGCGAAGACACAAAATATGAACAGAAGTATGTAGCCGTGGACCTACTAGCCCTCCACCCCCACCTCCACCTTCCCCACCCCCCTCCTGCCATGTAAGGTAGGGTTAAAGAGTGTCAAAAAACTTGCCCCTCCTTCACGAATTGAGAGTGTTGGTACCAGTTAAGAAAATTGCGTTAATTTTCATTCAAGGATATAATATCGTATACCCAATTATATTTCAACATATTCTTGGTGGTACAAAACTTGAATATAGACGATAAAAGCGAACACATTGTGGTTTCATATTTTCGATCGAAACTTTTCGGTCGGCTCTTTTCAAGACTATTCGCCAACATACTTACAACAATACAGAAGAAATCTTACATATTACAACAACTATTTTAAAACGAGCGTGCGAATTCACTTGAATTGTATATCATCAAAAGAAGAGCACCAATGATATAAGTTCCTTTAGCAAAATGGAAGCTGAACAAACTTTACTACTTTTCTCTCCTCCATATTTTAGTCCCTTTAAACCAAGAAACGTAGCCTGGTAACTAGTTGATATCATGATTAATATTGATGACTTCTCTTTGTATAAATATACATATCCGTATCAACCCACTCTTCTGAAATTGTATATGGGTGAAGCACAAAGATGTAAACTACATTTTGACAACGTTTCGTCTTATGGCAAGACTCCATCAAGCCTTTGTACACTAGATTAGTGCTGTGACATTGTCAAATTGTAGTTTCCGTCTTGGCGTTTTAAAATCACATGTACCATTTTCTTGGGCGACCTTGGTTTCTTCCATTCCATCTTTCAAAAAGTGTGTAAATTGTCGACTCTGTGGACCACAAGTAGATTTCAAGGCTAGTATTAGATTTCTGCCCATAAACTTTGTAATGTAGATTCATTTGTTAAGAAAGAAGATAACTAGGTTAAGCTTTGCATGCAAATCAACCCATGTAAGAGGATTTGATCCTTGATTGCCTTAGGCACCCACGCTCAAAGCACTCGTAAGACTATTCTTTCACTTTAAAGGTGTTTAATGTATAAGATATGTTTACTAAAGCAACTACCAGGCAGAGAAACGCCAAAACAAGAGACTTATTTCTCTTTGAAACTAAAGTTTCGTCAACCTTTACTGCTGATCATCATCATCATCATCATGTTAGCTGTTCACGCCACTGCTGGCGGGTAGCCTCCACAGTTTCCTCCACGCCTTTCGATCTGGATTGTTGAACTGAACAAAAAGTTGATTGCTGACTGGATGAAATTAAATGGAAGAAAATCATCTAAATGAATACATTGCTACTGGCATCTTTCTAATAAAAAGCGAGGCTGATTCGCGTCCCTTTTTCCCACAGGATTCACAATCATGGTCTGGTCCACCTTTTCATACGGTTATCATCATCTTGCGGCCTCAGCCGAGATTGAACTCACCACACCTTTCCAGTATTCTCTCTCTTTCATACCTGCTAACAGATTTTCCTTAGGAATTGTTGTGTCTCGTCTTATCCTATCTGGAAAGGTTAACTTACGTGATCTTTTCGAGGAGAGGAACAGATAGCATTCCAAACATTACGACATCCCGACTCCAATGTAACAATCAGAAAGAACAGAACTGCGTGTTGACGTAGACAGTAACGAGCTCCTACCAGCAAATAATTATGTAATAATCAAATGATCCCTGAGGATGACATAAAGTTAATAGTGTGTGTTAATGCTTTAAAGACGAAACTGTGATAACCATATGTAGGCTCAATTTTGCCCTAAAATTAAGTATATGCAAAGTTGAATGATAAGCCTAATTTCTTGTAAGCTTGAAAAACATAACCCAGACCACTGATGGTAGCAATGATTGAGCGGATCATAATTCTACATACAAGATGTTTGTTCTCTTTACAAAAATGACCTAACCTCTTGCACCACATGGCACAAATTCCATCTTTTGGATGCGGCGTTTTATAGAGGGTGGTGTTTACTAAAAAAATGAAAAATGTTATCATTTAAGTAAAATTCATGTAAAAAATATTCCTCATGACGAACTGTTGGAGCGGAAAATGTTTTTATCTATACCAAAGAGAATTACAAGAAGTTTTGCGATCATTTTGTTTTAATTTTTTGTATCTTGACTTAGATACATAATCATGAGAGAGAGAGAATAATAAGAAATTCCTAGCTTAAATAAAAATTATAAATTACATGATCGTTTTTATCTATAGTTGTAGAGGGATTTGTTGATGGAAAACTCGTATAAGATATTTGCTATTTCTTGTTTGGTGTGATTTTTAAATAACGCCGCTTTGCAAGATGCGGCGTTTATTAGAAGGTCATAGATAGAAGCACTCATTGCCTATAAGAAGAATGAGTATACTCAACTGTATTTTTGACAGAGCCAATCAGAATTTGGACTGCCTTAATGGCTTGTGTTTTTGAGCCAATCAACATCCACTAAATGCTGATTGGCTCTTTCAAAATACAGTTGGGTATACTCTTTCACATTCTTCATTTCGGTCATTTTAAGGAGAATGATAAGTGCTACACTTGAATTTGGAGAATATCTAGAATGGCAGTAAAGACGCTATGAGACCCGTTACGGCAGTCATGAATGAGCCTCGCTTTCATCCACAGAGAGCTGCAGGCTAGTTAGCTAACAGCGGATTTGTCTTCAATTTAAAATTTAGTAAAGCAAATATGAGGTAGAAGTTGAAGGGATTGAGGGTATGGGATTGATTAGTTCTATCTGAAAGAACCTCGTACTTATGATTGGTTACAGGATAGCTTCTAATACCACATGCTCGTAACAAGGAACGTTATGAGGTTACTTTTCATAACTAGTATGCATACTTCAAAACCCGATTCTTATTTCAATGTGCAATAGAATTTTAAATAAACTGATTTCTTTATTGACTTAGCGATGCAAGTAATACAATATAAATAAAAACATTGTTAAAATAACCCAAACAACATCAATATCCCACATCTGCACTTACCGAAATCTCAAATGTGGTGCGCATATCTGAAGATTGGAAAACCCTTCATCGTAAAACAAACTTTTATGGGAAACGTAGATCAAGGTCCGCTTTGGAGGTTTCAAGAATGCAAAACAAACTTTGGCACAAACTATCTATCATGTTCAAGCCAAGAATTCTGAAGAAGAAAACAACGGTGGCAAATAACGCGAAGAGTGGATAAAATGCTTCTCTTAATCACAAATCCAGGTGGCAAAATAACAGAAAGAGTGGGTAACGTGATACTTCTAAGTCATAAATCCAGCTGTACAGCAAATTTCAATGTGTTTAGAAGACACTAGAGAAATAGAAATTTGTCACACCAGGGATTGAACCTGTGATGATGAATTTCAATATCCTTGAAATAACTCTGATAGTCGTAAATGTAGACATATTTATGACAAAAAGGCTTTTCAAAAGACAAGAAAATATTACACAAACTCAATTGACATCATATTCAAAATGATATATAAAATAGCACCAAAAGGTGATAAAATCTAACGAAAATGCGTTGTAAATTCTTCATAGTTCAAAAATCTTTTGAGTTTGTGGAGGGCCACTTTTTCGAAACTAGGATAATGTTTGCTTGCCGTTTCTCACTCTTCAATTTGTAAGTGATAAAACTTTCTAACTTTTACTTTTATTATGTCTGACACTATAAGTTGCATTTTAATAAACAAAATATGTAAGGAATTGGGTCAAAATTTGCGTTTGAAATGTGAATGTGGTCATAAATCGAGCAAAAAATCTACTTCGAACGGCTATTTTCGGAGTTAAATTTGCAATTTAGAATTTATTTTTTCAAGTCTAGAATTAAGCTTTGCATTTCCTTTGTGTATCAAGTATTTTACAGATGTAAATATATACAATATTTTACCTACAATTCGTTAAGTTAATAAACATACAAATTTAAAAAAAACTGAACTGGGAGCGATTGAATCTGGCTGCTCGATGACATTACCAAGAAACAAAGAATGGACAAATTAAATCATGAACTTCTATATTGAGAGTCCAGCTCTCAGAGTAAGATCAAGATTGAGATCGAATCATGAGGCTGATCATAATTAATGGAACAGAGGCATCAACATCAAAATGGGAAAACCCACCAACTTGAGAGATAAGGGGATGCATGAGATGATACAAGAAATGAAGCTCCAACCGATTACAAGTGGGAGATGGGGTGGAAACGAATAGTAGTGACAGTTGCTTGGTATGAGCATTTTTGTTCTCTCTGTTTCTTTATTGGTTATTTTGTGATTATTTGTTGTTTTCCTCCGTTTTCCACTCTTCAGTTAAGATGTTCACATGTTATGGTGTAAAGATATAAAGGTGTTGCGACGTTACGATGTTACAATGTTACGATGATACGATGTTACGATGTTACGATGTTACGATGATACGATGATACGATGTTACGATGTTATGACTTTACGATGTTACGATGTTAGGATGTTCAGATGTTAGGATATTCAGATCTTAAGATCAAAAGGGTCACTTCTACCTATATATATGACATTTGAACTTGTCTCATAATGAAAAAACGTCATGTGGAAACGGAGAGAGGTCTTGATTTCATGTCTGCACAGAAAAGGGCACTGCATTTTATAAGAGAAAATGTGGCATCAAAAATGAAACAAATTATCCAAGTATGCAAGGAGCTCCTTTGTATTCTGTCCTGCAACAGAAGCACTTGGTACGATAGCAAATTAATATGGGTAACTATTCAATGATAGGAGAATATTTTCTGCAGATATTTAACAGCTGCATTTGCATACGTTTGATACGATGTTAAGATGTTATGACGTTACGATGTTACGATGTTATGATGATACATATGATTTGAAAAAGGGTGCTTAATTAAACTTGAATCTGTTCTTCATATACTTAAAATTGGGCACCTTCACTAACGTAAAGGGACATCTATTGGAATTTTCGTTTCAGAGACGTTTTATGGCAAAACTGGAACACGTGCCTTGGATTTTGTTTATGAATGAAGAGAAGAAGCTGTTTGTTAATATGTGAATGAGGAATACTCCATAATTTTGCTAAACCAGGTCTTTGTAAAATGTTAAGAGAAGGGTTGTTTGACCTTCGTGGCCCTCCAATTCCTACACTTCTATACAAAGTTTTGATAGTAAGCATGCATGAAGACAAAAGAGGCAAGCACATGTGAAAATACGATTCTTTCGGTGTTATGTCTCGTGATGCTGCTTCAACAAGCCAGCTCAGGTCGATTGCTGTACATTATATAAAAGTTCTGTGCCCCCCTGTTTAACCTCTGGTCGTTAAGGAATCTACACTAATCAATCAATTGACTCCTTTGATTAATTTCCATGGTAACCATCTAGAATGAAAGGAGGGTGTAACAAAGAAGCCTTTAGATTTTGTCCTGGGCCAGTTGGTGTGAAATGAAAGAAAATATAGCAGCACATGATTATTACGAAGGTTGGAATCTGATATTCTAGGTGAATTGTCCTTAAACGTTGGTAATACATGTCATCCATTACATATTACATACATGCCTTTGTAATTTATATCTCCCTTATATAATTATTCATCCCGCGACGTCATGCCATGCCCTAGATTTCTCCGAATAAGCTGAACCATACTGCATTTGAGTTTTCTATCTCTGATCCCATTGATTTAATATTTGTCGAAAGACTGTTAATTAGTATTAGAGATTTTCTAAAGAGATATCAGACACACTGAGTAGACCATTCGGCGCTGTGTGGGATAGGAACGTCGTGCGCGATGGACGAAGAATAGCACAATGTGAGTACAATTAGGAATGGAGGCGGAGTGCTTCATACACCTGGATTATTGAAGAGGAATTCTCTGCGTGCAGCTATATTAATTGCAGTGTTGAGGGGTGTAAGACACAAACTCCTTCTTTGTACTACCTCCTACTGGATGCAACAGAAATTGGGAAACAGCTTGTAAAAGGAACGTTTATGTATGATAGTAGACAGCAGATATTAAGGGTGAGGGGGAGCAAATCTTAAGAACACAATTCCATTACGAGTGCAAAACGTATCAGAAATATGGTGCAACCAGTTCAAATACCAGTGGTAAAGTATTTCATGCTTATCGTAAAAGAGGAATTGGTGGGTGTAAAACAAAGGTGTCACCTCCTACTGGATGCAACAGAAATTTGGAGACAGCCTCTAAAACGAACTTTGCAAATAGAACGTAGACAGCACAAATTAGGGGTAAGCGGGGACAGATCTTGCAATAGTTCTCGAAAACACGATTTAAGAAAGGGTACAAAACTCGCAAAAATGCTGCAAAAGATTCAGAAACCGGTGGTAAAGTGTTTCATGCTTATCACTCCTACGTTATTGAGAGGTTTTAATCAAACCCTGCAGCTTCCCTAATTTATGCTCTGTGTTTTGTGCATAAATTAAACGCGGTACTAGGTATAAATCAGAGAATTAGGCAGCAAAAATAATTGGCATTTCAAACGAGCAAGAGTCACTTTCTTCTCAATAAAAGTTTAGTTATGTGTTTCGTATTGGGGGTTACAATCTTTATACAAGCAACCTTCATTGGCATGAAGCTAGAATCTGTGATATGGGTTTATATAACTGAAGTTATTCACTTAAACAGTTGCGCACCTAGTCTGTGTTGCAGAGTATATAACTGCGTTGATGCATATATTATTTTACGTCAAGGGTCGAGCCAGAATGTTATTTTCGCACTGGTCAGCTAAGGGTTCGAGAAATGCATTGACTGGCAAATTTTGATCCTAATTTCTTTAATTGGAAGTCTTTCAATCAAATACCTCGGTTGAGAAGTGAGCCCAATGATAAAACTACTAAATAAATATTGAGTACCCAATGGCGACGCCCTTTCATTTGAGATATCGGAAGTAGAAGCAAACCACCAGATACTCCCGAGCGCTGAGTTAGGCCGCCTCTCAAAGATTACGAGTAGGGTCTGTTATCAATGTGAACAGATTGTTAAACTGAGTGACCGGCAAATTTTGGTTACGCTTGATTTTTATAAGGTACAGAGGTCAAAATAATGCAGACGACTAGCCTTTCCTTTCGGGCAATCAAGGACACCTTTTTGAAATATATGACGTTTAGCACGGACTAAGTCCTTTCGAATTAAAGTTCTAAAAAGTTGAATATTTTCTTTGTATGTAGATAATGAGGACTTTATTACTATAACAACAGAATTTCTGCATAATTCTTCAACGTCACTTACGCAAAGGCCAGTGCTCCTAGACATCCTTTTCTCCAGCCTACTTCGTTTAAAATCGTTCCTTTCAAGACGGTACTTCGTCACTTTTAATTGTTGTTGTTGTTCTTCTTCTTCCTCTTCTTTTTCTTCTTCTGTTTCTCCTTCTTCTCCTTCTCCTTCTTCTTCTTTTCCTCCCTCTTCTTCTCATTCTCCAATCCAATCTCGTCTGGTAGCACGGGCGATCATGACCCCATGAAGGTCTTCCTTTGGTGTCCTCAGGAACAGTTACTCTTTTGGGTCTCTTCTTAACTGTCTATACTGGTGATGCCATTTATATTCATCTGCGTGCCAAGCGCCTCCGTCGCTACTCGGCTACATGTTTTCTAATAGCATACCGCCTACAATAACACTGAGGCTTAGATTTAGCAATAGCTTAATCCTGGACCTCAGTAACGTAGCATCTCCTTTAACAATATGTGACGGATGATCATTCCCGCTTTTAAGGTACATATCGCATTGTCAGACAATTTGAAATACTCGAAGCATTATGGCATTATAGCTGAGATTTAGTGAAACCTTAAACATATGAAAAGTATATACTAAGCCCAAGCAAAAAGAGAATTATTATCTGACAAAGTTTGCCTTATGTTCACCTCCACCTTTTGGTTCCATGCCGCGATATATGATTTATGAAGTCGAAAGTTCTTAGTTAACAAATAATATAAGGTACAAGTAAACATTAACTTTACTGGAACATGTGATGCTTTGTTGAAAAAATTCTTCTTCGAAATGATATTCCTTGTTGTCCTTAATCACCATCATTACCATCATCATCATTACCATCCGTATCATGATCATCATCATCATCGTCGTCGTCATCATCATCGTCATCATCATCAATCATCAGCATCATTATCATTATCATCATTATCATCATCATCAACATTATTATCATCATTATCATCATAATCATTATCATCATCATACCACTATAAGTATCTTTTGGCGTTTTTTTGCCGACTAAAGTTGTGGTTTATTCTGCTGAGTACTTATTATTATTACTTATATATCATAAAATAAATCAAATCCAAAAAGGGGAAAGATAACGTAATAAGTATTATAGTTTTTTAGTTAGATCAATCATCCTACCTGACTCCAAGGACAACATTTCCTTGTCAGACTTCATACCACCTTGGCTTGCGCTAACATCTTCAAACTGTATATCTGCACTTGCCTCCGAGGAAAACTCTGAAGGAAGGTAATAGGGATGGACTATAGTCTGAAAGAGTTTATTGTGCAGTAACTATGCTAACATGTTAATACAAGGAAAAAGATTAAAAGTGGCAAGAGTTATTCGAAGTTATGATAGTCTCCCACATGTCTTCCATGATTTTAAAAATGTTCCCCTTATCCTCCTGCTCAATGGCAGTGTTATTGCTAACATCTGTAATGTGCATCTTCACGCTTTTTCGAGCCTCGTAAAAATCCACCTTCATCTTTTTAATGCGTGGTTTTCATATTTCAATAAAGACATTTTCTACTTACCTGCCAAAGTACCACCTCAAAAAATTGAAATTAGTGAGGGGGACGTCTACTAGGCACCCAAGAGTAGTCACATAAATAGTTACTCATATAGACTCTTAAACTGTGTCTGACGATAGGTGGCAGGCTGTATACGTCACATGACACAAGTCACAAGTCGCACGTCCCACATCACACGTCACGCGTCACATGTTACAATTAATGCTTACAGCCGAAATCATCAACTTATGGCCTCTGCTTTCAGCCGTATGCGTCGAGATACCATCCGATTCTTTTTAAGCTGCCCCTTGTGTAGGGAAATCGGCGTTTTAGAGTTTCCTTTGTTAGCTTATAATTTAAGTGCCTGACATTTTTCTCTGCTCGGTTGCTAATTCAAAGTAAAATAAAGCTTTGTTCAAAACTCAGTTAAAAGAATAATGTTTGTTTTACCACATGATTGTTAAATTAAATCTTTCGGACATCTTGCGATCAAGTGTTAGGATTGTCTGGAATCCCTCAAGGAGGAACAATCAACGCTTATCACAGGATTTTCCAGGTGTCTGCATTAAACAAACAATAGGTTTTGAAGGAGAACGATGAATGAAAAAACTTTAATCAAGTTCTGGTACATTTTTTAACCAGTTAGATAATACGCCTTTAGACCGGGAGTGCTTGTTCGTCGATAACGGCCTTGGTTACGGGGTGGCAACGATACAATATAGAAGATGCTTTAAAACAACAGATGGACGATTTGCATGAAGACGGGTAGGCTTTTACAGTTTCTGACATCTAGTAGTTACACAGCAAGCTTTCCGAAACTTTTCGAAAGACACAATTTTTCGAAACTTTTCGAAAGACACAATTTTCGAAACTTTTCGAAGACACAATTTTTCGAAACTTTTCGAAAGACACAATTTTTCGAAACTTTTCGAAAGACAATTTTTTGAAACTTTTCGAAAGACACAATTTTTCGAAACTTTTCGAAAGACACAATTTTTTGAAAGCTGAATTATGGCCAACCCTCTTAAACAAAGATCTATTTGTGTACGAGGTCAAGTGTTTTCTTCTTTAAGGGCACGGTAAAACCAAAATAATGAATATCTCTACTTGAGTTACGACGTAAATTTCTAATTCCTTTTGTACACGTTTTTTATAAGCAACTCCATTTTCGAGGTCAGGCCTGGAGTTACTTAGCAATTTTCCAAAATCAGGCCTACCTATGAAATACCAAATGATGGTTGGATCTATGATCTCTTTGCTTGACATATCAACAGGGTGATATTTGTTATATATCAACAGTTTGTGATCAATTCTTAATGAAAAATGTTTCTTGATTTGTTTTTTAGGTGTTTTAAAAATTGTTCCTCCTGACTTCGAGGCCTCGAGTTGTTTAGCTTGTTGCCTAGATTTTGAACTAAATCGAGGCCTCACACCTAAGCAAACGAGTTGCTGATAAAAAAAACAACATGTAGCAAAAGTTCAACATTCCTAAGACAACAATATTCAATATCATTTCCAGTTTCAAGCACGGACAACAAGAATTCGCTGGATGCCAATGAGTGTTCCTTGCCGACAGTCAAGTACTGACCTGTACACCCCGTTTACATCAAAGGATAAATACTCATATATGCATATGGTATGCATAACGTTATCATGAAATATGTAGTTAAACATTTTGGACTTGATGCCAAATTTTGATGCTTGTATAAAGGAACTGTGCAGGGAAAGAGAAGATGAGGCAGGCAGAAAAAGAGGTGCTCAGATAACATCCTAGAATGGACCGGGAAAGACTTTGCTACTACTCAGAGCCTAGCCCATGATAGAGAGAGGTAGATGCATTTGATGCAACGTTCATCGGTGCAGCGCCCCTACGACCCTAAGGGTTAGGGGACAGGGGCAGGTGAACTGAGGTGAAGTGTGGCGAGGCGAGGTCAGATCAGGTGAGGTCAGGTGAGGTCAGGTGAGGAGAGGTGACGTGAGGTGACGTGAGGTGACGTGAGGTGACGTGAGGTGAGGTGAGGTGACGTGAGGTGAGGTGACGTGACGTGGGGTGAGGTGACGTGGGGTGAGGTGAGGATAAAAGGCCATGTCTTGACTCCCTCATGGGTTACGTCACACAATTTTAATATCCCCTGATCATCAAACCGTCACATTCCGCAGAGTCCATCCAATTAAAATGTGGCAGAAACGGAAGGACAAAATTCTTTCAGCAGCTGTGTTTTAGAAACTGCAGCGATATGTTTTGCTTAAATCAGCATTCTCTAAGGTGAATGAGTTGTCCAAAAAGGCTCAATAAAAATACAAATTCTTATCATTTGCAAGGCAATGGTTTTCTTTGTTTTATGTGGACGATTCCAGAGCAGAAAAATGAAAAGTAGCCAAATAACCTAGCCATACCTGTAATGCGGAAGCAACATCGGTTACGTTTGGCCATCAAGTAAGTGCCGCTTTATATCAGAGTCACATTGAGTAATTGTGATTTGGGCTTGTACACCCCGGGTTGGTTTTTGCCTGTTTATAATTAATGGTGGGAGAACGAAAGACGGAGAGTGCTGCTTAATATGGTAATAAGACCTTAAGACGTGCGACCTCCGTAAGCACCATGGACCGTTTCAGCGTCTACGAGATGTCAGCATATGCTAGGGAATCAAGTCACTCTTCTCAGTGTTTAAAGACATGACGGCAATTACTATGACATAAAGTAGTTCATATCAGTGCCTAGAAGATAGCAACAAGCACTGTGACATCACGTAGTTCGTTCCAATGTCGATAAAATGGCAGTAATTACTGCGACATTAAGTACTTTATTTCAGTCTCTGTAAGATATCAGCAACTATTAGGACATCAAGTAGTTTGTTTCAGTTTCTACAAGATGGTGGCAACTGCTGCGACATAAAGTCAATTATTCTAGTGCCTATAAAATATCCCCAACTACTGCGACGTAAAGCCTCTCGTTTCAGGTTTTACAAAATGGCGACAACTGCTACGACCCAAAGGTTTTCGTTTCACTGTCAACAAGATGTCAGGAACCACTAGGAAATAAATCGCTCGCTTCTATGTCTGCAAGATGGCAGTAACTGCTACGACATCAAGTTCCTCGTTTCAGTGTCATAAGACGTAAGCAACCACTAGGAAATCAAGTCGCTCAGTTTAGTGTCTATAAGATGGCGGCAACTACTACGATACGAAGCCGCTCCTTTCAGTTTCTACAAGATGGCGACAACTACTACGACATAAAGGACTTCGCTTTAGTGACAATAATATGTTAGCAACGACTAGGAAATTAAGTACTTTGTTTCAGGTTCTACAAGATGGCGGCAACCACTAAGACATGAAGCCGCTCCTTTCAGTTTCTGCAAGATGGTGACAATTACTACGACGTAAAGGACTTCGCTTTAGTGTCAATAAGATGTCAGCAACTACTAGGAAAGCAATCGCTCGT
>JAAAKM020006971.1:98656086-98706294 GCA_010016025.2 Alatinidae sp. Z8VKAUB7J3 | reverse complement strand
TGGCGCAGCCGGTACGTAGGCTGACCGGAATATTTGCATACGTGATCTTTTGTCAACAAAACCGCCCTCTACTGATATCCGGGCCAAGCAGAATAGGTCTCTTGTTGGTGGAGTGGACTAAAAAGGCGAACTTTCTGACCACAATAGGCATCATTTACAGCATAAAGTACACGCTTTTGTCACTCAAAAGGGCATTTGCAGGGCATAATGTATTTCATGCTACCATTACATTTGTAACTACAAAAGGTATAATTTTCTGACACGTATGTAAGGGCAAGTATTTCTAAACACGGAAATGTGAATATGGAAACGAGGCTACAGTTTGCGAGTAAGTTATTAGTAGCGAGGTGTAAACCAAGCAACATAGGAGCGTAAGAAATTCCCCTAAAACGTTAAATTTTCTACGGTATTTATGCTAAAACATAAATAAGAAATAATCTAGAAAAGTGTGTGAGATTTCTTGGAAGTGGTTGATCCCTGTGGAGCACTGTGAATTGCAAGTTGAAAATAGAAAGAGTCAAACAAATATAAAGTTATGAACACTTGTACAAGCATTTCAGAAAAAGACGGGGGTCAAGTATGCCCCCAATATTTAACCCCAAAATTCAGAATATCCTCCCACAGTCCCTGTTTACCCCGAAATAACCTAGGAAAAAACTATTTTTAAACATAGTAAAGACGGTGCCAGAGGAGCGACTTGGCTTTCTCCCTTGTTATCAATCAACTTTGTTTTCCTCTGACAAAGAGGACAAAGGAAAGTTTGAGAGAAGAAAGAAAGAAGAAAAGGAAGTCTTGTGTCAAGTATTAATTGTACAAAGATGTAAGATTTGACGAAATCAAGGAAATGAACACGTCGACTATCTCTGACCGCTCCCCCTTGACCCCGTGGTGCCTGCAGTAAAACATAGGCAAGGCGAAAAGCCCTTATCAACTATTATAACCATCGGCAAAAACGTCACCCACTTTGACCCCCACCCTTTCCACCTTAATGTAGCTCCAGCACTGACTGGGCACCGCATCGTCCATTCATTTGCAAGAACTGCAAGTGTTAAACGTTACAACTTAAGATAAGTTGATTACCACGTACTGTTACACCCTCAAGCGTTGACGTGATGATTTTCCTCTGTCTGACAATTACCGCAGCCGGTCACCAGCTGAGTACAGACATGTCAACAAACAAGACCGGTGGGAAGAAAAGCTTCTGGAGTCAAACCAATGCAAAGGGGGCAGAGGTTAACCTTGCAGTGAACAAGGTCAAGTTTGTGAGGACAAGGGCAAGCTTGATTGAAAAGGCATGGAAAAGAGACATTCCATAGCTTCGAAACTGCACACCTTATCAGGGACGGGGGAATATGGGGCTAAGGGGCCCATGCCCCCCCAAGATTTGCCAAATCTCAATTTTTTCCCTGACCACTTTTCATCTTTATCAAAATTGAATTTAAATGCGGCAGTAATTGCGTCACATTCACAGCAAGACATGCATATCAACACGAAACACCCCTTTCCACACAAAGGCACTTTAGCAGAATGTAAAAAAAAATACATTTGAACCCAGCCTAATTGCTCCCCCCTCCCCCAATCCGCATTATCTTCCCCCGTCGCTGCTCATGACGCTAGTAAGGGCAAGCTGTCAAACGACTGCAATAAACAACAGGAGAGTGGTTAGGGGAGGGGTGGATCAGTGAAATTCTATATTTAAGTAAGGAAGAGAAACATAACAGCCAATGGATCGAATATTTAAATTTAATTGATTGGTAAGAAATTATTACAGCATGGAAGTGATAAACAATTTTTTAATGTAAAAATACCGAAAGATGGTAGCCCCTGTGGGGGTCAGAACCTCTGGCAGAACACTTCCAAACATTTGATATAGTATTATGTATTATGTGTTTTAGCTATGTTCCTAGCAGGCAGTGTAATCATAGTTTCTCCATAAAAGACAGTTTTTTGAGAAATGGACGGCAACCAACATGCAGCAAACACACTCCCAACTTTCTTTAGTCTGTGACTCGGCTTAATTAAGCAATTCCCTCAAACGTGCAAATACAATCATCGCATCAACTCTAGAACACAAATTCTTTACAAATTCACCGAATCATGCAAGGGGGAGTTCCTTTAGCGGCCTCCATATAAACTAGTTTATCGGGGTAATTTTTCTGGTTAGTTGCCCTGGGCTTCATCGTACTTAGACGTAAAAGTGGAACATTGCTATGATCACAATATGCATATGTGGCTGCTATGTGTGTGTACACTCCCAAAGGAAGTGGATCAGAAAAAAGTTAGCAGGCTGGAGTTGCGAGGTAAATGTCAGTAGTAAAGCGCCTTTCAATTTCCTTAGCATAGAAAGGGCGTTATATAAATGCGAAGTATTTTACTTTCACTTAGCTTTAATAGGACAAGAAAACCTCTTCATTTATTGTCTGCGTGGCTTTTTTGTCCCTGATTCTCCATTTGCCTTTTGACCTTTTTATTTTGTTAAGATCTATTTCTGGCTTATGACCTTTACGTTTTCAATTATGAACTATTACCGGACTCTCTTTCCGGACATTTAACTTTTTAGTAACTTTAGACCTATTTTCTGACTTGCTGACTATTTATCTGAATTTGGTCCTATTTCTAACTTTTGACTTTTGTTACGGTCGCCGCGGTTGCATAACATGCCCATAAGCAGAATACGATGACACTTTTCTGACGCCTTGGACTACTACCTTGCAGTTAAGACAACTTGTTTCGATGGCAATGATTACATCCACCTAATATTACATGGACAAATTTTATACAAGGAGATAGGAACATCCCAGGGTCACCCCTTTTAGACTTCAAGTTTCCTATGGGTCTGGGCAGCCTTCGTAAAACATTCATTTTGGCTAGCACTTACTTTGGCAATGTAAGAAAAGTGCGTTTGTTGGAGGGGGCTTACTAGACGGAAAAATACCAAACTTAGGTGAGTATTGAGAACGACAATTGCCAGTTGAGGGGGTTCTCGTACGTCATGATCCCGACTGGAAGGGGAGTGTATTAAAGTGTGTGCTTATCAGTGAGGCACATAAACCATAACATTTATTCTTGTCATTCTCCCGTAAGTCCCCCGTCCCCCTCCCCTCCCACTTCTTTGAAATAAACAATGTCCAACAATCCAGGACATTGCGTACATGGATCTTAAATCTCAACAGCTGGCCACGGGCACGTCGACAAGTCTGCATCAATCAGTGAAGCCGGAGTTAAAGATATGTCCTACGTTCATTTCAAACTTCGTGACGCTAATATTTTGACATGTATTGCCCTTCTACCCTAAGGCCTGACCTTTGCTTTTCATGTTAACACGGTGCTGACGTTGTAAATGCGATCTACATTTTAAGTCGGAAAAGGAATGAGATCACTTTTCAGGCAAGCAAACAGGCTGGACATTATTGTACATCAAAACCTGAAACATTTGAACAGTTTTAACGTTTATAGTCTTACGTAGCATGCAATGAAGGCAAATCAAGTGTTGCCACTAACATAGCCTCGATGTGGTTCTCCTGAATGATCGGCACCTGTGGTCGCAACAGAAACGTCCAGCCACGTAGTGACATACGTCTTGCTTCACTTACGTAGTAAATATTGTGCTGCTCATGTCTACCAGCTCCATCTTAGCTGCCCTTGCTAGATTTCTTTTCCATTTGTATATGGTAAACAATTTTCATCTCCTTGCGAGTGGTCTATTTATTGTTTACCAACCTTGTGGCTGTACCTGAGAACGACTCGAGGAAATGTAGGCCCCTGTGCAGTCCTGACAAACGTTGGCAGCTGTTGACTGACCCTAAATTTGCTGAGATTACGTCGTAAATACAAAAAGGGTCAAATACAGAATTCATGAAGCGGACGAATTTGTTTTTTTATTTGCGGAAGGAAATGATTACCCCCCTCAAAAACATATTAAGCGAACCAAGAGGAGTTTTGGTCTATGTAAGTATGGAAGGAAGTAATCCTGTCTTCAACACCCATACGACTTCACGGGACACTTTCATCAATAAATCGCTCGCTCACACATCATATTAAGTGAACCAAGAGGAGTTTTGGTCTATGTAAGTATGGAAGGAAGTAATCCTGTCTTCAACACCCATACGACTTCACGGGACACTTTCATCAATAAATCGCTCGCTCACACATCATATTAAGGGAACCAAGAGGAGTTTTGGTCTATATAAGTATGGAAGCAAGCAATCCTGTCACAAAAAAGTCCGATGTAACAAAAGGAAAAGCCGCTTTAAAGGCAAGTCCAGAAAACAAGAGTCGTCACATCACTGATCATAAGTAGATGCCCTTCCTAGAGGGTAAATCACTCCAAGTTAAGAAGAGTTGATATAAAGAGTGGAAAGGTATATTCCAAAGTAAAAATTAAATGAACCTGATACGACCATGACCACTGTAGAGTACCCTCAACTACAAAGTACTATAGTCACTGCCAAATTCTGTCTCAACTATCCTTGGTCCAATGATATCTCAGACGAAGAGTAGAGTACTATCGTGCATGGTGTTCAGCTGTTAGAAGAAACTGCTCGAAAATCCAAATCTTTCCTGAATGCTTATAGAAATATGACCTATTGCTCACTTTTGCAACTCAAAGGCATTCCTCGAGGCACAAATGGTCAGTATTGGAATTAAAAAGCAAGCAAGAAATTTCATACCCAGCTTTATTGTGAAAAGGAAGGTTTGAAATGCATAATTCGTGCTGTATTTCGGTGCAAATCACCATCTGTTAAAATCATGTAAATAGGTCGAAAAGACCCAATAAAAAGAAGACAGACAAGATGAAGAAGGAAGGGGAAAAGGGAAAGAATCAGGAAAGAAAAGGCAAAACAAGACTAAAGTACGGGAACTAGATCATGAAGAGGAAGAAAATAAAAAGGATCAAGAAGAAAATAAAGAATCCAGTATTTACTCTTTTGATGTGAGATAAAGCAACAAGCATAAAGACGATTACGTGTACGAAGATGATAATTTGGGATTTTAAAATATTACTTGAACTATACGTTTACTTACCGATTCAGCACCGGAATCATCGCGATAAGGCCGTAAGCCTTTAGGCCTTGGATCATACAAAGAAGAGTCTTTGTTTTCATCTTCATCATCACTCAGCATGGAGTTCAAATGGGAGTAGCGGAAGGATGCTTTCCTAATTGATAAGGGGAAAGTTGGAACATTATAAAACTAATGTATTTGAACTTTCGACTTCCCAATACAATAACACCGGATATCGAATTTTATTCCCTTGAAGAAAAGCAGTACTGATACTTCTTGGCAAAAACTACGATTTTGTAAGACCGGTACCACTAGTAAATTATCAAAGATGCTAATCTCCTATGACGATGAGCTTTGTTATTTCAAAATAATTGCGAAAGGGCTAAGGGAAAGCTTAATAATTTTTGCTTCGTACCATACTGGAACGTCTACCATTTTAATATACCAAGCTTACGATGCAAAATCTGCGGTCTAAATTTATTACAACCGACAGTTTCTAAAACTTTGTAAAATTGCTGAACTCCTACAAATCCTACGCCCATCTCCTTATTGAGTATAATTCCATAATCGGGGCGCCCATAGATAACAGAAAAAGAGACCACGGCGTTATCGACAGTATTCTAGGCCACAAATTATTTCGACAAGGTCGATGAATCATGTTGTGGAAGCACGTTCACTCGTCCTCGTCAATTATCGTTTTGACAAGATGTTGGATAAAGGTTTCGTAACTTGTCGTGCGTAGTATGCTGGTGTATTCTTTCATACGCTGGTGAGTGATCGATCCTTGCTTGGACTGGGTGTGCAGCTAGGCACATTTAGAGCTCTGCGGGACAATCGTAATAATTGCGTCAAAACTAGAAATATTAAGCAGCTGATCTTCGATCCGAATGCACATCACATTGACCTATAAAAAGTTATGCTTGTACCCAAATGAACCGTGGAATTTAGGCAGCAAATTAACCAGATTATAATTCTTCCCATTTTTCTTGACTAACTATGGGCTCAAATCTTGTGATCTTGTAAGGTACACATCCATTGTACATGGATCATTCGTGGGCAGGTAAATATGGTGCCACCATTCGACCATAAGGGGAGAGTTTTGCGGCAGGTGAACTAAACGACTTCATCAGATAATTAGTCAGGGCACATCCTCTATGACGCTCCAATCGCAGTGTCGTAACTAGTATATTTACATTTCGTTTTACATCTATGAAATGAACTTACTGGTTCTTCAGCAAGTATTGCTTCCGTGCAAAGTATGCCAATGCTACCAGAAGAATAATCAAAACAGGTACTGCTACATACAGCACCACGCCGTGTCCTGTTTCCTGGAGGAAAATGACAATAGGTGATGTTTAAAACAAATGGTCGACACAGAAAAACAAATTGAAAATCAAGTTCTTCCCATGAAATTCAATGAGGTTCTTATCATTATCCAAGATATCAGGTTCAAAAGTTTTTTTGGAGTACAGAATATAAAAGCTGCACGAAATAGCGACATCAATGTGTCGTTAAAAGCTTTTATCGTTTCCTCCTCCTACAAACATAACCGTCCGGAATGCAGACCTAGCCTTGCTTATTATACTTATTTTTTTAATAAGAAACTACCTCAGCGTGAAGCCCACGAAGTTTCTTAAATTATTGACCTTTTGAGCCCTCAAAGTTTCATAGCAGTTTCTTATTCTCTGGTAAGTGTGCATGGACAGAGACAAGGCCAAATATTTTAAACACAGTGCCAATTAGTCACACTGCTGTTAGTACATTCACACTTCATTTAGGGTACCCTCTGTTCCAGATTAGCCTATTCATGAAATAAACCGTTGTCAAACTGAAACTAAACCACTAAACCACTAAACCACTTTCAGAGATTTTTTAGGTTTCTTAGGGCAGCCCCATCCAGCCCTCAAGTTTCTTTAATTTTGGGGAGATTGAGCCCTGTTTTCTTATAAACTGGTTTCTTATAAAAAAATGCATACTGAGAGAACCGTCTACGTACATTTTTGCAATCAGGGTTTTAAGGAAGTGCTACACTATGGCAGAGTCACGTTTTTTAAGAGCGTTTACGGTTCTTGAAGCCCGAGGTGGCTGCTTCCTTTGAGCCTGGTAGCTGGATACGATGTCCACCGTTCCAGAAACGGGAACAATTGCGCTTCCTAAAGTAATGTAGGAATTTCGTCCACTAGTGATTATAGCTGTAAAGTAAAAATGTTGGAACAAAGGTCCTGGGTTCCAACTTTAATAGTACCATCCCCAGTCTCCCGCCATTTTCCTAAATATTCATTTCAGTTCTATCCTCTGACGTCAATACGTAAAAATGCTGAAGCAATCTTTACCTCTTTCTTGTGACCTTCAACACTGGTTTTAACCACGTCTTCCCTCTTCATCTGTTGTTCTTCTTCTTCATTTGGGCATCCGGAGTTTATGAAATTGGGCGTTTTCTTCACAAATCCTTTGCAACGGTCACCTGGGATGAGCCGATATCTGTAAAGTAAATATAGAGCCTCAGATATGAATATAAGTAAACTTAAATGCAGTAGCCTGTCCCTACACTGTCACAAAAAAGCAGCAGAGTTGGGATGTTGGGTAGAGTGAGTAAGTCACCCACCGTAAGTGCCGTCCCGAAACTAAAAGAAATTGCGCCTAAAACTACATAGACAAATGTTAGTAGCGTTTGCTTTTCTTATCTATCTGTTATCCTGATAGTTCGAGATAAACAAGAACAGATATTTTTCCGCGTGTTTATTTTCTGATAATATGTAAGATCAATTATACGGTCAGTAGCTGTCTTAACATTTTTAGTCTTAGTCTAATTGTTTTTACTTCTTTTCTGTACTTTAATACTTTTATACATATGATAACGTTAGATTTCTAGAGATTTTATCTTTCGTGCAACGGTTATTTTCTTTTCTTTTTGCTGCTTTTGTTTTCGTTTCTTCCGATAGATAATTTTCTTTCTTCTTTTTTTTCGTTTAAAAAACAGGTCCCTCATAGATAACAGTGGTCTCGTTTATTGATCCTGTTTACCTTTATAAATGAAAGATTATTATTAGCTGGGGGAATGTTACTCGTCTCGGTGCTGTAACCTCTTCAGGCCTCGCTGGCCATAAATCACCACACTTACATTAACTGAGGGGTAATTTAAAATAAAAAAATAGTTTCACTAATATTAACTGTGTGGGAGTTACGGCTGTAGCATATTTACAAATTACCGGCTTATGCAAAATATTATATATAATAATACAAACTACTAAGAACGTTCCCACTCACGCATACAAAAGGAGCTAATTTGTTAAGCACAAACGTTCCCAAGTCGACGAGGCACTTACGTACGATTTTGAAAGCTAGCTTTAAGGACACTTCACAAAGCAAATGAGTACACTCTTGACGACTTGATTAGTCTATCAGTTTCATAATGTGTTCTTTTCCCTTTCTTTCGTGTAACGTATTTCCGTGAAAACTGGAAAGAGGTGCACCGCCGGCCAAGAGAGCCTTGAGGTCTTCAAAGAAGACTAATGATTGCCAAATTCACTGCCATTTAATTAGCTGACGAGCATGTTTGGGGTGTTTCAAAACTGCAAGAAAAGGTAATTCACTCGTTGATTGTGAAGTAGGCGATTTCAAACATTCGATCACTTGAAGAACCGGGCACATTATAAACGTACGTGAAGACGTGAAGACTAGACTTAAAGACTCGCATTCTTCGCGTATTTTTAGGCATAGTCAGTGTAGCACAAAATGACAAATTTTGACCTGACAAACACATCTGAAATCCATCTTGGCTAGGCTTTAGAGGAACAGCCTCCATGATTCCTCACACTAAGCCTGGTAGGCCTAGTGACAAGATGAAAGGATATTTTTGGGTTCGATACTTTGCATACGCAAGGATCTTGTGGGCGTACAGGCAAATTTCTCCAGGTGCACGTTGCTGTGTACACCAAAAACAAAGCATCAGAAAGAATTGCAAGCCTTTACTCTTTCCATGCAACAGTCGCAGATTGAGCAGGTCAGTTCGTCTTCATACTCAGTCTCGGATTATTTTGTGAGATAAAATTGGGGTGGTAAGTCACGTAGTTTTAACTTAAAATGGCCATACGCGATAGTGCACGGCAAAGAAATCAGATCCGTCGTTGCCTGAGTTTCAAAGCTTCTGAGCACTTAACCCAAACGTACCAAACTGGCGCGCGGTGTTCAATGGAATTTCTCGAGCCTCGCGGCCAAACGTTTTACATCTTCGGCAACAGTTTGTGCCGATGAGAAATTGCTCACCCTTCGGAAATTATTTCCCAGCCACAAAAGGTCAACAGATTATTACAATGTACATACCCATCATCATCAGTCACCGTCAACTTCTTTCCATTCTGACAAATCTTCAATTCAATCTTATTGTCACGGACACATTTAGTGTCTTTCCTTTCAAAGCCATATTCACTATTGGGAATATATTAGAAATCATGGCACTAAGCAACGATACCTTAGTTACAATTCAACTGCAATTCCTGAGGTTAATTTTATTACGGTCAAATGAATTTCAAATAATTAAAAATGAAGAGTGTTACAATTGATACCTAATGAGCAGCCGTGAAACAGACGATACATCACTTGCTTTGTAAATACTACGGTGACAACTACACCGACAAACTTTTGGGAAAACGCCAAGAAGGAAACTACAATTATGACAACGTTTCGTCTTTTCTTTAAGACTTCGTCAGGTCCTTGTGCATTGGAGGTTGTAACGTGAATCGTAAAAGGACCCGACGAAGTCTTCAAGAAAAGGCGAAACGTTGTCATAATTGTAATTTCCTTCTTGGCGTTCTCCCTATACTCACTTGCTTTCTGTGACAAAGGGTAAAGATTCAATTCCCCAAGGGCTGTCTTTATGTGCTTTAAAGCAAAAGCAAAAGCCCACCATACGTGGCACCGCCTTGTCCCTGTCAGGAGTGTGCAAGGCGTAAAACCACGTTATCATCACCATTATCAGCTGCATCATCATCAGCAGCATCATAATCATCAATACCTTATTCATCACCACCACCATCACCAACATCATCATCATCAAATAACGATAACAATAATGGTCACAATTGACGCCTTGCTTGCGGCCACCCTACCAATACAAGGCACCTACTTGCTTGCATATTTTAAAGCTTAATATTATCATATTTTAGCTACAAACTTGTGACTCTTGTGGTTGTAGTACCTTAACGGCAGTTCCTTGAAACAAAATAGACGACTCCCTCAAATAATCGCCGCACTTAAAAAAACCCTCAAAATTTTATAAATTCAGCGGCGTTCAAAAGAAGAAATACGGTCATCCACAACACATATTTTGTACAATGCAATGCATGCACACTTTCCCCACCCTCGTTCAATTCTGTTGGTGTGGTATGATCTCGATATATGAAATATATGAAAATATATTGATATATGAATAAATCAAAAACGTATATTACCATTCAAAGTCATTAGTGTTGCACTGGCAACTCTCTTTCTCCACTTTCGGTTTGTAATGTCTGCCATGGAAACAACTGAAAAAGAGAAGACGAAGGATAAATACTTTGATATAAAGTACCAAAAGGTGGTCACAGCCTGACTATTTCTGGAAAATGCATAAGATTTGCGGGAAGGGTTATAGATATCTTTATCTTCCCGCTCAAAATGATTTGAGCACGATTTCGTTAAAGGTACTAAGTACTTAATCTGTTTTATAGAGCAACAAATAGTCCCATGAAGTGGAATTAAATGCAGGTTTATACTTATGAAGCAAAAACAAAAACAAAAACAAAAGCAAAAACAAAAACAGAAACAAAAGCAAAAACAGAAACAAAAGCAAAAACAAAAAAGGAACAGAAACAAAAGCAAAAGTAAAAGCAAAAACAAAAGCAAAAGCAAAAGCAAAAGCAAAAGCCAGACCATTTTGGGGGTAGTTCACTAAGCTGATTCCAGTAGCAAAGGTGTCACAACCCTTGACAAAAATTTGTTTCATAAGGATACGTGGATCGTTTAGGGCTAGCAGCAGACCTGGACCTGGGAGATTTTAATGAGAAAGTTACCACGATGGCCTCTTTAACTTCGTCGCAATTTGCTACTATTTCCTTGAACTGCTTCGCAATTGATTACATAACTATCTCATAATTGCGAAAGTAGACATGGTTTTGAAAAACTTCTAGTTGACCCCTTGCGGGTGAAGGCCGCGTGAGCTTCATGAATTTTCCGTGGATGCGTCACCGTTAACTAAGTAGCTTAATGTTAACCCCTTGACCAATAGAAGTAAAACAGGATCCAAAGAAGAAAAAACTGTTTACGGCCCCCGTATTGATCTCACCCCCTCCCCCGAATATTTTGACTGCTGCCCCTTCTCGATGTTAGCGAAATGTTAGAAAACAAAGGACTTTATCCCGAAAGTTTTGATAACCCAAAATCAAATGATTTGGTTAAAACACACGAAGCCGACTGCATGCATTTGCCAGTCATAGCCTGCGAGGAGGTGGTTGGATTCTACGATCATATGTGTGGAAAATAAGTACCATGGAGAGCCCTTTAGGTTTTACTTACTTAAAATTCCAAGGTCGAAATTAAGACGTCAGAATCACCCCATACAGAGTAGCGCCCAATCCCCTGTTCGACAATAAAAGATAAAGCCTATAAAATCTCAGATTTGACATAGTGAAATGTTGGCAGTTTGCAGAAGCGGCGACCAAAACACAACATTTTCTTGGCCACGTTTAAGGATCTGGTTGTAACTCTGCTTACTCTTTCACTGACAAACAAGAATTTTTCGCAAAGCTAATACAAAGACTTTTCCGAAATAAACAAGTAAACCAGCAGGCTCTATTGTACCGATTGACGTCAAATTATTAATAGAGCGGCCATTTGTGCTGAAACACGGTCGAGAAGCAACGATGGATAGCTTGAAAATTGAACTCGAGTGACCACGTTCGTATTATATCAAAACTCATTCTTTGACAACTTAACCGATCACCGAAGTATCCCATGCTTCTAAACAACAACGACATGTATTTTAGCAGAGTATAGTTTTTACTACATCTCGTCAAACGTTTTCGAAAGTGAAACGACTACTTTGAAATATTTTGATTACTAAATGTCACTGTGCTTGGAATAAACACCAAAGCTATCCCCATTACTAAAAAATTAATATGATTTCATAATTAATATGAGAAGATTATGTATATTTTTCTTACCGAAAATCTGTTAATTCCGAAATCCCGGGCAAAGTTCCTGAACAATGAAAGCGTGGTTGTCCACAAAAAATGCTTTTCATTGTTGTTGAATATTCAAAGGCTGCTCTGTACTCCATGTTCCAAAAGGGTCAAGATACAAGATATATATTAAGGTCAAACAGCACCATAGCAAGCATGTTATTAGACTTTTAGCTATCTCTCTATGAGTTTATGCGTCTAATTACGTCTGTGGACACTTCCATTGAGGTGTTTTTCTGCAACCTGCATAAAGCATCTTGCCACCTCTTTCGCAAATAGCCATCAGGAGCTGGTCCATCGTATACATTCAACTTCTTCTTTTCAACGGAACAATAAGTACTTAAATTGGTTTTGTTAAATCATTGACGTCAGAACTGCTAACAGACGATTCACGCTGAGTTGTTATTGTCTGCTTTCGCTCGTCACCGTCATACGTTCAACACATCTCCTGTCTTAGAAGAACGAGGTCAATAACAATGCAATACATAATTGATCTACTATTTCAGTATTTTGAACAGATCTTTTGTTGAATGTATTCTAAGTGATATACAAAATTGCACAACATGCTATCTCCGATGCTTATCTAAGTAATTTGTCATGATTGCAGAAAAATTACATACGGCGTGATTCTAATGTCATTCTTGCTACACCGCAAAGCAGTTCCTGCTAAATCGATTCCTTGTGCGCCATAATTGCTACCAGAGTGCTCTTTTTCCATCAAATGCGTGACAACGATTTGTTAGTGACGAGAGCCCGGGTGCTCTAACTAATTTTCCACGTCTTTGTTTTGTTAACCCAAAAATTGAATAGCGTTATTCCGGTCTCTTTTGTGTATGGTTCTGCGCGAACAAGGATATTCAGAACATGTTGGTACAAGCCAATGTCGTTAAGTAATGCGTCATGTATGTTTATCTGGCTCATTATTTGCAGAGCAAGCAATAAGACGAACATACAAGGCTAGCTTCAGCTCTGTAAGCATGGTAATCGATCTGCAACGAAGGAACAAAGTAGGCCTACGTCTTAGCAACTCTCCGACATTTTCTGAGCTACCTAGTTTCCTCCCTCAACTTGTTCACTAATAAATATCATACATGCGTACATTTGACAAACGATAGCAGATATCGATCTTATTTACATTATTTTCCAAGCTATAAATGTATTTTATCATGTTTTTATTGCACACTTCATAATTTAAATCAATCAATGATTTCACAATTCGAAAAATATAAGGGATATATGGTTGAGAAATGCAGGTTGAAGCTTCTAGTAGGCCTATTGTCGTATAAACCACATTAGGTAACACTTCATCATTTTTATCACACGTTCGCATTGTCTTATGCAGCGAGATTGTTAATTTACTACAACGTTGAAAATGCTAAGCATAGATCCGAGGCAGACTTCATTGCGTAAAGTTTGGCTCTATTCGATGGATAAAAGTCATCACTCTGGCCGCAGGAATTGACACTTGAAAGGTAGGGTGAGTATAAAGATGATCATCATCCCATCGTCATTTCCATGATCATCACGAGTAGCAGTACAGCTATCATCGTCATCATCGTCATCATCATCCTCCACCACTTCTTTGTTTTCTCTCGCAACTTGGAACTAGTAAACACAAATCTCGCGCAAAGTAAAACTTAACACTTTCCAACTTAATTTTAATGATGACACTACATATGGACGTATTACTAGTAATCGTATAATGTGGCCGGGTCCTTAAACTCATAAAACTAATGTCAGAAAGGAAATCTTTAAGGAAGAAACAAAGACTGCCATGTATTTTGTGTTAATCATAGACTTGAAGACTCCAACTATATGAAAGTAAAGAAGAGCTAAATGTGTCTGTTTGTGTGCCATATGCTAATTCACGTTTCAGGCAAGAAAGGTATTGACTTGGATTCAGCATAATCCGCGTGACGAGAAATAGATCGGTCAAGTTTGTACCTTCATTGGCTCATCATTATGATGTGTCCTAACAAAATACTAAATTGCTCTCTAAATTGTATTGCAGCACAACCTAGACAGACCGCTCATAATGCACCTCAAGCAATCTCATGACCATCAAATTCTGTGGGTCTTAGACGCCCCCAACCCACTTGCTCTAATCACATCTTTCGTTCAAACACGCTCAAATACAACATCCTTTTGTCTCTCCTGTGGACGCCCCTGCTATTTAACTTCTGTCTTCATGCTAAAAGAATGTGCTACTTTAGCTTACTTTTTATACCAATGCTTTCCTAATTTAATGCATTACCCCATACGGGTAAGGGCAGTAACTCTGGAGATATACAAAAGGTTTTGATTGAGGCTATTAAATTTAAATCAGAAATTGCAGCAATTGATACTTAAATTACATACAAACTTATCTCTGTATTCATGAGTGAATTTCAATGGGTGCCCAATTATGATATAGTTTAGATATTAAGCTTATGGAGGCGAGGAGGGGGGGGGGATCTTTCTTTACGATGGATCAATGAGGTAACATTGAAAACAAGGTTACCAAAACAAATGTTTAGCTCAATATTCGGAGCACCGAGCATTGAGCTTCAGGCAGTGCAAAGATTCCTTACACTACCTTGTTACTTTTTTGCAAAAAAAATCTTCATTTCCATGGAAACCAGGGTGAGGTCGGGTTCTGGAAAGGGCAAAGTAAATTGACGATTGGGGACAATGAAAGAAGCGAGATTCAGAAGAATACTGACATACTCAACGCTTGGGTATCAATTGGTCCCAAGAGGGTTGACATCAAGCGTGAAAGTACCCACAGACTGCAGAGTTCCATTTTAGATACCGAACATGTTAAGTCTCTCCGCGACTGCAGAAGTATACTGATGGCGAAAACAGTTGGAAACAATCTTTACCCACGAGTTTCATATCATTTTAATGAAAGTTAATAGTAACTGTCCCTCCAACTGGAAGCTACCCATTAACGGAGGACACTGCACACCTTCGTGACATGATACAATACTATAGATTCTGTTGAAAATAGACAAGGACGTTACTGTCGTGGGTCTTTGAGTAGGCAATTAATTGTAAGGGAACATGTGGGCAATGTCACCCTAATATATTGTTAAATCTCACTTTGCCCCGCCACTGACGCTCGAAACCTACAACCTTTATTCGCTTAGCCCTGCGAAGAACAGTTCAAGCAATGAACTCATTACTCTAAGGTGAATAGTGAGTTTATTAAAGCCCTTAAAATGTTCCTCATAACATTTAACCTCAAAGCACTACAAGGGGCAAAACCAAAAACCGAAATATATTGTTACAAATATATCCTTTAACCAATGTAACAACACTAAACTGGTGACGAATACTTCATCTGTGGTCAACAACGAGGACGTTTATATAATGTAAAACATATCTGGTGTTGTGTTATGATAGTAATGGGCGAGAAATAACGCTTGCTTTTGGAATAAGAAAGATGCTTAATTGATTATTGTACACAGGGTGTCCTGAATTTCAAAGTCTGTTACATACATGACTACGTTCCTATTGTGTGACTACGTCTTACAGTTATTAGTTAGCTAGTAAAATGCATAGGACCACTAATAAGCCAATGTTTGTACATAGGGAGTCGCGAATATCAATACTTGTACGTTGTTGCGCAAGAGGGTTATAATGTAGCTTGCAATATTAAAAAAATATTACATGGATGGATTCGTGACAATTGATGCAAAGCATTCGTTAATACATGCAGTATACATTATCAGTATTTGAACGAATAAAGGAAGGAATTGACAACTTTGAAATGTTTCACTTTTCCGTAAGATTTGTACTGATATGAGCAAATACCGTATGGAAATAATCTTGCAGACCTCAGTAATATGTGATGTAGATCTCTACAAATTATAGAATTGTAATAGTAAACCAGCCAATGAAAGTATTCTCTTTATTGCATAGATTGGCTTATCCCCAGGAGCTTCTTAAGTATATAACAGTCTTACAAATATTTTTCTATATTTGCAAGTTTTAGTTTATTTTGTTAACTCATATGCGTTAGCAGTATAAATGGTATCTTTTGCTTGACGTCTTTATTTCTAAGCTGATTGCTCACGCTTCAAAAGGTAAGAAAGGCCGATATAGTATTGTTGAAATACGTTTGTTGGAGTGATACGACATAGTGAAGATAAGGAGATGATGAGGATGAGAATGCAAAGAGGGAGCCGGAGGAGAAAGAGAAGAAGGAGGATAATGACGACAAGAAGGAGAAGGAGGAGAGGATGAGAAGTAGAAGAGGGAGGAAAAGATTGAGACAGCAGAGAAGAGGGAGACGAGGAGCAGGAAAGAAGTATGAGAATAAGAATGAGCATAAACGAAGAGTGGGCAACTGGGCATACTATGAGCAGATGAGAAAATGAACAGCGATGATGATTAGGAGGAGGAGACAATGGAGAGATGGAGAAGATGAGAAAGTGAAGGTGGAAGAGAATGATGATGAGGATTTACAACAAGAAGAAAGGGGAGAGGTTAGGAAGTAGCAGAGGGAGAGACTAGGATGAGGAAGTGGACGATGCTGAGAAAAGGAGATAGGGAGGTGAAGAAAATAAGGAGTGGGGGTAGAGAATTGGATTACGAAGAGAGGAGTGGATGAGTACGAAAAAGAGATAGCCATAAAATGTTTTCCCAAAGAAATGGTCTTGCCTTACCTTTAGACACCCGCCTTGATCTTCGTACCTCCAAACGGAGCTATTACCTGAGTTTACGGCCATACAGTCCTAAAAGAACACATTTTGATAGTATTCTTAACGTCTCGGCCCCCTCCCACCCTCAGCCAGCTTAAAAACGTATAAAGTAACCCGAGACCATCTCCTTCATTTTATATTTGGCACTTCCATCGACATGGCAATCTCTCATGCCGGCATCTACACTGCTGCAATTAAGCCTACAACAAACACATTAGCCAATGAAATGCCTCTCTTCATTAAAGAACCCTTCCCATCTTATACTTCTACCTATACTTTTATATAGCCCAATGATACCATTTTTTGTTTAATTTACAAAGTTAAAAGCTACTGCTTGCTCACAATTGCTGCTCTTCTTACTAAATCTATCAGACGGTGGAAGATTTATATGCAAGCTCGCCATGCAATTTCAAATCTCGATGCAAGTCGAAATTAGTCGCCATGGTCTCAACAGTAGTGATTAATCTCTCTAGCGAGATAAAGAACCATCTCTAATAGACGATATTCCCTTTCCATCTCGCTGTCTTTTTTGTCTTGCTAAGATTAAGAACTTCAGTTTGCTTTCAGAACAATTTGCATAACTTAGCATGATTTACTGCAACAGTCCCGGTTAGTCTGAGCTTCGGCCCTTCGCATGTCTTCTCCCAAACAATTTATATGTATTTCCTGGGTGCGATTTTTATAAAACGTATAATAAACTGCGACTCACAACAACACAGGAATTTAATAGCGGCTGCTATGCAGCGTGGACGATTATGGCTGCTCACGTATTATGTCATCAACCAGTTGGCCACTACAAACTAGCTAGCATTTGTGCATGCGTATTGAGAACACTCTGAGAATCATTGAATCATTTGATACAGAGCTTAATATAATAATAATAATAATAATAATAATAATAATAATAGAGATAATAATAATAGAGGATTGGCTCAAGATAAACAATGCAGAGTTTGCCACGAGAGAGATGAAACTATTGAACATATTGTTGCTGGGTGGCGAGCCGGACACCGACGGCGCCTCGGCGGTCGCGTCGCTGGCGCCGTTCACCTGGGCGGCCGTGTTCGGTCGTATCGAGCGCACCTGGCGCGAGCGTATCGCGGAGGCGGGCGGAGGAGGCCGCACTACACTGGGGCGTCCGCAGACAGGGAGGGAGGAGTCATGAATCGTCGATCGGGTCCCGGCCTTCGGGCGGCCGCGGGGATGGTGCTGGCGGCATCCATCGTCCCGGCCTTCGCCATCGGAGACGACCTGCACGCCCGTCTCGAGGCGGCGGTCGCCGCCGCGCTGCCGGGGGCGATCGAGACCCGTCACCACCTGCACCGTCATCCCGAGCTGAGCAACCGCGAGGTGGAGACCTCGGCGCTGGTCGCGGCGGTGCTCGAGGAGCTCGGCTACGAGGTGACCGCCGGGGTCGCCCACACCGGCGTGGTCGGTCTGCTGCGCGGCGGTCGGCCCGGACCGGTGGTGGCGCTGCGTGCCGACATGGACGCGCTACCGGTGACCGAGCAGACGGACCTGCCGTTCCGCTCGACCCGACGCACCACCTACCTCGGCCAGGAGGTCGGCGTCGCCCACGCCTGCGGCCACGACATCCACACCTCGGTGCTGCTCGGTGTCGCCAACGCGTTGGCCGGTATCGGCGACGCTCTGCCCGGCACCGTCAAGCTGCTGTTCCAGCCGGCGGAGGAGGGGCCACCGCCGGGAGAGGAGGGCGGCGCTCCGATGATGATCGCCGAGGGCGTGCTCGACGGGCCCCGCCCGCAGGCGATCTTCGCGCTGCACGCCTTCCCCGACACCGAGGTCGGCCACGTCGGCCTGAACGCCGGTCCGACGATGGCGGCCGTCGATCGCTTCCGCGCCCGGGTGATCGGACGGCAGAGCCACGGCGCCGCACCGCACCTGGGGATCGATCCGATCGTCATGGCCGCCCAGGCGGTCACCGCGCTCCAGACCATCCGCTCGCGTACGCTGCCGCCGCTGGAGCCGAGCGTGGTGACCGTCGGCGTGCTGCACGGCGGCGAGCGCTACAACATCATCCCGGGCGAGGTCCGGCTGGAGGGGACGGTGCGCACCTACCGAGAGGAGGTGCGAGCCCGGGTGCAGGAGCGCATGCACGCCATCCTCGACGGCATCACGCGCGCCGGCGGCGGCCGCTACGAGCTCGAGTACCAGTCGATGACTCCCGCCACGGTCAACGATCCGGCCCTCACCGACTGGTCGCGCGCGGTGCTGGAGCGGGCGCTCGGCGCGGATCGCGTCCACACCGTGCAGCCGGTCATGGGGGGCGAGGACTTCGCGTTCTACGCCGAGGAGATACCCGGCTTCTACTTCCGGCTCGGCGTGGTGGCACCGGGGACCACGTCGGGCGGGTTGCACACACCGGATTTCCGCGCCGACGACGGCGCGATCGAGGTCGGCATGCGCGCCCTCGGGAGACTGGCGGTCGAGTTCCTGGTCAACCCGCCGTCGACGCGACCGGGTCCGTGACGCCGAGTCGTTCGAGGATGAAGGCGAAGTCGAACGCGATCTCCTCCAACCGGTCGTAGCGTCCCGAGGCGCCGGAGTGACCGGCCCCCATGTTGGTGACCAGCAGCAGCGGGTTGGAGTCGGTCTTGACGTCGCGCAGCCGGGCGACGTACTTGGCCGGCTCCCAGTACATCACCTGGCTGTCGTTCAGCGACGTCTTCACCAGCATCGACGGATAGGCGGCGGGGCGCAGGTTGGTGTAGGGACAGTAGGTCGCCATGTACTCGAACGCCTCGCGCTCGTTCGGATTGCCCCACTCCTCGTACTCGCCCACGGTCAGCGGCAGGGACGCGTCGAGCATGGTGTTCAGGACGTCGACGAACGGGACGTGCGACACCACCGCCCCGAACAGGTCCGGTCGCAGGTTGACCACCGCGCCCATCAGCAGGCCGCCCGCGCTGCCGCCCTCGATCACCAGGCGCTCCGGCGTCGTGTGGCCGTGCTCGACCAGGTGCTCGGCGGCGGCGATGAAGTCGGTGAAGGTGTTGCGCTTGCTCATCATCCGGCCGGCGTCGTGCCAGGACTTGCCCATCTCGCCGCCGCCGCGGATGTGGGCGATGGCGAAGGTGACGCCGCGATCGAGCAGGCTCAGGCGGTTCGAGGAGAAGACCACCGGGTAGGGGTAGCCGTAGGAGCCGTAGCCGGCGAGCAGCAGTGGGCCGGGGAGAGCGGCCGCCGCGTCCTTGCGACGCACCAGCGAGATCGGGATCCGGGTGCCGTCGTCGGCGCGCGCGAACAGCCGCTCGGCGACGTAGTCGTCCGAGTCGAAGCCGCCCAGCACCGGCATCTGCTTGAGTCGCGTCCGCTCGCGCGATTCCATGTCGTAGTCGAACACCGAGGGCGGCGTGGTGGGAGACTGGTAGGAGAAGCGCAGCACGCCGGTGTCCCACGCGGGGTTGTACGAGGCGCTCAGCGAGTAGACCGACTCGTCGAACGCGATCCGGTGGCTCTTGCCGTCGATCAGGGAGCCGACGCGGATGTGGGGTAGGCCGTCCTCGCGCTCGTACACCACGTAGTGGCGCGCGAACAGATCGATCCCCTCGACCATGACGTCGGGCCGGTGCGGCAGCACCTCCTGCCACGCCTCCTCGCGGGGATCGGCGATCGGTGCGGTCACGACGCGGAAGTTGCGGCCGGTGTCGTTGATCCGCAGGTAGAGATGACGGCCGTGGTGCTCGACGTCGTACTCCCGCCCGGCGACCCGTGGAGCCACCGTCCGCCAGTCGTCCTTCGGTCGATCCGAGCGCAGGATCCGCACCTCGCTGGTGGTGTGGCTGGAGCTGTAGAGCAGCAGGAACTGGCGACTGTGGGTGCGCCCGACGAACAGCCGGAACAGCGGGTCGGTCTCCTCGTACACGAGCTCGTGGTGCTGGCTGCCGAGCTGGTGGCGGTAGAGCCGGAACGGACGCTTGGCGTCATCGTCGGTGACGTAGAACAGCGTCCGGCCGTCGGCTGCCCACTCGACCGACGACACCCGCTCGATCGGGTCGGGGAAATCGCGCCCGGTGCGCAGGTCCTGCACACGCAGGGTGTACTCGCGGAAGCCGGTCTCGTCGATCGTGTAGGCCAGACGATGGCCGTCGGACGACACCTCGTAGGAGCCGATCGACAGGAAGGGCTTCCCCTGCGCCATTTCGTTGAGGTCGAGGACGACCTGCTCGGGCGCGTCGAGCGAGCGCAGCTTGCGGCAGTGGATCGAGTACTGCGATCCCTCGACGGTGCGCGAGTAGTAGTAGTGATCGCCCTCACGGTACGGCACGGTGGTGTCGGTCTGCTGGATGCGCCCCAGCAGCTCGTCGTAGAGGTCCCGACGCAACGCCGACAGCGGCTCCAGCCAGGCCTCGGCGTAGGCGTTCTCCTCCTCCAGGTAGGCCCGGACCTCGGGGGCCTCTTTGTCTCGTAGCCAGGCGTAATCGTCCTGGCGCTCGACGCCGTGGAGGTGGCTCGTCGTCGGGTGCTTGGTCGCGACCGGTGCTCTCACTTCGGTCCTCGTGCCGGCGAGCCGTCCGCGTCCGGGGTCGGCCGCGTGGCGCGCTCGATGCCGTATCCTGCTCCGATGTCGTCGCTCCGGGGGCGGAGCTGCCGCCCTCTCCCCGGGCCGCCCGGGCCCGGGAGGCTGACTTTAGCGCGAGCCCTGTCCGGGCGCACGGATCCTCCGGATCCGTGTCGGCAACCCGAAGGTCCGTCCGCAGTCTCGGTTCGAGGGGCTTGGCGCGAGCCCCCCGAGATCGTACACTTGGAGAGAGTACCGTCGTTCGCCGCCGCTGGGCGGTCCCGGGGACACACCACCCGGGAGCCGGGCTTTCGGGTCCGGCCTCGACGGCGTCGACGAGGCCCGGCACCCCGTCGACGCGACGGGAGGGATTCCGTGATGTCCGTTTGCCGTACGCGAAGGAGGTGATCCAGTGATAAGTGACGCTACGACTGGTGAGGTGATGTCGCGCTGACGGCTCGTGCTCTCGGTGCCTCGGCCGGCTGATCCGCCGCGCGTTCGTCGCGCCGGATCGGATCCGGTGCCCGTAGCCGCCGTGAGCGCTCATCCAGACGTCACCGCCCCCCCGTCCGGCTCCGTCACTGCCGCCGCGCCCGTGCGCCGCGGTTCCTACGGGAGTCGGGCGGGGGTTTCGTTTGTACCCCCGCCGCTCGGAGCCTTCGCATGCGCCTGCTTCCCGCCGCCCTGCTCGCCCTCGCGCTGGCCCCGTGCTCTCTCGCCGGCTCCTCCGTCCAGTCTCGCTCCGGGTCGACCCAGCGGCAGCTCGACGCCCTGCTGCGCGAGGTGTGGGAGTTCATGCTCGTCGAGTCCCCGATCTTCGCCTCGGAGGTCGGCGACCGTCGCTACGACGATCGACTGCCCTCGGACGGTCGGGCCGACCACGAGCGTCGCCTGCACGAGCGCAAGAGCTTCCTGTGGCGGCTGAAATCGCTCGGCACCGGCGGGCTCAACGCCGAGGGACGGGCCAACCACGCCGTCCTCGCCCGCATCCTGGGCGACGCGATCGCCGAGGCCGAGCACGGTGCCCATCGGATACCGATCACGAATCGGAGCGGTTTCCACGTCGAGCTCCCCCGTCTCCCCGACCGACTGACGCTCGACGGCGTCGCCGCTTACCAGGCCTACGCCCGCCGGCTGTCGCAGTTCGACCGCTGGGCGCGCGAGCACGTCGAGCTGATGCGTGCCGGCCTCGAGACCGGCTGGATCCTGCCCCGGGTGGTGCTGGAGGGGTACGAGTCGACGATCGTGCCGCACGTCGTCGACGATCCCGAGGACAGCCTGCTGTTCGCCCCCTACCGTGCCTTCCCGGACGCCGTGCCCGAATCTCGCCGCGCCGAGCTCGCGGCCGCCGGGCGGCGCGCGATCGAGCATGGCGTCGTCCCCGGCTACCGACGTTTCCTGGCGTTCATGCGTGACGAGTACCTGCCGGCCGCACGGTCGACCATCGCCGCGTCGGACCTGCCGGGCGGCGCCGAGTGGTACGCCGACCGGGTACGCCAGTTCACCACTCTCGAGGTCACTCCGGAGGAGGTCCACGCGACCGGCGTGTCGGAGGTCGCCCGCATCCGGGCCGAGATGGAAGGGGTGATCGAGCGGGTCGGGTTCTCGGGCAGCTTCGCCGAGTTCCTGACCTTCCTGCGGACCGACCCGCGCTTCTACGCCGACACGCCCGAGGAGCTGATGCGCGAGGTCGCCTACGTGCTGAAGCGGATGGACGGCGCCCTGCCGAGGCTGTTCGGGCGTCTGCCGAGGATGCCCTACGGCATCGAGCCGATTCCGGATTACATCGCGCCGCGCACCACCACCGCCTACTACGAGCGCCCGTCGGGCGACGGTCGCAAGGCCGGTGTCTACTTCGTGAACACCCACGCCCTCGAGACGCGTCCTCTGTACGAGGTCGAGGCGCTGTCGCTGCACGAGGCGGTCCCGGGCCACCACCTCCAGATCGCGCTCGGTCAGGAGCTCCAGCACCTGCCGCCGGTGCGTCGCTACGCCGGCTTCGGGGCGTTCGTCGAGGGATGGGCGCTCTACGCCGAGCGACTCGGCCTGGAGGCCGGCTTCTACGCCGACCCCTACAGCGACTTCGGCCGTCTGACCTACGAGATGTGGCGCGCCTGCCGCCTGGTCGTCGACACCGGCATGCACGCCTTCGGCTGGAGCCGGGAGCGCGCCGTCGAGTTCATGCGCGACAACACCGCCCTGAGCGAGCACAACATCGAGCGGGAGGTCGACCGCTACATCGCCTGGCCCGGCCAGGCGCTCGGCTACAAGATGGGCGAGCTCAAGATCCGCGAGCTCCGGGCACGGGCCGAGCGACGGCTCGGGGCCGCCTTCGACGTGCGCACGTTCCACGACGTCGTGCTGGGTTCGGGAGCGGTGCCGCTCGACCTGCTGGAGCGAACGGTCGACCGCTGGCTGCGCCAGGCGGCGGCCGGGGACGAGCCGGGGCCGGGAACCGACGTGCCGGCCGTGCCGTAGACCTCGGGGTGCCCTGCACCCCCCGGTCCGCCCCGTCGGCGGACGCCGCGCCGGAGGTCCCGCGATGACGCCCGTGCTGCTCGTCCTCACCGTACTGAACCTGGCGGTCGCCGCGCTCGCGACCGCGCTCGCGGTGCCGCTGCTGCGACGTCGGGTGAAGCCGAATCAGCTCTACGGAGTCCGTTTCCAGAAGGCGTTCGAGTCCGAAGAGCTGTGGTACGCGATCAACGAGTTCGGCGCGCGCCGGATGATCGTCTGGTCGGCGGTGCTGGTCGCCGTCACCCTCACGATCGTCGTCACACCGCTCGCCGCCACCGCCGCGGCGGTACCGATGATCGCGTTCGCGCCGTTGCTCTACCTGCTCCCCTGCGTCGAGTCCTACCGCTACGCCCGCAGGCTCTGACACCGGAGGCACGCATGGATCGCACGATCGCGCTCGACGGTGTCCGGCCGGCCGATCATGCGGCCGTCCTGGCGCTCAACAACGGTGCCGTCCCGAACGTCAACGCGCTCGACCTCGACGCCGTCGCCCGGTTCGCCCGGGACGCTCCGCTGTTCCGGATAGCGCGTCGGGGCACCGAGGTGGTCGGCTTCCTCGTCGGCCTGACGCCAGAGGTCGACTACGACAGCCTGAACTTCCTCTGGTTCCGCGAGCGCTACCCGAGCTTCGTCTACGTCGACCGGGTGGTGGTCGCCGTCGAGGCGCGCTCGGCCGGCGTCGGCTCGCTGCTGTACGACGACCTGGAGGCGTTCGCCCGCCCTCGCACGCCACGGCTGACGTGCGAGGTCAACCTGGAGCCGCCCAACCCCGGCTCGCGCCGCTTCCACGAGCGTCGGGGCTTCCAGGTGGTCGGCACCCAGGCGACGGAGGGTGGGGCGAAGCGGGTCGCGTTGATGGAGAAGCGGCTCGGCTGACTCGCGGTCAGGTCGACCGTCGTCGCCACCACGATCGCGGTCGCCGCGGCGTCCCGAGCGCCGCCAGCTCGCCGATCCACACTTTACTCCTCCCTCCTCCCCCCCCTAATATGCAAAGATATAGCCCAAATTTAGATCAGGAACCTGAGTGTGTTTGCTGTAATACGTAAGTACCTCTAACTGTTCACCTAGGAAATTTAAACAAGCAGGCTTAGAGCCCTGAACCCTCCCTTTCTCTTCTCCATGAAATCCTCAATCAAATACATAAAATCGATACATATGTGTTATCGCGACCACACAGAAGAACTGAAGTTAGGTCAATAGTAATAAAACATATCAAAATATAATGAAAAAATAATTCTTTAGTAACAAAATTATGGGAACTACAACAGAGAATTATGAAAAGGAGGCCACTCAGAACGCATTATATTAAACATCTATCATAACCTAGCCTAACCAACTCTATATATTAAATATTTAAAATATACCCATATAGTAGTTTATCTTACTCAGGCTAAGGTAATTCTCTCAGAAAAACACAGAGAAACCGGTTTCAAACGCATCAAACTTCTTTAGTGGGGTCGGGATAACGCGTAAGTCGGCTACAATAAACCTTCTACAGAGGTGGATTTTGCATGATTTGAAAAATGATAAGAAATTAAATCCATACAAGATTTCTCTTAAATGAAAGTATAGACAATTTTCAAGCATAATTGTCCGCAGGACGTTTTCTGGGGGATTTTTCAGCGAGGATTGCATTATCCAAAGGTATTTTAAGCAGGAGGAACTTTCCAATTAGGAATTTTGTCAAATAGGTTTTATCTCCCAAGGAGGACTTCCGTGGAGGGGTGGGGGGCTAGAAGGGGCGCAATATTGTTCTGCATTATTTGAAAATGACGAGAAATTAATTAAAAACTGTTTTTTTTTTTTACAAAAATAAGGAGCAACATCAAAAATTAAGACGAACGTAGGTTGAATAAGACGAACATACATGAGCGCTCATAAGCTGAGTTTTAGGAGGAAGGGGCTATGAAAAACACTACATCCTTGAATATCCGTATAAATTTTATTATTCTCATTAGAGAGCACCTTATTGTACGAACACACGATTATCCCTTTAAAAACGTAAAATATAAATGGCATGGGTGTCCTCCTGCTTCCCCCTCCTTATGGGCGGCCATGCTTACATAAGAGATGCTGTCTGTTTTTTTTGGAAAAGTTGGGTATTTCCGTATTAGCCAGTACACACAAGTGAAGTTAGGTTAATCCTAATGAAATATACAAAAAATTGTTGAAAATATAATACTTTAATGACAAAATTACGGAAACTACAACATAAAATTATGTAAAGCGGGCCTTACAGAACGCATTATATTAAATACCTGGCCTAACCCAACCATTATAAAACTGAGAATTGATCACCCAATATAACCATTTCTTTGTCAATACAAAATCGTCTTCCCACAGTCGATAGGTTGATCGCTCTAAATAAAAACTAAAATATGTCAAAAGAAACACACCCCGCGTGGCACAAAGTTTGTCATACGTGGCATGGTATGACGGAAGGGTGCCATGTGTGGCTGAAAAAGCGACACTCCAGGGTGTACAGTAGGTGACGGAGAGTGAGTGACCCTTTCATAATCGGCATTGATCTGCCGAACCTCCTTTCAAGAAAAACGTAGCAGACGGTTTTTGGCACTCATCTCAGAAGGTTTAAAATGCAAGACACGATCTTTAGGCACGGCAGTTGTGATTCATTGTTTTTCTAGTCAATCCCTATCTTCATGGAGTCCTCTCATCGTGTCAAATGAAACAACCAAAAAAGGAAGGTATTCTAGAAGGTAGTTGGCCAGAGACTAGAAAATCAACGCATTGTATGTGAAATATTATAAGTTTTAACTGAAAAGGGCTTCCGAGACTTAGTCGGAAAGGATTTGAAATATATCCGTTGGGACAAAAACAGTTTTTTTTTTTGTCCTGTGGTGGCGCAGCGGGCTTGATATTAGCTTCGTAATGATGCTTCCCAGAGTTCGAACTCAGCTGTAGCATCACACTGGCCGACACTAGGACTTTAGTGGTCAAGAAGTGTTGGTAATCCAATGCATACATACAGCTGTTTTTTCATCATGGTCTTATTTAGCCAAAAATGTCAGAAAAAGGAAGTTTATGCTGCCATTCTTCCGCAAATTGAATTCTTGTACTCTAACAAAGTGTTTTTTTTTTACTGAAAGTTTCCTTTTTTTGGGTGAACTATAACTGGCATTTGAACTATAACTGGCATTTGTGTATAACTACACACAGTTCAAGAAATTTTTGTTAAGGTAGGTGGTGCGGAGACCAGTTGTACTCGGGGGGGGGGATTGGTGAGTAGAATCTAGTGAATACACTTCATATTTGCTTATATTTTGTTTTTTCCCAAATAACGGGCCATTGAGACCTTTGGGATATTTTTGTTTATAAATGGAACTATATTCGTAACAAAAGGCACTTCGAACTTGATACGGCACTAATTTGCTAAATTATAGCACTTGGTATCCTCGAGTGATACCACTCAAAAGTAAATAGCGAAATCCCGATCATTTGTGACTTCTTTCTAGTCATCTGTTAGGTTTGAGCCACCCAATTGTGAATTGTTAGGAAGTTTAACTAGACAAGTGTCTGGCTTGAGATTTGCTATAGCCATATATTAACAAAGAAAGCTATTTTCAGGGACTTCCGACTCATGACGCTGAAGGGAAAGAGATCTCCAAAGGACTAAAGAAGAAACTATTAAAGAAATATGAAAGCCAAGCGAAAGTTTATCAGGATTATTTGCAGTCAAAGACAAAGGGAAATACCTAAATGTTGTGCTCATTAAATTCGGTTAATTAAATTATTTCAAATTCTGGTTGTAACTCTGCTTATAGATATTGAGAATAAGAGATAACTGAGAAAGGTCTTTTTGAGTGTATGGACATTTAAACTAAAGGGACACAAGTAGCAAATGATATCACTTCGAGGCTGCTTTTCATCACCATATACATAAGAATGAGATATGTTTATCTTCTGTGTATATAGAATGGTCTTTTTGTGTATTTATGTCTATTTGCGGAATGTAGAACGGATTTGGAACTGCGGACTTTGTGGAATGTGGATTGAAAAAAATTGATCTAGCGTAAATAGTCAGTAGAAAAACATTGCAAAAATCGTAAGTGTGAATCATTTCTTTTACTCGAGAAATTAGGATCTCTATTCGCCAGATCATCCCCTCATTTTTGACTCATTGCTTACATCAATTAAAACCATGCACGCACGTGTACAGGAATAATTACGATCAGTCTAGTTAACTTTTCTTCCTTTTCTTCGTTTGATGGCAGCCTGTCTGATAACTGAGAAAGGTCTTTTTGAGTGTATGGACATTCAAACTAAAGGGACACAAGTAACAAATGATATCACTTGGAGGCTGCTTCTCATCACCATATAAATAAATATTGAGATATATTTATCTTCTGTATAGAATGTTCTGTTTGCGTATTTGTGTCTATTTGCGAATGTGAAACTCCGGAGATGCCTAGTGAAGGGTGTATATACGCATAATGTTTATTTCTCATAAAATATTTTGGCATTTTTTTTAAGCTGCTTCAGAGTCCGGTCAAAGAGTTTACTTTCTATTAGCTCTATGGTAAAAAAAAATGTGGTTTTAATGCAAATGGTTTACGTCCGTGGCCCATTTTCACAAGAAGTTTATTTTTGCCTGCTTAAAAACATAGAACAATGGAATGAGAGTACGAAAAAGGAACGAAAACGGAACGAAAGAAACAAACTGGAAAATATAAAGAAACTTCTAAATAATAAAGAATTGATGCAAACAACGCTCGTAAATAATGGCAAGTGGCAGCGTTTTTTATCAAAGTGAGTAAAAGTATTTTGCAGTCTCTTAAAATATGTCAGCCGTCTCCGTCAAGCTCTTTGCTAATAAGATGTTTGATAACACTGCCGCCATAAGAAAGAGGGTCCTTGACCCCAAAACTAAAATTTTTCAGGATTCAAGAAAAACTATTTATCAAGCTGGCATCCAGAGTTTTTCATTTTCAAATTAGCTTTACATATAGGGATGCTAAATTTAGCTGTATAAATTTACCCGTGCCTTTAAAAAAAAGCTATAAAATAATAATATTAATAAAAAAAAGGATCTAGGATCTTTTATCTTAGAATTGCTTGGCACTACATATACATATCTAAAAGCCCTGGTTCTCATCAAAGAAGTTAAGACTCTTAATGTTCAAATTACTCAGGTTAAAAGACATTCATCAATTTATTAATACCATCCAGTAACTGTATAATAAATATTGAGAACGCAAGAAACTGATCAGCTTAATTATTCAGTAACATAGAAAATATTAACAGTGAAGGAGTATTTTTTCTGTGATATAACATTCATGTCCCAGAAACAATATTCTTTTACTTAAAGTAGTTGATTAAGTCCGGCTCATTTGGTTTCAGAAAGTTCATTTAGTACCCCGAGTGTTGGATGAGATGAACAGACCTGGTTTTTCAACAATATTTTTCTCCTTTCCTCGGGTTTTCTCTCTATTTATTGGTGCCGACAACAAAGTTCATCGCATACACACTAGTACCTTCATATTCAGTCGAGCTGATTAATCCAGCAATTTCAACAATATTCAATCAATCAAATCCAACAATATTTTTCTCATTTCCTTTTTTGAAATCTCAGACTTTCTCTCTATTTCTTGGTGCCGTCAACTTCTTTAATTTTTTTTTTTTTTTTTAAGTTCATCGTCTTCACAGTAGTACTTTCATATTCAGTCGAATGGAAAAGAATGCGTGTCCTCTTTCCCCTGTTATTTCTATTAAACCCTCAGGTAAGGTAAACTCTCGTCGCTATCTCTCTCTTTAATTTTTAAAGTATAAGCCTGACATAAAAAAATACCTTCAGTGGCCATGAAGTTTTTTCTACTTTCCTAGAATATTGGCTCCTTTAGAAAAATCGATGAAATCAATAAAATCACACACTCCGAAATGCTTTACTGAGAGTTCAGCCTTACAATGAAAGAAATCGGTGGCCATGATTGTGTGACTATGTTCAATGTAAAAAATCTCAACTTTTGTCCAAGAAAACTTCATCACAATAGTTTACCAGGTAAACTATAAAGCTAAAAAAACTTCTAATTATTGCTTTACCTTGAACAGTTATTAACTTGTTACCTTGAACCCAAAGGCAAATATGTTCGGTATCCAACAAAAAAAGGCATGTGTATAATTTAAGGTGTCTTCTTTTATTCTTCCACTAATAGCTTCAAACCCCAATTCAGTTAATGTTTTGGGTTTTGCCAGAGTGCCAAGTGTCACAAATATTTTACTAAATTCTACAATTTCTATAGTAAACATGGCTTCTCTAAAGGAATCCATGGGTGGTAACATGATGACTTCTTGAAGATCATCCCAAAAATATAATTTGTCTAGAGTTTGTTTTTGCATGTGTTTGATACAAAATTTTCTGATTGTTCGGTCTTTACCATGTGACATTTCTAATAAATGTAATGTAGAGTGGCTTCTTTTAGATTATCTTCGTTGTGGTTTGGATCATGCTCCTTAAATTCTTCATAGTTTACCTTGAAAATAATGTATTCCTAACATATACAACTTTTTTATAGAAATCATAAAAGCAACTAAAACTTCGATTGGAATTTAAAAATTACTGTGCATCCTTTGAATTGTCGTGTCATTAGGAAGATACGCTCTTATTTGAGGTATATTCTCTTCTATAATATGCGACACTGGGGTTGTAGCTTTTTATATGATCAATATTTATAGTTCTATCTATTTTACTTGGTTTTGGATTTCTTCCTTTTTTATCAGACGCATTAGATGTCATTCTTGTCATTGCATATTTGTCAACATCTGTAAAGGTGTCGTGAATGACTATTTTTTTCCCCTTAGAAATTTCAAAATTGCGAGAAAAAATCGTATACGTATTTTAACTCTGTTTTCTTCTCTGTCATTAATAATTTAAATAAATGAATTGTTCCTCGTTTCTGGAATTCCTAGTCGTCTCTCAACTGGTAGCTTTAGAGAACGTAACGCAATGAAATTCTTTCTCGTGAAATCTTTTCCCAAACTTCAGCATTAATTTGCTTGCGCCAATCTTCTGAAAAGGTTAAATTGCATTTAAACCTTCATTTTTCATTGCAAGGTCCACATTGAGGGTGGTTTTCTCTTCACTTCCTAGCTCTATTAAGGTCTCTTGAGATTTTATACTTTTCTTTTTTTATAATTCTTTTTTTGTTCCTCTTTGTCACACCTTCATCTGATTCTTTTTGTTTTCCTTCAATATTGAAATTGTTGTTTTGTCTTAGTATATTTGAATTTTTGGTACATTCAGAATTTTCAAACTAAAAAGGCTCTAACTCCTTTTTAATCTCATTTATAGTCATTACTCAGAGAATCCAGGCGAGGTACCCCATGGATATCCAAGGGGAATGCAATAATATAGCCTGGAGTGCGTAAAAAACATTTGTGGTAAACATCAAGGCAAAGTCATAGATGGTGGAACTACTACTAAAATAACCCCAAATACAACCATATTCTGAAAAAGGGTGACCTTAACTCTTACCTCTTGATGCAGACAATACCATGTCGGAGAACTTTGGGTTAGTGGGGATTTGTGTGACCCAACCATTGTGCTCTTTGAGCATGCCAAGCAGCTGGAGTGATTCACTTGGTGCTGCCATTGGGCCGATTAGCTTAGATAAAAAGTTTGAAGTTAATCAAATTCTAAATACGTTTACTTTTAAAGAGATGAAAAGAAAGTGATAATGAAAGCGAAGCAATACTTGTTTACATCAAGCCAGAACATTAACGGTCACACTCCGGATGGATCCTAAGAGTAACCCGATTTGGCTCAAAATCAACTGTTTTACTTTTCCTTTTAATTGGAAAATAATAAAGGTGGTTCGAAATAGCTAAAATTGTGCGTATAGAAGTGTATCTAGCTACAGGCGAAAAAGTTTCTGCGAAATCTACCCCTGGTTGCTGAGAATAGCCCTGGGCTACTAATCTAGCTTTGTACCTTTCCATATTAACAACACAGTATGTCCATTTGAGAGAGAGGCTGATTCTTTGTCGGCTTTGCAGCAGCCGCGTAGGTTCTAGAATTAAAGGGTCTGGTGTCTAATACGTATATCTAGTATCTCTATACAGTTGACCTGGAGGTCAAGGGTTCTTTTTATTCTGTTAAGGTCAAAGCTCCTGCTCCACCACCAAAGCCATATCCTTTGGGGCCAAAGTTCTTTCCATAGCATGCTATGCAGTAAATTTCACCTTAAGAAAGAAATGTAGTAAAAATATATATTAAAGAGAGCAAGATAAAGAGATTGTTTACTTTATAAACATTGCAAAACACCTCTATATGACGGGGAGCGGCAAAGAGGGTTCGTTAAGGGAGCTATAGCCCCCACCCCAATAATTTTCACAATTATCTACCCTGGGATCCACGCGATCACACAGTATTGTTTTGATCAGCCATGTATGGCATGATTATCGGAAACCTTAGTGTTAGCAGAATTTCATAGGATTACGTTGATCGTGTGTGATAATACCCCCTATGTTTCTTAGTCACGTGGTTCTTTAAACCAATCGCAGTACAGAATTGCTGATTAAGAATGTGAAACAACTGGTCAACTTTACTCAGATAATAGACCGAGTTTCATGTATTTAAAATATATTTTAACCGTATACGGACACATCCCTGACCGACGAATCCCCAACTGACACATGCCCTACTAACACTTCCACGACCGGACACATCCCCGATTAGACATTTGCCCGAACGGACACATCCCGGGCTGAACATATCCCCGTGTGGACATTTTGATTGTTGCCAGGGTCTGTTGGGCACCTTGTATGAATTTGATTAAAATCCATACGGTCGGAGAAATGTCCGATCGGGGTTATGTCCAGTCGGGGAAGTGTCAGTCGGCAATGCGTCAGTCGGGGATGTATCTGTCGGGGATGTAACGGTCGGGAATGTGTCCTGGAATCATTAGGGTGTGCATAGAAAAAAATGTTTCGCAGATGTAAATAAGCGTAGAAGTTCAGATTTTGTACACTTACCTAATTTGTTTTTATTTGTTACTAACTTATAATCGAGTAGATTTGACTGCTGAATTGAGTAGATTTGACTTGAGTCGATTTAAAGTGTTGTTTCAAATCGGAATTTTAAATCGGAATTATTAAGTACGCATTGTTAATTTTTATTAAGAAGTGGAAATAAAACTAAAGATACAGTCCTCTACAAAACCAATGTTTAATTAGTCGGCACTTTCTGGAACCAGCGCGATTTAGTCGGGTTTGGCGACACAATCGATATATAAAATGAACGGCTCCCGGACAAATCCCCCCTGGACAATTCCCCCCGGACAATTCCTCCCTTTTTTGTAAGTTCGTTCTGTGAAAAAAGCTGCTTACTTACTGGCAGGGCTGAGGGTTGCTAAGCAAGTTGCTTAATTTTTCAGCTAAATTAAGGGCTGGAGCCTTAGCAACTGGGTTGCTTATATAACAAAAAAATGTGTACCCAGTTGGTAAAAATTCTAGTTACTAGAGCAAATTGCTCAAATGAAGAAACAGATTACTTTTAAAGCATCTTACAGTAGTGTTTTTCAACAAGGGTCCAGGAACTCCCTTGGGAGTGCTTGAGATTTTAAAGGGGGTAAAACAGGAGCAGGGGTACTAGGGGGTGCAAGAGCTAGTAGCATGCTCCATTGTTTCTTTATGTCAGAAGACCAAAACCAAACAATGGGATCAGTAAATATTGTCTCTGTATACTCCCACGTTGAAAATATTTTTGTTTTACGCCTGGCAAGCAAGTTATGATTCTCTTTTTACTGTTTATTTCCTCATGTACTTGCTTCATATCGATGAAGGGAAACAATACGGAATTTACACGGACTTTAGGAGGGTACTTAGACATTTTTGTTGTTTGTTTTGAAATCACAGGAATCATGAAAGACACCTTGGAAAGAAAAGGGCTTAAAATTCTGGTATTACTCGGTATCTGCCCGTCGCCTCGTATCAGTATATAGGTGTGATATACAAGTCACCGAAATCATAATTTTCCAAAATCAGTCGTCAGTTAGAGCGGGGATTAAGCCAGTTTACATCAACCATAATCCGAAATTGTAGCTCAGTTGGTAGAGCACACATCGATAATACGTGAGCAACGGATTCGAGTCCGCATGGTGACATATTGTAGTGTCCACGCATGGTCACAGCTCGTTACCAGGCCTCTTCCTGCTGATAATCGTATTATCGTCAGACATGGGTAGTAAAGAGGTTAGTTTTTCTTGGAGTTTTCGGAGTTGAGATCAGGAGTATTTGCAGTTGTATTATACGTTTATGTCGCCGGTAGAAATCTAGTATATAGATATAAGTGCCAATAAGAACCGTTTGTTTATTTTGTATCACCAAGTGCTGCCACGCCAGACGCAACAAATATTTTCTGTTTCTCTGGTATCTTCTCAGAACTGACATTTCAAACCCTCTCTTCTTGATAATACTTTCTACTTTCAGTTGGCTTTAAAAAGTATGACGAGCTTGTTGCCATTCCTTCCTTGGTCAAGTCAGATATCGTAAACAGAATGGTCTCTGACTGCGTTGAGCTGGATGTCTATGTCTGCCTGTGAATGATTGGGAGCTAATGTGGCGACTAAAGAAATAGAATACGTTGACATAGTTGGCCACCTGGCTCAGTTTGCAAATGTGTAAGCTCCAGGTTCGTACACACGGTGACATATTTTCTGTTAATCCATTGTCTTTTCAAAACAAGATACCTTAAAGGCACAAAAAGTTGCTGGAACAAAATGTTGTTGGAATTAAAAGTTGCGAACATTTTCTCGCGACTTTCGCAACTTTTTGTTCCGCAACTTTTAATTTTGCAGCAGTTCAGAACTTCAAATTCCCGCAACTTTTAGTGTTGGGTGATTTTGTTCTGTTTATGAATCTAACGGCAATTGTTTTATCTGAATAACTTGTTCTGCGAAATCGAGTTACCAAAATAACATTTTCTACGTAATTTTTGAACCATTTTTAAATTGGCAACTTCTAATTCCCGCAATTTTTAATGTTTTACCTTTTCGCAACATTTAATTCCCGCAACATTTAGTCCCGTTTTCGTCCAGAAAATTCGCAAATTTTTGTTCCCGCAAATTTTTGTAACTTTAAGGTATATCAAATTCTCTCTTATCGGTAATACTTTACCTTCATTGTCGGCCAGTTTAGTGCTGTCAAGACCTTTGTGGCATTCCTTGCAGGTGAAGCAACCGATTTTGTGCCACTTCTTGCCTGCACCTGAGGCTTCTTCTGCCTTATATACCGATTTGCCGCACCGTCCACACTTCTCAGTTTGCGATCCGAACCTTGCTGTGGAGAGAAAATCGCGAGAGTGACATTGGATTAACAGAAAGGAAAACGAAAGATAGATATGGCTTTAAAACAACTCCTAAATTGAAAGTGAAAATGAAGACAGTGGTTACATATGCAGATTGTCAACCGTCAGCCATTTTACTATCTTACTGTGTATTGATTTGTGTTGACAATCGGATCATGATTATTTTTGATGATGAATGATAATGGTGATGCTTTGTGTTCGTTAATGTGGACGACGAAAATAATAATGATGATGAAGATGGTCGCGACGGTGTTAATGATGATAGTATACTGTTGCTTCTAATGATGATGATGATAATGATGATGATGATTATGATACTGATGATAATGATGATGATAATGATTATGATTATGATGATTATAATGATGATTATGATGATGATGTAGTTGATACTGCTCTTGCTACTGATGATGATGATGGTGGCGATGGTGGTGATGATGATGGTGATGATGATGGTAATAATGATGGTAATGGTGATAGTAATGATGATGGTAATGATGATGATAATGATGATGATAATATGATAATGACAATAATGATGATACTACTATTGCTACTGATGGTCATCATGATGGTGATGATGATGATAATGACAATGATGAAGATAATTATGATAATGCCATGGTGACGGTGTAGTGGTATGACCTTGGTAATGATTTAGTGGTAGACAAGCCAGGAATTCCAGTGGCAACGGTTATAGCACTACAACAAATGTCACCATATGTTCCTTCTCCAGCATTTAAAAGGTATAAATAATCAGAAACGCGTTGACAAACCAAGAAAGTTTTTTCTTTCTCCTTCCCTTTAATCGTTTAATCTTACAAGCTAGCTATCTCTCGGCAACCACAAATTGAGAATGAAAGCATGACGTCGTATTTTTCATCTCAGATTGTCTACAAATCATCTTCATCTAAGGCGATTAAAGTTCTTAAGTCCTAAAGTAGGAAAACTCTGTCTCCTGCCCTGTTGGATAAAGACTTGGATGTTACATAAAGAATTTGTTCAGCTGGAAAACACCAGAATTCGCTTCATTCAGAGTTCTGTCTACGCAATTGAAATAGCCTATGGCCATTATAGTATCATTGATATATCATCATACACGACGTTTTCTGATTAACATTGTTGATGAAATTTTCCTTTATCGACAAACTTATTCCCAAATTTCATCAACGTCCATGAGCAGCTTTGAAAACGCAAACTTTTTTGTGTTGTTTTCATGTCTCTTCCTATAATCCTATTTTATAGCGTTGAGTCTGTGAATTAAACAATTATAGGTTGGGTGTATCTGTGATGAAGCTTAGAGAAGATTGTGGGCTTGAGACTTCGCTCGAATCTCTTTAAATCCAACAAACAGATTTATCTCAGCTTCCGATCTCATTTTGTTTGTCACGCTCACAGTAAAGCTTAGCTGTAGTAGTTTGAAGACAAAATGGTTGTTCTATTTCAAACTAGAAACTTCAATTGACTTCCAATAATCCCTGCCATTTGTCAAAGACTACTTACCGTGACAAACTGCATGCAACACCGTCGCCTGCGTAAACCTAAACAACTTCCTCGCCGTAAAAAGAAAGTTGCTTAGGTCCGTAGTGCCGGCTAGTCGTAGCGAAATTTTAAACAAAATAACTTGAGAACATTAAATAAACAAAACAGCCTTGCATTGTATTCAAGAGCTGCAATTCAGCCGACATTCGACGTGATTTTAATTTCGATGTTTGGTCAATTTCCATTATGTAGGAACCGGCATCGGATCGCGGTAAATCCAACGCAGGTATTTCAGCCAAAGGATTGGTTGTTATACAGTCATTAAAAACGAACTCAACATCGTTATTTTAACGTTAGTCCAATCGACGTTGAATCATCGTCAATACGACGTCGTTTCCTGAAATACGACGCAGTTTCAACTTTCATATACAAGGAACCAGTAGTGGTCAAAAAACATATATCGCTGCCACTTGGTTAGCTTAATGGCAACGTTCCAATTGCCTAAAAGGGCGCTTGTTGCATATGAGTTTTAAAACCACTAATAATAACCAGCATATAGAGCAGAACGTTATTTGTGTACAGCTTTTCGGTATTCACTGCCACCATTTTCAGATGATAAACAAAGTTGCGTAGGTGAAGATTACAAAATATCAGGATAGTTGTTTGCTAAAATACCCTTATGCACAGGAGCGAGTTGATATCAACCTAACCAAATTGCAACGAGATATCATTTTGAACGAATTCTGCCAAGAGAATAGATTGCTTCCCAAATACATGAATGCAACCGCTGACGTCGATTTGACTTTGTTCCCACGGCTGAGAAGAAGTTCATTTTATCGAGAATTCGTTAGCGAAGGCTAGTTATAGTCAGACGTTAGTTACAGTTAACTTTAGTTCTAGCTAAACAAGGGAGAACATATCTGCTAAATCAACATACATTATATCGGGTGGTTGGTCTACCGAAAGTCAACTTTACATAAATGTAAAGAAGTAAGACTTGACACGTGAGACGTGACAAGAAAAGGCTTGAAACTTTCAACACCGTGACGGCCGGTGATGTTTAAATCACGTGACAATTACTTGTACAAAGTAACACTTGGCACGTGAGACGTGACAAGAGAAGGCTTAAAACTTTAACTGCCGTGATGGCTAAGGATGCCTAAATGACGTGACAACTACAACTGAAAGTAACACTTGACACGTGAGACGTAACCGGTATTGTTCGTTCTAAAATCGCAAAACAAAGCATCTCGGACCATGCATTGTAAACCTTCTTTAGAGGTCACGCTATAGAGGTCGAGGATACTTGACCGATAATTTTTAGGACTTTTTGGATCTGCAAGGGTATTAAGGCATGTTGGCATCACTACAACTGAAAGACTGCTTCATGATTGATGCAGATGTTGACGGCAACTTTCTTCTCAGATGTTCAAGTCAACATCAAGTTCATTACCATCTCACGGAATAAAGTTAATCTTGGATGATTGGGAGCTAACGTGGCGACTAGAGAAATGAAAGTATGTTAACACCGGAGGTCACCTAGCTCAGTTGGTAGAGCACACGCCGCGAAACAGTGGGTCACGGGTTCAATCCCCGGTGGTGACATTTTTTCTATTTCTCTAGTGTTCTTTTCAAAAGTTAATCTTACTTCCGCATAGCCATTGCCAATCGGGGAGGTCAAGGATTTACCATGAATACCCTTCAGTGCCCTCCAAAGCAACCAACATCAATTGATGGCAATAGTTTTTTTCAATGCATTTCCAAACTCAGTTGCGTTTTCGTGTCATATGATACTGTAATACTCTTAGAACAGAAATTCTTTCTAGTTTCAACATCTGGTCTTTGATCGAGAATAGGTCACAGGGCCCCTATTTGAGCACATCTAGTCAAGGGCCACATATGTCTACGTCGTTTAAATGCATCAATGTCAACGTCTAGTACTCTGGCCCCTTTTCTGCTATTCATAAGGCAAAGCCTGGGTAGCTAACGAAAGCTCGTTTGCCTATACAAAATTTAGCCCTTTCTCTTTCAGACGATGTGAAAGTATTTACCTTAAACCAGCTTCCTTATATATATATATATATATAATTCTCAAAGAGTGGAGCATTACCACAATAGCTTGCAAATTAACGGCGCTGACCGGAAATACAAAGTTACATTTACAGATACCAGCATAGATTACATAAAAAAACTGATATCGATGGTGTTGAACTAATTCTCTAACAATAAGTTTGCTTAATCGCTGTTTAGCTTTTTATATTGCTCTTGCGAAATAGTGTCATTGCCGCCGGCTTTTTTCAAGAATATTAAACTCCTCTCGCTGGTCTTTTTTCGATTTCACAAATTTTCACCGATCTCAGGCTGTTACTTCGTTCTCTAAACTAGTACGAGTTAATCATCACCAGATAAGAATAAGTGTGAATTATTGTGCTAGACAAACAGCTGTTGACATATTTTACCGAATTTGGTAAGCTGTGACGATTCTTTTATTTTCGGTAAAAGATAGTCGGGTATAATCGCATTTGAGAGTCAAGTCTTTTGATTGCGAGAAACAGGTGTAGCCATGTTTGAATTTCGTGCAAGACCTTAACTATGGCATTTTCTGTAAATATTAATCCTTGCTGAAACTCATATCTTCTGAATGTCAACTCGATGAACAGAAAATACAGTTTGCTTTACACCTGCTTCTTGTGATATCGTAATTTGTGGCTTGGACTGGGAAATTGTGTAGACCTCTATACTCCTAAATAGTACTCGGCCATAATCGGGTGGATCAATCAGCACGAAAGCCAATGATGTAACTGTTCCACTGATAGCAAGATGATAGTTTGTCAATCCTTCAAGATGAATCCATTGGTTGAATTCTATGATAACACTATTGCAAAGCCAGTATGGATGAGTTGTTTTTCAAAATCTGTATAAAGCGGGCGCGGGTCCTAAGGGGGAGTACTCTGTAAGGGGAATTATCTTTTAAAGAAAAGCAATGCACTTCAAAATATATCGAGAGCCCAATATTCTAACACTTTCATTAGGCAGCTGCCTTCTCGGCACTTTAAAAACCACAGTCCATGCGTGATGTCTACGAGCAATACTTTGCTAATAAAGGTAGAACCCCCACCCACCCCACCCCACCCCCCTGAATAAGATATTGACGCCTCTATATCTCCTCATATCAAGACTTTATATTTGTATAAACCCAACGGCAGTAGGGTGTAGCTGCAGAGTAAGTAGAAATATGCAAAGCGTCATGTGCAGCTAACATGAAATGGCGACTCTAATTTTTCTAAGTTCTTACACTTGTAAGTGTCTATTTTAAGTGTCTATTTTAATCTCGTAGACCCAACATATGTAGGATAGAAATGAAAATACAGCACAAACAAATACACTCCAACTCAATACCAGTGAATTTTGAATATTTTAATTTTCTTCAGTTATGGTTTTGCATCAGGGGTCATTTCATTCCAGCTGCTTTCAGGACACACTTGTTTGTCTTTCTTTCCGGCCAGCTTATTCTAAGCATTCCTCTGTAGCACCAGACTTCAAAATTTTGGATCCTACAAAATTTTAGATCCTACATACATCGGCTTTTTTCATAACTCAGCACTCGCGGCAATATGCGGCAATTGGAAACACGAGCATTTTATGCAGCCGCAAATTTGGTGCTTTGCTGATTGAGCGATCTTTCCAATTTTCACGAGGAGTTTTTCCCATCCTTCTTTCGGTCTCTTTTAGTATTATCGTAATTATCTGTGATATAAGCTCCTAGGTAACAGAAACTGGTGGCGCACCCAACATTGCCCTCGTCAATCACCCAAATTCTTGTTTTCGGGGTGGTTTTCATCTCCCATGGTCACTGCCATCATTTTTGTCTTTCCTAAATGAAGTATCAAGTCACTGTTTACAATGCAACGCGGTCCTCTTGAAAACAGTAGACAATTCAAAAAGTCCGACAAACGTCAAAATCTGCCAGTCAGAAAGAATTTCAGTACGGAAAACATGGATCACCATAAATTGTTGTACCTGCCCTTTTTCCCTAGAAAAGGCGTATATGATTTAAATGAAGAACGGGAATGAGACCTACTCTTCACGTCTGCTTAAGAATTTGGTAACCCGAGAATGAAGAAGCGTGTGTAAACCTCTTGTTTCTGACACGTAGGTACCGACCCGTACGTCATAGACCCACACAATAAATAATCACATATTTCACGTACAATTTCGTTAACGGTAACATAAAGGTTGCTTTTTGTCGAAGATGCGACAAATTATTGGTAGCGGTAGGTCATTTATCAAAACAGCATGAACCATAGGGCTACTTTTCGTTCGTTTGGCAAATAGGCACACTCAGCATTAAAAGAAAAATGTTCCGTATTAAACATTGATCGTTTACGGAAACTAAACTAAATCAATAAGGCCCATGCGACTGCGTCTGTAAGTGATAATCGTTTGTCGCCCTGTTTTCCCATCTTATCCCTCTGTATTCAACTAAAAAAAATAAGTTATTGCCTTTGACTTCGTACATACAAGCGGCTGACAACGGACTAATGCGGAATTGCGTTTATATTTTAGGTCGTTGATACTCAATACACACCAGTTACCAATTGATGCCTTCCGGACAGCTTTACACTTCATGGGGGTAAATATGAGCTAATTTAATATCTTTTTTGTCCTTTTGTAGTAGGTGGCAGATTGTATCCTTTAGATAAAACTGCTTTTTAGCCAACTATTGGTCTAAATAAAGTGGAATAAAGTTTGAAAAATCCTTCATATCCCAATCGAAATAATGTTGTTACTTCAGTCGAGGCAGTAATTAGGTTCTTGAAATTAAAGAAAAGAAGAGGGCATACCCTTTCTTAAGTGATAAAAGTAGAACGTTCTTGTTCCTAAACAGTAAGTGAGCAGCTGACCTACACTTCAGTGCAATGCGACATGAAACAACAATTAACACGAGGGCATATTTATGGTATTGGAACGAGCGTATTCTCCTTTTGCCTTGCCATTTAAGGATTTACGAAAACAAAAGCGGTCGGCTTTCAATCGTTATCAGACTACGTTCGTCAACAATGTGTCAATTTAACAACTCTTGTTTTCAACTATGTTGTAGTCTTCTCATACGCGATAACTTCATTTTGAAAAGTTTTCAACGTGATTAACCTTGATGACATGCTGTGACAAGTACCTTTACAAGCACTTTGTCAAAACAAGTTAGTTACTTAACGGGAGACTTAAGTTTTGTTTTACAAACCAATTTATCAAAAGCGATCACAGGAATAGTTTGATGATATAAATTAGATACCAAAAGAAGAAAGTGTATCGGAAGGTGCTATTGTACAAGATTTACTTTACTAGCAGCAGGCGCGATGATCACATGTTCATCGCGCCGACGATTTGACCTACCGTTGATTTGTATTTGACCATATTATCACAAATGAGATTACATAGGATCTTGCTTTACGGCCCCTAAATCACATATTATCACGATAGTTGACAACCGTTTTCTCCTTTTGTATAACTTTGTATCCTCGTTCTTCAGGACACATTCTTAACATTATGTCTTTGAAACAAATCAAAATTGCTGATAAGATGTGAGCAATTTCAATTATTTACGAGTGTCCACAGTTTGCTTAAATTTGCCCTCGTGTTGAACAATCATTGCTCACAAAAACATCTTATTGAAGGGTGGTCTGGTGACTAATGTAAAGTATGAGATTGTAAATTACTTTCTTAACCACTTGATGTAGGAGGCACCAATACCAAGCTCTACGTCACTTGGTACGTAATAAGGCTTTCACGGTTTCAAACTTTGGTCGTGACGGTAACCCGTAATCCTTTTTCAAATTTTAATTTCGCTTGTACTGCATATCAAATGTAAAATCTTGCCTTGGAGTTAAAACGTGGATACAAATAGGCATACTTACAAGTTGTTTATTGAGGATCATTTTGCTTCGACAAAGAGCGGTTGCTGACTTTAACGACAATGACAACCGGTTATTAACGAGTCAAAGGACAACATTACCTGTGTACAACGAAAAGGTACTAGCCAACTCATCTTGTGTTCATTGTTTGCTTAAAGATGAACTTAAACCTGTTTCGCTAAGGGGAGATCTTTTGCCCCCCTCCCAAGAAAACGTTTGCCTGCCGAAACTCACTCCTTAAACCAAGCAAACTCGCGGGTTATATAAAAGTGCTATTTCAGATAACATTGCCTGTTAAGGCAAAAGGTATATGAATATTATTTAATAAACAGATAAAGCTGCATTTACGTTGTTTATCGCATACTTTTCACTGTAACATGAATTTCAACTTTCTGTTTTAAGAAAATTGCTTAATTTACACTAAAAATATATTAATTCCCAGACATTTTTCGTAAGCGCCATTTTGACCGTTCACCTTGATACATAAACCCCTCTCTATTTACATAAACATAGAGTTTAGAAGCAGATGTTTTGAAACTTTTTTAGTACTAAATGATAGTGTTAAACGTTTGCAAAACCGCAGAAGCTGGTGACTTACGGGTGCGTAGTTGCAAAGGGCTGCGAAAACCCCCTTTCCAATGAAGAAGCGTAGTTGAAAAGCCGAATAGACAGTGATACACCACAAAGTCGCCTAGTTTTCCTTTTTAAAATTAGTGCTTGTGATCTGCAGCCTTCCGAACAATGATTTTACAAAATCAAACTTAACTGAATCCAGTACCGTATGAAGTAACGTCTTGTTTATGATAGACAGATGACCTGTCTTTTGTCTCGCTACGTTCCTATGCGCTACACTGGAACCAGTGTTACTTCAACTCATATGAAGTTCGCTATTACTACCGATCGTTTTCATTCCAAAAATACGTAACAATTCTTTGTCTTATGATAAATATTAAAATCCATGTTATTCCTCGTTTCTGGTTGATACTCATGGGTAGATGTTCTGCAAGTTCATATATCAAATTCATTTAATTACGCAATCAATGTAACCTGGTCGTTTTCTGCATCTCTTTGTCAAAACTAGAGCATAAATATTATATTGCAGTTTCCGTCTGTCATGCTGAGGAAACCTTGGTTTTAGATCGGCAGCTGAGAATAGAATATTTCTCTGTTTTTCTCAACTGCAAACAGACAACATAGAAGGTCTCGGTCTCGGTTGTTATGAATTTACAACATATATTTATATTGTAACAAATTTGTCGTCGATCGTACAGCGGAATGTTCACCTGGTGCACCGAAATCCTAGGTTGGATGGAAATCCGGTGTCAGTGAAACCCGCTGTACTTCATTTAATGAGAAGGCGGAGAGGCACTTAACGGTTATTAAATTCGAAAAGAGCCTTAGTCTGAGGAAGAACACAGAAGATATTCAAATGCGGGAATAAATGGGAGAACATTCATTTCCACTCTACTGTGTGTCGAATGGTTTTCATGAATACCGACGCATATGGACAGCTAGGAACAACCAGTGTCTGGACAGGAGGTGCGAAACTTGTAGGATTCATATTCACTGAACTTACAACAAACGTACGTCGTAAAACGAAGTCAACTGCAATAGTAGGGCATCTACCCAGAGAAATTTTCTGCTTTTGTAATCCTTATTTTTTCTTATTTGTATGGTAGAATTGTAAGCCTTTTCACGAGATTCGATGTTCAGAGTATCTCCGGTGCTTCACTTGAACATTGAAACAAAGTCGCACTACAAATGTTTTTTTCAAAAAAAATGAGAAATGACCTTGCCGAACATTTATAGGATTAAATAGCGCATCATTAAGATCCATTGCTTTAAATTATAGCAAAAATCATCAGCGATCACTTATCTAGTACCAATTGAAAATATGCTAATGTCGTTTTCCACTTATTTCCAGGGTGTGTTTTTATTCCGCAGATAACAGTCGTAATCTTTTGGCGGTACGTTTTTGCCCCCCTCAACACCTCATATTTACAGACAAGAAGATGAACAGACGACACAAAAAGTTAGATCTGATGTCTTCCATATCACCATGTGTTTTGTCATCTTTTTGCAAACTCCGCACCTGCACGATTTTTTATAATAAGCAACTTAGTTCTTTGATCAGATCTGTAAATTTGCGATTGCCGTGGATAGGAAATGTTTCCTAAAGTTTTGATAAAAATATAAAAATAGCAGTGACCAAAGTTTTTCCCCGACGCAACCGCAAAAGCTGCTGCCTTTAGGCCCCAAATACGTACTACCTGTAAAAGAACTTTTTAGTTTACATATTCAGATGTCGCCGTACAAGTGAATATATAGGTCGTACATCGCGAAGGTTAACTGGACTGACTCGTTTCAAAAATTTTACGAAGTCGTCTAAACAAATACCAAGTCAACAGATCCCAAGACAAACACAGCAAGAGGGCAGAATATACTTTAAAACCCACCATTTGCCGACAACTACCAAGAGGATTTCTTTGGTGTGTTAGCTAATGCAGAGGAGTCTTTCACAGACCAATGGCTAGCAGCAAAGGTTCTAGTAAGCAGAACAATGCGAGTGATGGTGTCACCTTAAAAACACCGTTAGAGAAAGCAAGGGGAAACTACTCTAACTATAATTCCCATGTGTATCATGGTACGGCTAGATAGAAACTCTGTTAACAGCGTGAAGGGGAATTCTGCTCAAGCAGAAGGCCCTCGCTCGGTACGTGCACCAATGTTCGAGAGGTAGGTCTGGACCGTCAACAAGCTACTGCCGACAACAGAAAAGCTCTGAGAGTAGGTACTTGGAATGTTCGAACACTACTGCAACCTGGGAAGTTAGAAAATCTTTATCTAGAATTGACACGTATAAAAGTCAACATCATGGGTGTGTGTGAAACAAGATGGAAAGAATGTGGAAAAGTTGCTGGTGAAAAGTATACTTTTATTTATGCTGGAGGCACCACTCACCTTAGGGATGTAGGTCTTGCAATAGACAACCAAGCAGGGCTTTTGGCCAGCTTCAGACCGAATCATGCTAGCAAAGTTCAAGGGGCGCCCTTTCAACATCTCTGTGACTCAGTGTTATGCACCAACAGCAGATAGCTCAGATGAAGATATAGAGGAATTTTATTATCTTCTTGACACGGCTAGAGATCAATGCAAGTCACAGGAAATCATCATTGTCATGGGCGACTTCAACGCCCAGGTTGGTTCTACTGCCGAACAAACATAGGTACAAACACTTACAAAATAGAGTACTAAAGTGATGGCGTCACAAAACCCCTTTTTAAAGGGTATCTCTATAAAAACTAAATCAAGGTGATGAACCTGCCACCAAATTACCCGTACGCAAAATATGGCTTTGAAATCTCCTATCAACTTTGAGAATCGGCTACTTGAATTTAAAGGAGGCCTTAAGGAAACACTGATACCTTACCCGGTTCATAATATTATGAACTGGGTTCAAATAACAAAGTTTTGATAGGCATGATTTAAAGTTTGAAAGACCGTGTCTCAACGATTCCTCAAGATATCATTCTCAAATTTGGACAGTTGATCTATATTGGCAAGAAGAATGCAACCAGTGTAAAATATCATGAAACTTATGATATTCATCAAATTATGGCATCACACTTTACTACTCTATTATGTCCAGCAAGATGACACAAAATTTTTTATAACAATATTGTACTCCTGGAGCTTAATCATGACGCCGTTATGTTTTTGTGAGACCCAGAGAACAAAGTTTTAGCTCATCCCTCAACAAATTCTATCTTATATTTAGCATTGATAATGATTTCGGATCCGTTGTAGTCTAGAGTCTAGATCACTTGCCCTCTGTTCTGCAGGGATGGCGCTCGATTCTCAGATTGGACACTGTTGAGGTAGGGAGGGACATCTTTTGTTAATGTCCTCTATGCCCGATACTAGTACCAGACATGTGGGTACCACTCTAGCCCTGTCAGTGACGAGTGCATCGCTTATAATGGTATCAGCAGTATCATCATTACTAACATCATCCTCCTCATGGTTATCATTTTTAACACACGTGAACCTCGCCTTGTTATCCTGAAAGCTTCAATAGTAACCATGTAGTTCACTCAACGAAGAAAGTAACCTTATGAGAAAAATGAATTTTGGTATTGTAACTATTACATCACAGTTTAGTACTTCTAGAAAAGGATGTTAAAAATCTCTAATCTAGGTATATACATTTCTACCTCGAACAGGAACAGGTTTTGTTGCCGGGAAGATGACCGTCGAAGGTAAGGTACCAATAATTAAAAATCTCATGCATCAAAAACAGCACTTTTTGCTTCCTACAAGTTGAAGTAAAATTCATTACTTTTCACGGCATGTTTTGAGTTTTAAAAATCAAACTTCTTTTAAAGTTCTTAATTGTTTGGGAGGAGAGATTAAAAGGGCAGACGACGAAGAGGAATTGAGCGGTGATAGGGAAGGAGCCATATCAAGCATTTTGTTGCTGGAACGGTTTCTTTCGCCTGGCTGTCGACAAGTCCGTTTGGAGACCTCGAGGGGTAAACCACTCCCAAGAGATTTTGTACATTTTCGTCTGTTATAGTTTTCTTTGACGGAGATCCCAACGAAATCTTATCGCTTTGACAGAAATCCCAACGAAGTCATATCCTTTTGACGAAAATCTCGTGCACCACGTATGATAAGTGGTTTATCTTACATGAGGGCTGGCTCGCTTTGAGAGCTCTTCGAACGCGTGATTACATAAGTAAACAGCAGAAAACTATATTGAGTAATATTACTAAACATCTAACTTTGTTGTAAGTCATATGATTCTGTTTTGAATGCAAGAAAAATACATACGTTGATGACTTTATGTCAACTCTATTCCAAAGAAGTAGAGTCAATAACAACTCTTTCGTTCCTCTGGCAGCTGCAGATTGGTTGTGACGAAAGAATGGCGAAAAGATGACAAATAAAGTTGCAGCAGCTGCTCTCTAAACTAATAAAACATATTCCTTAAAGAAAAGCACTCTGTTAAGATTTTATTTAATTTAGGAAGCATTAAAATCGGATACGCTTCAGTCGATGAATAATGGCAATTGGCTCTACTTCTTTAGGAGATCAATACTAAATAAATTTCTGTTGTATCTTCCCCGTCTCCTTGGCACTATTATGAGCATGGTGAATAGTTGCAGCTGATTTTTGTCCCTTAAGGTGATCATCTTAACTAATTTAATTTTGGAAGATCCGTCAGCGCCAGAAACAAAACTATCCTTCGTGATGCGTGCAAGTTCAACGTAGCTATCCCCACAAACGCAAGTTTAAAGTTCTACAAATAGAAACAGAAGTTAAAAACGTGCTATATTTATTAATTGAGGTATTGAAAATGCAAAAATAGCACCTCTTAGACAAAAAGAGAGGAACATGTTGGAAGTTGCGTGTTCCTTTATTTCCTGAGCTACGTCTGCTTGACGTATGAGCATCTATGTTAAATTAACCGTCGGTCTCGTTAGTGAAAGCTTTGACGTGAATATGACATGAAGAAGATTGACGTCAATAACTTTGGGTTTTGTCCAAAATGTTACGTGACTTTGGCAAAGGCACGTAGGTTTAAACTGTTGAAAGTCTGCTTTTTACATTTTATCAATGCAAACTGTAACGATGAATGTAAACTGTTACGTCACCTACTTTCACGAAGTAAATTATGTTATCGTCACAACCTACGTCAATTTTAAGTATCTTCTGAGGAGTCAATTGAGAAAGTTCTCTTTTTTTTAGTTGACGGAAATTCCCAATAATAGATTTGAACGCAAAAGCCATACAATAGACTTTGGTTGTGATAAGGTTTGGAAAGTGGCAATTTTTTATAAAATAGATTATTGTTATTATTCTTTCCATTTTTCACAGTACTTGATGGTTCTTACTGAACATACAATCTCCCAAAAGCGAGTTGTTGACTGGTAATAAATCAGCTTCTTCACGGTCGGTACAATCGGGTTGATCATCTGCTATCTTTCTTTTAATTGACTCTACTTCAACCGGGGTAAGCCAACCTCTAGATAAAATTGTGCTTATCTGGTTCATTAACCTGTTTTCATTTAATCCAAACATTCCTTCTTCTTCCCAGTATCTCAACGCAATCTTTCCGACTCTCCTCTTACAGCCATCCTTCTCTACCCTAAATTTGCACCCCACCGCAAACTTGTACTCCTCTTTGCTCCATCTTCTTTTACACACCCTGGTCTACTTGAAGGATTTCTATCAGTATAATGATTGCCTTTCCTTAATTTGGGCAAGCTCGATACCTCAGCACCAGAAGTGTTGCCCTTTTGTACTTTCAAGCCAAAAGGCTCATAGTCCTGCACTATAAGTGCAGTCCTCCTCAGATTTGTTTTCTGTTTGTTGAGTTCATCATCAGTATGAGTTCGATTTGTGAGGTTTTTTACCCTAGTAATTTTCTCGAGACACCATCTCTAGCAGATGTGCCAACCAAGGCTAAAGAACCGCTCCTCCCCATGAGGCAGACTTAACCCCACCGGACGCCACTTTGGTAATTCAAGGTCTTGGGGTAGGCCGACAGGCGCTAAGCCTTGCCCAAGGGTGACCTGAAACCATGCATTGTTGGGCAGGATAGTTCAATTTCCCAAGGCCCGGATGGCACATATACCCAAGTTATCATTATTATTATTATTGTTATTATTATGATGATTTTGTATTTTGTAAAGGTTATTAATTATAAATTTAAAGAAAGAATAGATGGCAATGAAGTTTAAAAAATATATTATTCTTAGTAGTAGTAGTAGTAGTAGTAGTAGTAGTAGTAGTAGTAGTAGTAGTAGTAGTAGTAGTATATTGTCTTATCTGTCATTTAGCCAGACAAACTGGTATTGCCATATATCGCCACATTGCAAAGATGTGAGAAATTGATGTTGGAGGTAACAGTGCCGGTGTGCAATATTGTGAGGAATTTCATATATGTTTCATGCATGACTTTAGACATCAATATCACGAACATTATCCAAATTTTGAAATCTGATTCAAGTGTAGTAGCTTCGCATGATGACATACTTTTGGAATTCGGAAGATTAACTAATTAATCATGCCATGTCGTCATGGCTACACCGAACCAAACATGAATATCGATAGCTATGGTTTACATAACGTCGGTTGTAATGCACCAAGGAATTACAAAGTTAGAAAATAAAAACATTGCTTAAAAACAACTGCTCTGTCTCTCTTAAGTACCAGCTGTCCTCAAATAACCGTCGCATGTGAGTAGTAAAGGTAAATAGGTGTCATGATGCTTATTCCATTCAATACGGTATTCAACAAAGAGAAAAAAGTTTTCCACAAACCTCCGCGTTTGCACTATACCCCACTTCCCTTTAGGATATCAACTTTAAGTGTTTACAAATAGGTCAAGCTTCCGCACGTACTAAGTATAAACATACCGGGTTACTAAAATTCTATTGCCTTTTTTTCTCCAGGCTGCATTGTGCCGTTTTTAACATTTCTATATGGTGATGCGAAGCAAAATTTTCTTATCTTAGAAAATGTTAGAAGAGACCTGAAAAAC
>JAAAKM020006971.1:98612104-98655986 GCA_010016025.2 Alatinidae sp. Z8VKAUB7J3 | reverse complement strand
CGTTTTTAACATTTCTATATGGTGATGCGAAGCAAAATTTTCTTATCTTAGAAAATGTTAGAAGAGACCTGAAAAACCCTGACCTATTTGATACCAGTTTTTGGCATTCATCGTTGGCAATCTTTCTTAATTAAAGACATTCTCAGAAAGATATTTACTACCATATAAGCTGCTTAGATATTATTGATACCTTGTAATAGTATTTGTAATTGTGTAATAGTGTAATTGATAATTGTACATTAAGATGATTTTTATTTTACTTCTGTGAAGCTCCTTTTTTCTTCGATAGAGACGAATAAGGACAAACTATGCAATTTGAGTAACTATAGGTTGTCCATTTACAGCGATCAACAATTGATTATACCAGTCCTATTATTACGTATTAGTATCCACTAGCACTCATGAAACTTATATAAATGAATATATTGTGCACTTTTGCTCTTTACAGGATCCATTTAGTTGTGAGGAGGTACGGTAAGAAATACTTTTTTGGCAAGAAATATATTTGACAAAAAGAGAGTCTATGGCCAGGCTGTGAACATTTGCTCAGCAAGATACTAATTTAAAAGATAAATTTTAGCTTACATAAAATTTGAAAATCTAAGAGGAATTCAATGTAGAAGTTGTTAGACGTTGGCTTTTTTAGCAATAATTGCAGACGATATGAAGGTACAGACTTATTTCGGATGTTCCCTTTGGAATTGCGTTGAAACGTCAGCGTAGTTACTTTTGCCATTTCTCAGTTGAAGATTACCCCAGGGAACACTTCTGATGGCGTATTGTGCTTTGACATCCTTTATACCTTACCAGAAAGTTCGTTCTTTCTGCTATACCTATAGAAACGGTATCTTTTTATTTTATTAGTTGGTGTATAAACATTTTTTGGCCGAATAGGTCAAACAATTTGCTTTGCCTGCAAAACCTTCCAGTAGGAAGATTTTGAGATAGAAAAGGAACCAATTTTTATTTTACATTTTCTTTGCTAGTCACGCATTTACCTGCGAGGTAATATTATTATTTTTATTGAAGAAGCAGGTAATTTCCCCCATTTATTCAGGTAGCAGTTTGTGAATAATCTGTTAATACGCTGCTCTCAACCTCGTTTGGAGAGGGATTGCGTTTGTGTGTGTGTCTGTGTGTGTCTGTGTGTGTCTGTGTGTTTGTCTGTGTGTGTGTTTGTGTGAGCATTTGTGTGTGTTTGTGTATTCAAAGCTGTATGCATTATGTACTATGTATTATGTATACATGTCTAATCAAATGACATTAGCGCTTCGTTATAGGTCTATTATATAGTGAATTTGTGTTGATTACTGCATTATAGTAGCAAGTCGGGGGAAGGGAGGAAGGTAACAGGAAATTGCAAACAAGTCTATCTGCTTAAAAACGTATCATAGAACCAATCAAAAATTATTCTCTGGGTTACACTCCCGCTCCCCCTTCGTCTATGTTTTGCAAACCAATTTATTTGGTCAAGTCAGAAAAGTTCGATCACTGAGTATTTTAATGCTAACATCAGAATTTATTCCCCGTAGACCCCAAATTCAGCTAATTCTCCCTGACTACAATACAAATATGTACTGCCCACTATATCTTAAGAAAATGATGGCAAAGAAAATAATGTTGGCAAAATCGATACAAAAAGCACTATTCAGACGCGTCGATCACCAGAGCTTGTTTTGATGCATTCATTCAACGAAATTTTAACAATGCAAGTCAGTGGTAACAAGCTTGCTGCCAGTTGAAAACACAAAATAAGGTTGGAAGTACAAGAAATCGATGTGTCAGTCGTTAAGTTGGGTCTAGTCGTGTAATGTTGTAGGGCTGAGTTGATAACGAGGATATGATGCAATATACTTTATTTGATTGTTGTCATATTTGGGCATTGTCTTCAGCAATGACATCGAGGTTATAGCGTTTAGGCGCATGGCACTTATAGTTAGCTGATGGAGTCACATCAAACTGCTTAAAGCCAAAATGCAGACCTTAGGGTTGCGCAGAAAATTTCCGAACCCAAAGAGAGATTTAGTTTGTATCTAAATGGTTTTGAACTTGATTTTTGAAACTGTATTCTTTGGTAAAAGCACAAAAAGCTTGGTTGATGGCAGATGGAACCATAGAGCTTCAACCTACGTCATACGTCAAAGATCCCGGATGGAACAAGAAATGGGAACAAGCAAAAATCTCAGAAAAGTTTGGAAGTACCATTAAAAAGATCAACTTGTCATAACCTGACAGAGGTCATAACAGACCAGCTTCTATCGCCTTCGGAGCGGAGTTGGACATACAAACCAACATTGGTCTACAACAGGATGACCAGTGTATTTGTGGTACGCTGCCAACACTTGACTACACCTCAACTAATGTCACCATCCTAAACCACCGGGTGGCACAAGCAGCTTAAAAAAATATGACGAAGATGATGATGATGATGATGATGATGATTATTATTATTATTTTTATTATTATTATTATTATTATTATCATCATGTATTTATTTTCTTATCTTATCTGTTTATTACAATCTTTTGCCGGGTGTTTACCTATAACCTAGGGCAAAAGAAGGATAAAGTGATGTGGGTTCGAATCCGGTCAGCGCCGTTAAATTGCAAGCTATTGTGGTAATGCTCCACTCTTTGAGAATTATATATATGTATATATACATATATATATATATATAAAGCTAAAAAAGTACACCTCATATTTACGTTTCGATATTATCTTCATCAGATTGTTATCTTCGTCAATCTGATGAAGATAACATCGAAACGTAAGGATTATATGTAATTTTTTAGCTTTATATAATATTTATATTCTTTCCACTCGGCTAGAACAGATTAAGATAGAATCTTGAAGCAATTCCGTCAAAGTATTTTGTTGTACTTTAAAAAGGATTAGCAGTGAGAGGTCCAGGAATTAATCGTAGGCGGGCAAAGTGTGAAGAAGATTATTTTAACGCTAGAAGTATTATGGATGCACATGGAGTAGCAATCATCTCGTATTCAACCATGTACACATTGTTAGGTTGACTTTTATTAGCATTCTAAAAGCCACCCAATCGGCCTATCTTGAATCAGGATGAAGAAGAAAAAAATTATGGAGAACCCTCGGCAAGCGGACATTGGTTGGGTAGCCCCCTCCCCTTGGATCGGTTATTTGGTGTAGCTGTCAATGGACTAGGGCAATGCACCCTCAAAGATATTTTCATCAAATACCTTCGTATTTTTACCATCATTATATCTTTTTCAGCTCTTTATGCCCCCACTTATACCGTTGACAAAACTGAAATCCTGTATGACTCAAATACAAACTTGGGGTAAAAGAGTGCATCAACAAAAATTATGGAAAATGGTAGTAAGAAAGAGTTCCAATATTTGAGTTACCCTTCTCATATGATTTGAGATATATCAACAGTCACCCTCTGAAAAATTCTCACTTTGTTCCGGGTGTATACAAACTTGCTGTTTTATACATAAACCGACCGTACTTTACAAAATGTTTTAAGAACCTTTCTAACTTCAAATCCTACATTGCTGTTCTTAGCTCGTTTTTTAGTTCTTTGTTACAAATGATACGACTCCAGTTGTTTTTAAAATTGTCAAATGTTGGCAGTTTACCAATGTCTATAACTATTTTATTCCATGCATTTATAGCGGTGTAAAGAAAACCCTTGTTGGCAGATCCAGCTTTATACTTAGGAATCTGAATGTCTTTGGAAGGCTCGGTATTATACTTGCCGTGGCAAGACCTTGATTCAAATTTTGCAGGCCCTCATGACCTAGTTTGCTTGAGATTTTGTAGGTCCTACTACCCGACCAGGTATGTTATCTGAGCATTTTCTATTATTGAATAAGCCTGGTTTGGATGACGTTGTGGAACTCTCAGTTTTGTTTTGTAGATGTTAATCCCAATAACATCAGACAACGCATGTGTTTTTTAACTAGAGGGAAATATACACTGTAAGATTGGGATAACGTAAAATATTCTTTATATTTCTCAAAACTGAAAAATCTTGAATTTGCCCTCTATTCCAGTAAATCATTAATCCCGTCTTAGTTCTCATCATTTCTAATTCTCGGAGATCAAGTGTGCTTAACTAGTCTTTATTTCAGGATTACTATGTTCTAACACGTGTTCTATGACCTTCATGGGATGTGCTACAACCATATACTTGAGTTTATTTGTTCCCATCTAATTCAAAATTTACGTAGTTCTTGAGGTGTGCCTTTGATTTCTTTTGTTGTATCATTTGATGCTATCGAACGTCATCAGTACATATACTAGCGCAGCTATCTGGAAGCCCCTTTCATAAATACCCAAATGGAATGAAAAGAATGGATCCTAAGCTATACCCTCAAGGGATGCCGCAGGATCTTCAGCGATTGACTGTTAGCCGTTAAGCAAATAGAAGTGTACTTTCTCTATTAAATAAAATTCAAACCAATTTTCGGCTCTTCATCTTATTCCATATGTATAGGTTTTCTTGATAATTATTTAGTGAGAGATCGTATCACTTTTTGACTGCCTATCGAGATTAATTTAACTTTTATCCATGTTTTAAGCCAGTAACCGGTGCTAGATATGAACGATCTTACTTTCGAATTGAGTTTAAAAAGACAGTTTTCTCCCTTATTCTTGGCAAATCCTACTCAGGACCAAAAATTTGAATAAATCTGTAAACTATCACAGGAATACCGGCCTTATGACTTTTGTGTGCAATTTCCGACCTGTATTATTTGTTATAATGTCACCTGCAACTATGCTAACGCAGCATTCCTGAGTTTCAACCTCACTGGTTCGGTGTGTGTAAAAGAAACGAAAAACAGGGGGGGAGGGGGGGCACACAGGCCTAGGCCTAGTTATTCCAGGAACTGTTAGCACCAACTAAACTGAGTCAAAAGAAACTAATTGCGCTCGACTTTCTTCTTAAGATAACGTCACGTGTTATCTATTAAGTCGAATGATTAACTTGTTCCTTAATTACTAACGACTATTTTATAATTTGTTTCAATTTATTATTTACTACATGCCTTCTTCTTTCCAATTGTAATAAAGGGAGAGCAGTTACCGCATTTTCCCTAGGTTTAGTGCCCCACAACGTTTGACAGACTGCAAGACTGTTTAAATCTCGGCAGGGTTTAAAGATTACCTTTACCATACTTATTGATAACAAAAAGATTCCTGTGCCAGCTGCGAAACGATTTCCATGTAAAATTGAATATTGCATCAAATACTGCAACTGGGAGATCTATCTGGTATCGAAAGCTATTCTTATGGAAAAAATTATTTAACCAATATATGATTTTTGCATTTAAATCCAACTTGTAGTGATTTTTGGTATAGAATCAAGGTATCTACTGTTAAATTAACAAGAAACGTTCAAGAACAACCGATTTTTGATGAAAAACAAAATAGTGACTCTAAAACTTCCATCCTGTAATGACCTATAAAGTCTATCCAGGAATTTTTTAAGGCAATAAAACATAATCTCCCTTGCGAGTTACGAAGATCTGAAGTAATGTTTAAGCACATTCTACTATGATGTAACAGCAGAGACGCTTATCGTGCTGATGCCATCTGCCTTGTCTTTAAACAAACATCATTATAGAAGGAAATCTCTTTGTTTTTTTTCACACAAAATTTGGAATTCGTATCTTGATCTCATGTTTGCACTTGAAACCGATTTGATCCAAGCAGGAGACATTTTTAAATACGTCTATGATCTTGCTGTCAATGCCACTGTTTTGGTTAATAACGTTGTTTTTAAATTAATAGCCTCAAAGTTGGTAGTTATTTTCTTAGAAACTGTACCTCACCTTTCCAGAGCGTACTATTTGCACGGATTGCTTTGACTCTTGCCCTTCATTCAATTTTATCATTCATTGTCATGGGGAGATCTTCTGGTGCACAATTCGAATCTTTGGATGATTATTTGATACGTTCTGCGTTGTCTTCCTCTTTTAATCAACCATGCGTAGGATTCCATAGTAGAACCACGCTGATGATCTAATATTTTTGCCCTTCCACAATGTCCTGAAATAGTGTTTTCCTTTCACAAATAGTTTAGACGATTGATAGAATTCGCCATAGTTCCTTTTCTTGGTAGAGTAAAGTTTCCAGGAGAGGTCGAGAGCCGTTCTTAGCATTCTAGTGCAGGTTCGGTCAAGTTTCTTATCAAACATTTTATTTAACGTCCATCTACTGTTACCATGTTGCAGCACGTAAACAACAGTGGCGTCGAGTAAACTTATTCTTTAATTGGTCAGATAGGTTTAGCTTCCGCATAGCAGACAGCTTGTCTCATGCGGTCCATGCCTCAGCTATTCTAATGTTGATGCGTTCATTGCTTGATGTGTGGCGACGCTGATAGGAGCGATGATTACAATTAAGGCAGCCAACAACTCTTGACAATTCAGCAAACTCGCAACAATACTTTATTTTGTGTCTCCCCAAGTCATGTAAAGGATATCAAAATTGTTGGGCCGCTTACATACTGCTGTTAGAAAGCTGTCAAGTACAAGAGACAAAAGAGACTATTAGAGGCTAAAGTCACAGAATAGTTAAGATTTACTAAATTATGGCCGAAGTCTCTCAAATTATTAGACGCACCATATTTTCAGCTTTCATAAACTTGAATCTCAACACTTCTTTCCTAACCTTCAACAGCATTTGCAACTGAAGACTAAGCAATGTGAATTAACCAGCACAACTAAAGGAAGGCGGGTGATATACTTCAACATCAGTTACAGTAATTCTTAAAGTGGGTTATATATGTTTCTCTACACCTCCATTTACCATTCCATCATTTCGACACTCATGAGTTATAAAAGTTCCTCGCCGTAAATAGGAATAGATTGTACATTGCAGATAGACACTTCCAGCTCCGTGGAATTTTCGTTTCCCCTGAGCTAGTTGAAAGGAATATGTTTACAGGCAGCTTTTCGGGAATTGTTCGTACAATAACATTATTGATATCAAATACCCTGCAGCTGCGCAGAACTTCACTGAAATATAAGGAATTCGTGCAGATCAGTGATTATTAATACAGGTCCTGGTATTGAGAAGATATTGTGAATTCTGCGTATATGATTTTCTTTGCACCTTCTGGTTGCTTGTAGTAGCAATACATGCCACGCGATTCTATTGTATTCTTAAGACAGCCAATATAAAACCACAACAACTCTGAAAACAAGGCTTGTTTCTAGTTCATCTCCTTTCACTCACAACCGTTCCATTAAGACTGCCGGCTATTATACACAGGTTGCTTTAACTAAACAGCCGTATTACAGTTAAAGCTGGCCCCATAATGTAAGATTTCCTACGATACAATTTCGCATCGAAGGTTATAGCAGACCATCGTATCGTACCGCAGCCTATAGTAGGATGTTAAGCTAATTATGCACAAGATAAACTGCGCATGTTCACAACATTCTTACTTACAACTTCCTTACGCTCTGCATTTGTTACAGCTCGCCTCTGTTACCAACCTTTTGAATAACTTCATTCACTTTAATGTTTTGATTGTCACCTTACATTGGCTAGAACGATGGGGGCAAAAGTCTCGTACGTTTTGTCATAGTACTTTATTGCAGTACTTGCGAGTTGGTCTTTAACTTTAAATTGATACATTGTCTCTTGTTTACAATGAACCACTAACCTATCTCTATGATTTAATACTATACCTCACCACGTAGCCGAAATGTCTTGAAGGTCTACCATTTTTAACTCTAAAACCTTTCAGGGGCCTAAAATCTCCAAGGTTCAGCGTTGGGTTTCGTATGCCACAATTTAAGAGGTTTTACTCCAACGTTAGTAGTTACCTTCATTACAACTTTACTACTTATACGGTATGGTACCTTAATTGAAAAGTGAGAATAAATCATTGCAGTCCATGATAAACTCAATGATGCTTGTTTATTCTCTCTTTCAACTTTATCAAAATGTTATTGTCTTTGTTAGTATCTGTACCGGTACGAAAATGGAAAACCTTTTCCATCGAAAAGGAGTGCACGACCAATATCAGGGCCAATGAAACTCAGAATTTTGAATGCAAAGAAAAGTAAATGTAGGGCATTATCCGTGATGATTATTGCTAATAATAAACTGCGACTTCCCTGCTCCTAAAAGCAAGCACAGAACAACTAGCCTGCTTTCTTCTTGTGCTAGATGTATACGTTCTACTTAAATCAGCGCTTCGTAGTGAATTATTGATGCCTCCATACCTTTACATGATGCAATGCAGTGCCTTATTAACGATGAATCTAAATATTGTCACTTAAAACGCTCACAAAGGATGTTTTTTGGAAAATTTAAGCTCTAAGATGGGATCACAGGCTGAAAGTCGCTCTTGAGGCATCTTTCAGGGCCTGGGAAGTTGTATCTTGCCTTCTAAGAAAGCAATTGGATTTTTTACTTCCGGAGCTTCATCCCTCGGTCTAATATGCGCCATCAGTTTGAAACTCTGGAAACCTACTTACACAAATTTAGAATGAAACTGGGCTCCGCGTTGCCCTGTGTATCATCAAAATGCATAATATTTTCAGATTAATCGAAATAAAAGTTTTAAAACGCTTTTGCATTTTTCTCTTATATCAGGATAATGCTACTTATCGTATCTTATATCAAAGCTACTTTTTGTCGGTCATAACAAAATGATTCAATATCCTCTGTTAACGAAAAATGATGTTGATTTACGACATACTTGTTAATCTGGCATTTGTATTTTTCAAGCACAATTGCTTCATCTAGCTTTGCCGAGTTGTATTCCAACAGGAGTTTTTGTAAGTTAATAGATCAAGCGACTCAAGAGTTCCATCTTATTTAACTTACGTTCTACTAGTTGAAACGGTAAGTGTTTGATAGTAAGAGTAGTTTTCTGAGGTTTTAAACACTAGTTTTCAGACTATTTTATCGTGTCGTATTGGATTAATACCTAAATCCGTGAAAGAAGAATTACTGTGAATATAACGCTATTCAGTTAGGAGGTTCAATTTACATCCCCCTCCCGCCTATCTCTCTCTCGCTCTAAATTCTCATTTAGCCGTTCTGGAGTCAGTCCACATAAAAGCAAGAAAACCTTTACTATGCAGTCAAAAACAATTCGTTTTCTCACTAGGCCTATTTAATTAATTTTGTTGTAATGGACGTTGATTGTTCCAAAAACACAAGCCATCCAGGCAGTCCAATTTCTGATTGGCTCCTTCAAACTACAGTTGGGTATACTCTTTCACACATTCCATTTTGGTGTACTCTGAGGAGTGTCAGACGAAAAAAGCTTTTCAGTACACAATGTTTTCTCTATTTCGTACAGTATTGTCAAAGTATCTCTGTATAAGTAAATGGTAGAAAGCTGGTTGTTGGTGACTTATAATATTTACGTTTTGGAAACACATTGGTTAACCTCACCCCACAACACCAGACACGGTTAATCTCTGAAACCTGGTACTCTGGATTTTGAAAATTCTTTCAGATCTCTCCTTTCAGATCTCTCCTTACTAAACACTACGGCCAAGCAGCTTGAGTTCTCATTTAACTAAATCCAATCCTTAATAGGTTCCAGATCCCTTGACATACTTGCACATAACTATCCTATCTTAATCCAATATTGTATTTCTTGTTACTTGGTATATATAATCGTGTTTTTCCAAGTTTTAGTTATTTGACGATGCTGATTATCAGCAGATACATTGCTTCGCTGTTGGTTGAATAAATTCGTGCTCCCGACGCTGAGTGTAGTAAACGAAGTGTAGTCAGTTATTTCCAGCCTGTGCCGAGCGTCCCTGCCGCAAGCCACCCCTTACACTCAGATTTGGAGGCCTCAAAGTAACGTTTACCCTTGGAAAATAGAAGATCAAATTTTCAATCACTAGTGGTTAGCACGGTGTTAGACCGTACCGAGGTCAGAAACGGGTGTTGGTGTTCCTGTTAGTGTAACCCGCAGTTAGTTCTGTTATCAGTGTGAGAGGAATAAAACACTCCGCAATAGAGTAAAATAATATCAGGCCCGGCATTAGAGCTCGTAGGAAAAAATCGTACACGTTTAGAGGAGAACAAACTATGATGTTTTATAACATCCGACTTAGATGGCCACTACAGGCGAGCTGGTTTTGTGCCGTTAGTAATACTCTTACAGTGATAGAAATTTTGATGGCCATCACTTCACAACAAATCTGTTTACTATGCCTCTGTAAACTTTTGCTACCCCTAATTATGTTATACAGTGGAACCTCGCCCAATATCAGCCCCGCTAAGAGAACACCTAGCTTTAGAGATCAAGTAGGGCTCAGAACAAATATTTTCCCCATAATTTTTACTTTAATTAAACCTCTCTGAGAGAACACCTCACATCCCGATCACAGATCAGCCCAAAATTCAGAACAAAGGATCCCGAAAACCTCTCTAAAACAGAACACAGTCACCATCAGACACTACGAAATGAACCTCTCAAATGTTAAGATGGTGTTACTCGGTCATAAAGTAAATCATATAAGACCCCCTGTTAGAGCCTGTAGAAAAAATTGTACACGTTCAGAGGAGAGCAAATTATAATGTTTCGTAACATTTATCTTAGAGGCGAGCTGGCTTTGTAATTAGTAATACTCTTGTAGTGATGGAAATTTTGATGGCCATCGCAACAAATTTAGTTACTACGCTGTTGGAACCTTCTGCTACCCTTGATTATGTTATATTCGGTGATCACGCTTACAGGAATTCACACGTAATCCATATATATTCGAACCATATATGATCATGATGGCTGATTACTGCTGGTCTATTAAGAGAGACTGCTCAGACATCAAAAACAGAAGGAAGTCAACGAAAAGGAAATTTCTTCCTTAGTTAACTGCAAAAATAACGTTTTGTAAGTATTTTGTCTTAATTTTTTTGTCTCCTGTTTATTTTCCCTCTCGTTTGGTTTGCTTGAATTTATTTGCATACTCCTTCATATGAAAACAAGGTCAGGCGCCAACTTTGCCTTAATTTTATCATATTTTATATATTATATTTTTGGTCAGCGAATATATGGGCACGGATTCTGCCCCATAAAATCATAGGATCTATTCTAGCTGCAGTCTTGAAACTCGGCAAGGTGACAAAGAACATGCTCCAAAGAAATTAAAATACAGATTTTTGGTGATGATCGGTGACATCATCATATTTATTGGCTATTGGAATTTGGCCATTTTGGCTAAGATATTTAAATAGGAGAATGAACCAAATTTTTTAACAGAATGGCCCTGAAATGAATCTGATCACTTTTTAAATGCATTTTTCAATGAATGATGGAGGAGAATGATGCCATCAATTTTACAGTCAAAACATTCTCATGTTGGCCGAGTGCCAACTTTGACCAAAATTCCAGAAACAAAACGGCCATAAACTTGGACTGGGTCATCATATACGCCTGAAAACTGCAGTAAAACTGTAAAAATATTCCTCAATAAAAGTAAAAAAGCTTTGAGTTCATAGATGGTTCCCTTTGAAAGATATTCGGGAGAAAACCGAGACGGTGGCGCCAAACACCATAGACGAGGTGGGAACAAATGGATATCATTTTTGGATTCAGCGCAAAAAATTGGTCTAGAAACGCTTTATCTTTAAAGAAAACCAGAGAGTCCCAAAAAATTGTTCCCCTGTGCTATCGTTAACGTTTACAGGCTTGACTCACACAAACAGCGTTTAAACGAGACCCACTACTTGCAAATTGTTGACTGCATAATTGATTGGAGAGACTCCACGACCCGTACCACTTTGGTTTTTCAAATTGTTGGTATCGACGAAATATAACTACAAGTTGTTATATACTATAACTAGTATAAGGTAATATCAACACAGAAATGAAATGCTTCGACTGGGCAACCATTAGGGCCTAGTGGACTACAACAGTGAATCAAGTCTTGGGATGCACTGGCTTCCACAGCAACTGCCTTTACTCTAGTATTATGTATCAAGATAGCGTGGGTCACATACACATACACAAATGAACTAGTTCTTCAAAGCAGGTGTTTACTTTCACTAGTTCCATTCCCCCGGCATACAAAATTATACTTCATATGATTATCAGCTTAAAAGTAATTATCGGATTTCAGGATAACAGTGCGCAAGGAGTTCACTACGTTGATGAAAAGTATCTCTTACCTACTGAAGCTAGAGTTTTCCAAATGAACCTTAGCTTTGTAAAAAGACAGGGGCTCTTATGTACTAAACAGTAGACCAGAGTTTCGATTGATGTCAGCGCAGAAAAGAGTTAGACTACTTCCCTTGAACGTTACCTGTAATAATAACTTAGATTTCACGGTTAGCCTAGTTGAACAAGTTCTCTGACAAAATTAGCCGCTGTTTATGCAACTCAAATAGCTCTCACGAAGCTGGCCCTGTAAGTGAAAAATTTATATGACAATAAGAATGCTAGGTGAGGTGGAATACGTTAGCGGCTTCTCTCAAGGGGGGCATCGCCGCCTTTGCCCTCTTTACCTTCGTGAGCGTCCAGTAGCCTTGTACATTTGGCATTACTAAATACGATAGACCTATTGTTTAAAGCTGAGACGTTGGCTCGAGATGTTCTATTTCCCTTGATTTGAGTAGAACTACTTCGTTTCGACGGTTCAATAATTACGTCAAACGTGCCGATTGTGACTGTGACACCCTTGTGAACTCTTCAACCCTAAGAAACACAATGATAATATTTCGACTTATAGAATAAAGAAATCTCCATCAAGTCCAGGATACTGTCTCATGCTAACGGTTAAATGCTTGAACCACTAGAAAGGCTCTGATCTCACCACTGGCTTTAGTTGAACCAAGGTCCGAAGAATAAAGGGTTATTCTTTCGACCTTGGTTGAACGAGTTGTACTGATGAGCCAGCACCAAAAACACCAAGTAAACAATTGAATTTCGCAATTAACTTCAGCGAATTAAACAGTTCACATCGTTTTTCTGAGCTGCACAAATTCCGTGAAAGTACTCCTCAATACACATAAACTTGCCCAACGATTCTCAATAACTTGCGTCACGAATTATACTTCCTCTCCACAGCCAACTCGATGCACCCTAAGGCAGGGACAGGGGAACAGGGGGCAGAGGGGGTCATGCCCCCAAGATTTGCCAAATCTCAATTTTTTCTATTGACACTTTTCGTCTTTATCAAAATTTTTGAAATTGATTGCGACAGACATCGTGTCTCATTTACAGCAAGATATTCATATCGACATGAAACACCCCTTTCTACACAATGAACAGACACCTTAGTGGAATGTGAAAAAATCAGCCTACTTATGTGGCCAGGGGCCGGAATTTATGTGGTAAAAAAATTCAAAAATATGTATTTATTATTGCCTAAATAAGTGGTTTTATGTGCTAAAAAACGCCCAAATGTATGTATATATGTGCAAAAAATCATCAAAATATGTATTTATCGCGCAAAAATTGGACAAGAATTTGCTAACTTAATACATTTTTATTTGAAAACTAATTTATAACCATACTAAAGTATACAAAACGTCAAGAAAGAAAACACAGACCAGAGTCCATTTAGGAACAATTAATAGTTAGTGATTGAAGAATAGGGATCAGTTTCTTCAAGCCTTTGTTCTGTTTCACAATCGTGGAAAACTTCAAAGACAGGGCTAAGTCATCTGCATTTTGAGTCTCGGAAAAAAATATGTGTTTTATGTAAAATCCGGCCCCTGCTTATGACACACTAGCCTGCGCGCAGACTATCCTAGCTGAAGATGGATATCCACTTCAACTGAGACAAGTCAGCACGCAAGCTAATGACACACCGAATTCTGAGTTCACTCAATGGAGGTGCAGACATTCAACTCAAAATATGTACGATTAGCATTGGAAGACTGTGCTTGACGGGGCCATTATGCCCAGTTCATGATACATGATGTCTTTTTCATGGATAACATTGTAAGCCAAAAACCCTGGAGGATGTAGTTGTACTACGGTTACTTAAAGAAAAAGTTACCTTGCTTATGATAAACCTCGAAACTTAGAGCTAAGATCAAATATGGTAGTCTTGCCTCTTTCTAAACTCGGAACACTTGTCATCAAACAGGCATCGAAGCCTGTTGCCAACCTCATGAAAAGAGCTGCTAAAAGTAATGATTATATGAGAAGATTTGCGCTGGTATTCCCTGCACAAGGTAGGCTTGTATGTATAATAGGAGCATGCTTGTAGTAGCAGCATGCTCAATGAGTATTAGAAACAATGGATATATTTTCATTTAATTTCTTTTGAGACTGTGCTGCCCGCGCGCGCGCAACTACTGTAGCAAATGTATAGTGGGGTGTGTAGATTAGAAAAATATACTCTTTGGTGTGTGTGTAGATTAGAAAAGTATACTTTTAAGTTATATCCAAGAAAGTATGCATACAAGGGCGCCATACGACCACATTTAGAGTAGGCCTATGCCAGCAGTATGTGAGATTCACATCAGCTGAATCACATCCATCAGCTGGAACGTGTCCAGAACAGAGCAGCCCGGTTCGTGAAGAATAACTACGACTGGCAATCTAGTGTTACAGAGATGAAATCATTGCTGAGGTGGCCATCACTTCAGGAACGGCGATTTGTAGCCAGACAAACTCTGTTCTATAAAGCTCAACATGAGCTGGCGTACATCTGGATTCCAGGGTACATCCAACCTACAACCAGATCTCAAAGAAGCGATACACAATTCATACTAGTTCATGCCAATAGCAACCAATATCTGTACAGCATCATGCCAAGAACAGTCCGTGTATGGAATCTCCTCCCTATGCAGTTCACCACAGCCTCCATGGTTGACCAATTTAGGAACAGTATATGGCAGCTGATCAAAAACCACCAGATCAAAGTAGTCAACCCGAGGGGCACAGTAATCATGGAACATGGCATGGACAACCTGTCAGCAGGCCAGCCCCTCAATGTGTACTGAGAAACACTCAGAATCTTAATATTGTACATAGGCATGCAGTTTGTCTTTTTGTTTTGTTCTAAATTTTATTTGGCATGGCACAAAATGCACTGCAAGTTACACACAGCTGGCCATTTATGCTGTAGAAGCCCAGGCGTGTAACTAGATAGAAGTAGAAGTACGATTATGACTATAGAATGAGGCCTGCCTCCTGTGTTGACGGTATAGAAGTGCTCCCTCCATACCTGCGCTACATGGCAACACCATCCATCAATATTGTAATTACATCATTCAACAATGTAGTGAGAGTGAAACCTACATGTTATCAGGGACCATAATACAAATGTACATTAAAATGATTCTGAAGAGAATTTTTTGTAGTGTTTGTCACCTACTGAAATACACTCTAATGACTTCAATGCCTTTCATATCACATCATTGATTAACAAGATCTGTCTCTCTTACAGTGTATCATCGTTGGGAGCAGATAGTGCGTATGAGGTTGATGGGATTTACTGGGAAGCTCAATGTCAAACCCCTCAGTGATGAAGCAGCTGTAGATCTTGGAGCTGACATGCTTGGAGAGTTTATTATATTTGGTATTGCAGCAGGAGTTCTTTACTTTGAAATTAAAAGAGGCCAAAACAAGGAGCAGAAGAAAGAAGACGAACAGAATGCTAAATTATCAACACTTCAAAATCAGATTGTTATGCTGGGTATACAGCTTGAGAAACAATCAACACAAATACGGGAATTATCAAGACAACAATTTAAACAAGAGCCAGCTAAAACACATCCTGTACCAGTTAAGTGATTAGATATGATGTTGTTATTAGAATCTGTTAATGATAGCAATGTGTGATGATTGCCTGAGTGCACACCACCAACTGTTAATTATGCATTTAAATATTTAAGTAATACATACAGTATAAGATGTATGTATAGACAGTATCTTATCATGATGATGATGATGATGATGATGATGATGATGATGATAAGATCATTATAATGAAGTTAACAGGTATTGTAAAATCAGGGATTGTTCACATATTAGAAATCAGGGATATGGTAGCATTTATAGGGTGGAAGTACATTGGCTATTGTGAAAGAGAGTCATAATTTACCATTGGTGACATGAGTAATGTAGACCTGCAAAACATGTGAACTATTGATATTATTTATATGGTAAGGGAACCATTTTAGTTATCAGTGTACCAATTTAACAGTTCTTTATATGATATGCATATGCATGGTTAGCCTATTTGAATTGACCTCAGTATAAAATATTAATGCATATATATTTGCATGGTGGGGTTAAGGTCTGAAAAAATGGTTTCAAAAGGTTTTAAAAGTTGTAGTATTTGGTTGTGGGTGATCAGAAGGGGTGATGTAGTCAAACATCATTCGAAATTGATTATTTAATATGTGGACAAGCCATCATATTGCTAGTGTACTACAAATATGAAGACACTGGATGTTGTGAAAATATTATTGATAGTGGAATATTTTGAATCCTAGTTTTATGCTCACTTGTGTGCATATGGCAGCCAATCACACTATGTAATTTGAAGTGCCTTTGGTTGACAAATGGGTAATTCCATGGTAACGGAATTACATTTGGGAGAAAATTTGATACACAATCTGGGATATTGTACACTGATAGATGAGCTGAATCACTAAATACTAAAGTACTTGCTTTATCAATTCATAACCAGTTAATTTATCTAGTAAGGAAGTAAATAATTGAAAAAGTAGGAGATATAATACTTTTCTAGTACAAAGTAAATATCTATTTGTTTCTTGGCCGATCTGCACTGAATTGTGCAACCCTTCTTCAGAAAGATACAAGTCTCCAAATATCTGACTTCCAGAAAACGATGGGCAACAGAGGCTCGTATAGGGCCCTGATTATGAATACGGGTGCGCCCGCCCGATGACGATGATGTTTATAATAATAATGATGATGGTGATGATGATATGGTAATGCGTGAAAAATTGCTGTATGTGTAAAAATATTATGTTGTGAAATATTGACGATGATGCTTTTTCTTGTTTTTGCGCAATTTTCCTTGGTTAATGCAAGTAAAATCTTCACTTACAATAACTATCCTTGCTTGTAAGTTTAGACTCTGTTCCCATTCACCTAACACTAGAATCTTTATATTTAACGAAGCTAGTTAAATTGGTCGTTTAGAAGCTGGAAACAACCTTCATCATTCTAAACAGTAAGTAGCTTGGACGCCTCAAAGTACAAAGAAAACAAAACCTCACTGCTTCTTCCATTCTATATTGGCTTTGTTATGACTGTATGTTCTGGACGAACCTATAATGCTGAATTAAATAAGCACAATCATTAGTTGTCGTAATAATAAGCTAATAGATGAAGATGTCTGGAACCTTAACTTTACGACAATAATTGTCGTGTGAGATTATGCTAAAGGTCTTAAATCATGACACTGCCTTTCTTCAATAGTCTATGCTGTTCCCATACAACCCGAATTTTGTTCATCTGTTTGTCTGTGTAAAGCTTTTAACTTAAGCTAACTCAATCATTCCCCTCTAAGGTTCGCAATCTCTCCCTCAGAAATAATCGGGACGTAAAGTTTCAAATGGTGAAGCTTATTGTTCAGTAGAAAAGATCAGTTAGTTGAAGTTGCCTTTTCTATTAAATCTGTGAATTAATTCGTGTCAAACAGAAAACCTTGAGTTTTTAATTTGTTTACATGTGTGTATTGATATTATGGATCACCAATTAGCTAATACAGAACTTAGAAAGAGAGCATTTTCTATAGTTTGTTTATAAATAGCCCGTTCAGTTTCTTAAGCATTTTACTTTATCAAAGATTAAAGTGCCTTGGATTGCCAAGCTATAACTGAACATGTTCATGAAAGCAAGCTTCGCTGACTTAAACTAGAATCAACTGTAGGCTAGAGCTACTATACCGTGCAAAATACAACTGAGTTCTAACTAGAAACTTTAAGGTTATTGATGTGAGTATTCTCCTCGGTTGATCAGTGTATGTATAATTTTAACAGCTGTTTAATGGTAATAAATGGTTAATCACGCGTATTTAAGGGCAGCACAAATCATTGACTCCTTTCTTACTTATAGGTTTTTAATTAAGCTGCCCAGTATTGCCTGCAAGTTGATTTGTTTGACTAAATCATAACGCATAGAATTAACTGGATCAAACCAGAGCATGGATATCTTCTTCTAAGCCGGTTATGTTGTGTTGTTTTTGTATAAATGCAAAACCAAGGAATTGTGCCTATAGAGTATAAGTAAACTTGAGTGATTGGGTAACAATAGAGGGAGTTTTCATTATCTTGAAAGTTGCTATAATTGTCTATGGATTCTATATACATCCTTTCGAACAGCTGAGATCAATATTGTCAGCAAGAGCAATGATTAGCCCTGGTGAGAATGATTCAAACTTTCATTCAAGCATGATTTGTGCAGTCTAATACGGATTACTTGAAGTTGACTCTATGTCTTACATGTTATCGTGGGGGAGTTTTACAGCTTTTTAATCTCGAAACAAACAAGAAGCCGAGCTCCTTGGTCAAGTTGGTACATGTTTCAAAAAACTAGAGGTGACGTCATGCTGGCTTTGCAAATAGTATGGCTTGCAAGATTCATCAAATGGCCATCCTGACCTTCGTCTGTAACTAGGACAGCTTGAGCGAGACAACGCTGTTCGACTGGCATGGATTTTTTACGTCGTTTGTTAGGATTTCAAAGGCAACATAATTATTCACTCACAGGCGAAGAAGAGGAAGGTATTGATTTGGTATTATACTTAGGCAACAAGTTAGTTGAGCAACCAAGTGCAAGTGAAATCCAAGGATTTATTCGTCATATACAAAACAGAACTAACCGACATCTGTTAGAATGGATGCCTACTCAATGCCGTCTTGTTTTCCAAGATCAGATCATGACTCTTAGGGATCGACGATCTTCGAAAATTATCACGAACTATCGTTTATCTAATATTGTTGTGTCTTGTGTATACGCTAAAGATCAAAAGATTCTAGCTATTTTTTACCATAATGAAGATATTAAGAATTCAGCACGCAGGAACACTGGTCTCGAATGCCATGTGTTCCAATGCGGATCAAAACTTCACGCTCGAACGTTGGCAGAAAAAATTTCTACTTCGATTATGTCGTCTTATCTTCAAAGACAAAAGGAAATCAAAGTTGAAAACGATAGTCAGACTTTAGCAAAGTACGTGACCTATGATAATATTGAGGAGGAGTACATGCCAAGCGATAAGCTTAAAAAGAAACAACTCAGTAAATCGAGAATACACAGATCACTCCGTGGAACTTCGAAAGGATCGACCGCTTCAACTGACACAAGTTTCGAAAGAGTGGTCGATAAGAACTACGATCAAGCTTACTCGACCGATACTACTTTAGATTCAAATGTCACCGCCAACAAGTGTTATCTAACTATATCTCCTTTAGCAACTGATGAGTGCTACTCAGAAAGTTCATTCGGCTGTGAAGAAACTGAATCTAGTCGAGCCTTTAGGACGAGGCAGCGGTACGAAGAAAATAAAACCAAGTTTCAGAGTTATTGTCACGTAGAAAAAACGCGCCCGTCTGACACCAAACAGCGTTTACAGTGCGAGAGACTGCGACATTGGAGAAGTATAGCCGACGATCATGAGTTATCTGACAGTTCCACGAGTACATCCAATTTTGAACGCACTGCTCGAATCAAAATTGATATAAAGGAATCACCTAGAAGAGATAGTATCGAAGCTGATATCAGCACTGTGGAGGACAGCGCAGTAGAGGATGCAGTTGTACACTCCAACGCTTTAGAACAAAATAAAAAATCAAAGAACGAATCCCTAAATAATCTCAGTCTCAAAGATAATGGGAACACAAAATACAATAGGGGAACAACAATAAAAAGGGAATCGAAGTCAGAGAAGCAACGACGTCGTAGAAACAGGGACAGTAATAGATCAAAAAGTTTTACGGCATCAGAAACTTTGAATCATATTCCAATTCAAACATTATCTTGGTATGGACAAAGAGGAGTTGCAAATTTTGATTTTTCAGACTCTGAATCGATAAAGTCATACAATAGTTCTCGAGATAAAGCAAATGATTATGTAAGACTTATACGACAGGGTGACAGTAGTAACCCTCTAGCCCATTCGGGGGTGCCCTCAATTGTAAGAGTAGCTCCCTCAGATGAGATAGATGATAATGATCCATACGATAAAAACAGTAAGAGTACGTCGTGCCACAGCATCGTATTAAGCAATGATGCGTCTACTGAAATTGGATTGGAATCAAAACAGCAAGAAACAGAGGCGTGTACAACAGACGACAAGGACGGTAAAGTAGCCATAGATAGACTGTCAGATGAAATGGTGGCCAGTACCTCCGCAAAGGAAGATTTATTGTTTGATACGGAAGAATCTGGAACTTTTCCAGATAGAAAAAGTACTGTAATCCATACTAGCGACGCACTACAAGTATTAGGGGAGCTTAACTTGGACAAAGCACATCTTCGAAAATTAAGAACCTTATCAGAAACTAATATTTAAGAAAATATTGAAATAAATGATTCAATTTGCTCTTACTGTCAATCTGCAATTAAAGAATATTTTTAAATATGGCACTTGATACAATTATTTTCTATTATGCGCTAAAGATAAACTGAGGGATTGGATAGTTAAGCAAGAATATCAAAATATAACGCCAGGGTCTTATATGTTGAAATAGAGTATATTAGTAATTTATCGAGAATTTTTTTTGTTTTTGATATTTTTACCTACACATGAAAAAGAATAGTGAAATTATCTTTCCTTAGTCGTAGATTGTTTGCAGATTCAAAAAGAAAGCAAGTATAGAGATTTCAATACTTTTGTACCTGAGAAATTGATAATGTTTATAGTTTAACGAGGTTATATTCGCTAAAAGTTTGACATTTGCGTAAAGGAAATGATTCAAATTGCAAGAGAGTTTACAAAAACACAGAGTACATGATATATAGACTGGAGTTAGACGAACGCGTCGGGAGGTAACATGGTAGATATAGTGGAGGCTTGCCACCATTAAGACGTAGAGGGGGTCAATGAACAGTCTAAATGTCACCCCCATGCTATTGAAAACCCCATTACTTGTTCACAATCAAATTATTGCTGCGATTTGCTATGACTTTTATTGAGGCCTACAAGTTTCTACAAGTTTTGCCTCTGTACTGAAGACAATTTGGCATGATAATAAATATCTCAAGTAAATCAAAAGTACGTTAATTAAGACAATTGAAAGTCACCTGATCTTGCATCCCGGTAAAAATTTGTTGTTCTTATTACCACAGTGACTCTTGTAGGTAATGAGGTTTAAGGGTAGTCAATTAAGCATAAAACTTCCGAAAATCACAGATGGCATTTCTTTCTCTAAGTACTTAGTTACCTTAGTGATAAAAATTGTACTATTGAAATTATTTTTAATACAACAAAGCAAAATGATATGAGATAAAAGACACAGAACAATTTTGCTTGGCATGCTGCAAGACATGAAATTGGAACTATGCACGAGTTCCCTTTATGATATCTATTCCCTTCATTATTATATCTGTTCAAATGCTGTTTTTTATATCTGGCTTTTGTTCACCTCTTCTACTTGTAATTTAGTTGATGCATAATTTAACTCAACTAGAAACTATGAATGTATGATATAGAAATTTGCTCAACCATTTTCAATTTCAGAAATTCATATATCAGTTTTGACTAAAGGATTTATTGCATAATTTCATAAACGCATACCATAAGATGGTTTAAGGTAATAACCGTTAGAAAGCTCTGATACAGAATGAATTGATTGAAAAGTGCATCACTCAACTTTGAATGCTTATTTGCACACGAGTGATCGCCAGCTAATATAAAGACAGATAGGCAGGAATAAGCTTTTATCTTTCATTTAGGAAATTCTGTTTGAGTAAGTCATACTCCTCGAAAAGTTCCACTCTTTCTGTCAAAACGGTCACACTGGTCAGTCTGTTCTAAAGTCTCTGCAGAACTTTGTCCTCAACCAAACCTTAACCTGGGACATATGGGAAAAGTCATTTGTAATCTTTTCTGACCTTTATCCTCTTATTTTCTCAGACATATTTAGAAATCTATTGAATATCTCTGGATTGACGTTTTACTATGCATGGCATTTGTCGTAGAGCACTTGTTTTCTGCGTTTGTAGAAATATCCGGTGTATCTGAATTACTGAGGAGTTCTTGTAAGTTTAAATTAAGTTTTTTAAGCTTGTTAAGAGTCTACGTGATGGCTCCATCTACCTCAGGACTGTAATATTTAGGCTTCAAATCCCTTCCAAGATCCCACTTAAACACGTCTTAGCCTATCAGGAATTTAAGCTGAGCAGTTGTTTGTAAAGTTTTTTCCTCCTGAGAAAAAGATAATTATTTCCGGGTATATTTTAAAACGCTCTATTATTATTATCTGATAGAAGCTATTATGGAAACAAATTAAAAGCAAGTTTACATAAGCTTTCATAAGACAGCAAATATCAAAGATCAAAGATCAAAGTTCAACTGATCTTGTTGTCCTTACCATTGTTATGAAAGTAGTTGATTTTAAAGTTGGTTTGAATTGACTCAATAAGTAAAACATATTGTAGCTTCTATAGAAACAGAGAATTCCAACAAAATTGAATTTAGATGTACAAACAAGATACAACAACCTTAAACAAATCCCTTATTCAAAATTCATCGTTAGTACGCACAAAGGGCCGCGCCATTACAAATTTTACAATGTTCTCTTATCAAGACTGCTTTGCGTATGCATATTTTAATAAATGAAAGACTCCTATATACAGCAGAGACCTGCAGTGAGAAACAGCTACGCATGCAACAGAAAAGTTACAACAATATACGATATTGTTCTCTTGTAAAATAATACACTATAATATCAAACCCCACTTTTCATTTTTCATTTATTTTTCATTTTTCATTTTTTCTACCGTTTAATACTAAAAGTGTGCCGATATTAGGTATCTTAGAATATACGGTTACAAAGTTTGATAACTAAATCACAAACCCCCCGTCCCCACCCCTAGTAGATGGAATGGGACCATTCTGAGGAAAATATGTTTAAGAATCTCATGAATCAGTTTTACTTTTAGCGAAACTCGACTCTTCTGTTCTTTAACCAAATCATAATTATCCTTAAATCGCCATAGCTCAAGCAGTTTCTTTTCAATTGAAATAAGGCTAAGTTCGAGGAAAAGATCATGGTATTAATAACAATAGTTGTGGGTCCTTATTCTCCGCAATGCACAATGCTGGCTCTTGACACTGGCTGTAGAACGTGGGATGGTCAGCACCAGCGAGTTACTTCAGTAGGATGTCTCTGTTCAATCAGTTACTGTAATAGTATCAATCCGAGCCAAAGGTGCAAAGTTACATTTACTGCTAATTTAGTTTATGACGTTTACAAGCTGTATATATATTGCTTAGATCTGAGTAACTTAAACCTGTCCACACACTAGGCCAGCAAAAACTCACCCACTTTACACCATCCACAAGTCCATTCGAAAGAACTACAAAACTGAGTTGTTTAAATATCAATGTCCTTCTTTACCTGCCTTGCTAAAACTTGCTTGAATATTAAATTTCTTCATTAAGTTTACATGCCAGAGTAATTGCTGCCATCCCTATGGATCATAGGGAGTCACGATCAACAGTCTTTCCCTGTACGTAAAAGATCAAAGAGACCGACGGGGAGTGAACTCTCTGTACATTCCTCCTCTGTGGCGCTACTTTGGGGTCGGCTGAGAGGAGTGATTCCCTCCACTCTTTGCTTAGTAATGTCCTTTCTTGTAATAAAAACAGAGAAAACAATAAAACAATAAGGACAAGAGAGTTGCGTATTACCTCTAAATTGTCAGAAGTTGTAACATCTTCTCTAAAGATAAAATAGAATAAAGAACTAAGTCTTTCGTTACCTTTCAGCCCCTCAGCTTTTGCTTTGGCATAGCCACACCTGTGTTAATAGGTTATTCGTTGCTAATTTTTCATTTGAATGTTGATATTGTCAAGCAAAGTAATAAACGTGTACAGAACATCTTGTACGTTATTTCTTCATGAAACTATCATTCTACATTTAATAACACAGTTATGCCAATTATTTTAAAAGTATCTTCAACTGTAAGTGGAATTCATAGCAAATACGACCATTACTGAAGTCAACAGGTTTTCTGTTTTATAAATATCACAGCGAACGCGTATCACATTACATGCACTAGTAGACATATTTCCTTACTGTAATTTCCATCATGTGACAACAAGCCATGAAATTGAGTTAAAGGTTGTATCTGTGGGCTAGAACTTTAAAAAGCTTCCAAAGTCCCATAATAGTAAACAAAAGATTTCATGCACCTCCTTAATGTAGCATTACATCTTTAAAACCATTAAGTGGAAACAGGAAGTTACGCTTCGACCAGTTTCTAAATTTGGCTCAGGGAATATGTCTTGAGGACTTTCAGGATTTTGCCGGAAAGAAATGTTGACTGGCCATGTGTAGAAAAGGCTCTTGTGGTCCTTACGGATATAATTTCGTATAAAAAGAGCATGTAGTATATCTAGTATGGGAAAATGACTCTAATTATATGTTTGGGGACATACTGTCTTGTCTACCAATCGCCTCGAGCAGAGTTACACCTGCTACCTCGACTTTTTATATGACTGTCGAGAGAAATCGAGACTGCAGGATAAGGACTTCTACTATTCTAAAGACCCCTTCGTATAAAAGCTCAGTATCGTTAGTGCCCCTATTCTAATTAAATGATTAAGAGGACATGATTAAGGGTTTCATTTAACGTTAGCAAGAGGAAAATATAACACGAAGACTTGTCAGTTTCAAATGAAAATATGGTTTTTACTTCGGTATATTGTCATAATTTAAGGTATGAGAATCGGGTCACGAATTACTTATTACGACATAGTACGACATGTAAAAAATGATAGGTCTGCAAAATTTTAGATTTAATTGTAAAATGTCGAGATTTTTCTTTTGTGCTTCCACTAATTTATATAGACATAGCTGGGATCAAGTTAACTGTGCGGGCGTAGCAGAGAAAAATTATCTGTATCCTTATGTGACTAGTCGAATCATTTTAACATAGTGGTGAATCAGGATAAAGAGAGGTATAGATAGCGTGATTTGACTATATTTGATTAAGGTGTACACAGGAAACTACCACTGATGTGCAGTGGGGCATCATTGGTAGAAACTGGGAGCCTTTTTTACAACATTTATATTGTACTACTGGAAATACCTAAGTTATCAACAGGCTCCTTAAATGTTACGATAGAACGAATGCCCCTGAAATTGTAATTAGGCTGTTATAAGGATTTGAGAATTTAAGGGGTCTCGTTGGCCACCCAGTTGTGGTGCTCATCCTACACTGGGTAGAGGAGGTGTTATTCAAGCTAAAGTCTATTTGACAGAGTGCTGGAGTTCACTTGGAGCTGTTTTGACAAAGTTAGAAACCTGCCCAATGTGACGATTGCGGAAAAAAATCTGGAAAGTGTTAAAGTAATTCTGTTTGAATATTGCACGAAATAGCGAAAACATTATGTCCTTAAAAGCTTTTTTTGCGTCTGACACTCCTCAGAGTACTAACGTCAGTATGACCGAAATGAAGTGAGAGAGTGAGAGAATATACCCAACTGTATTTTTGAAAGAACCAATCAGAATTTGGACTGCCTCTGGTTTTTCCTCGTGAACCATAATTTTCTTGCAATTCCTGTAGTTATTTGCTTTGTGTCTTTCTGTACACAATAATAAGTGTTCAAACCTGTGTCAACTATACGAGCCTTTAAATATCGCAACACCAAGGTTATACAACATTATATATTTTTACTGTAGTGCCTCCCCAAATTATGATAGTGTTTCTTTTTTTCACTAAAAATTCACTCTCTCTGTATTTATGTACGCGTTTAAATTTTGCAAGAGATTCTACGTTGTGACCAATGTATTCCACTTCTGCAATCCTTGCTTTATGTTCAACAAATCTCAGATGGAAATGCCAAAATTTTGAGGGCCATAATTCTCTGAACTTAATCCTAAAAACGGTATCCATGCAATTTTATATCATATTTGGTTACATCGATACAAAAATGTTAGAGTTGGCTAAATTCAACTGAAGGTGGAATTGTATAGTCTAAATTGCCGCTAATCCATTGGTTTAAAGTCGTAAGTAAGGTTTGCTCACCAAATACAGAAATTTTGCGCAGTTCTAAAGTCATATCTCACGGGAGGCATTTTGAAGAAAACTCCAATGCACATACTTATGTACATAGGGGCAAGAGTCATCCCATAGGTCCGACATTTTGGGCTTCCGATGCATTGTGATATAGTAAAGTGAAAAATGTATATGCCGATAAGAATGTCAGGTGGCGCGGAATACGCCAGTGAATTCTCTCAGGGGGCGTCCAACCTTTCCCCCCTTCACTATCATGAGCGACCCTGTATTTTGCACCGTTGACTGAGGTTATTGAAACAGCATAGAATAACGAACAAAGGAAAGAATCACGTCTTGTTGCGATGAGGGTGGCTACGTTGGATCAACAGTGGGTCTAGAACGTCCTTTACGCAAAAACATCAGTTCTTCAAGTCAAGTATGAAACTAAAGGGAAAAGTGTTCAGGGATAAGAATAACTGCGTCTTTGATATTCGTTGTCCAGTCATAGGGTGACATCCATGAAAAGAACCCATGCATCGCTATTATAATCTTACATTGATATGAGACTTAGCCTAACCAACGAAAGCTTTTCAGTTGTCACATTTAGTTGAAGCTTGTGGTCAGACTGAATTCAACTGTGAATTACCCTCAATGCACAAAAAAAGCGAGAATGTGCTTCCAACAATTAACGGTTTGAAAAGACTAAACCGCAAGCAAATGCAAAAGAGAGTCACAAATAATTTCCATCAGCCGACCGACCGTGAAAAATTAAACTGTTTCCTCTTTCCACATTTCTTTTACAAATATAACTATTGAACTAAATTATGCTCCTTGCATGAGCTGGCAATCCAATCGTAAGGCAAGACGTCTATATTAGATAAAAGAAGGCAACCATTTGCATCAAATTCTTTTATGCTCATGCATATTAATATTCTCTACGATGGCTAGCAGTATCTATATCTGTGCACGCCATATTTTCCCCCAGAACATCTTGTTTGGGTGTGGAGAGCTTTACACTTAAAGCGATTTGTTTAACGAAGACGTTTGCCAAGAGCGTGGAAAATGAAAATCTCTTTTCTTGTCCTGCTTGCTTTGGCAGCAGCGATTCATGCTGCCCCGATTGCCAAAAAGGAAGAGGGTAAGACTGTAAAATTTCAAATTTTAGCTTTTGTTTTTGTGGTTATGTTGTTCTTGCAAGCCTTCATGACGACAGAGTGTTTAGGACGTTGCTCTTGATTTTTGTGGCCTTTCGATCGTAGAAGTTTGCACCAATGCATTTTTTAACCCTCCAGATTTTCTTAACAGAGTGTTTGCACAGTTAACGATCGGTACTGCTGAGGCTTACGTCCAAGGGAATTTCTTCCTTGTATTCTAATTAACTGATGTTCTCCGTGTGCTTTACAATGGGTTAAGATTCCGAATTCAATGCATTACTTGTGCTTGTAACATTTTGTTGAAGAAGCATTCGAAATTGTAGCAACGTAAAGATTGGCCAGTTGTCCTAGTAAAGTCTATCTGAGTTAATCTTGTCTTTTGCTGGAGGGTATTTGACACTGAACAATTGTTTCTTGTGAGAGTTGTTAGAAATTGCTATTGAAGTTGTGGTAGGGAGGTGACTCTTTGTGAGGCATCTATTCCGAACGATCTTACTTTTGAGGAACATGTTCCTTCAGAACAAACCTGCTTACTGTCAAGTTTCTAAACTTAAAACAAACCCTGTAATTTTGCTGCGATATGTTCCTGTGTTTCCTACTTCTTAGATTAGCCGAAACAATTTTGTTAAACGTTCTGAGTGCATCTTTACAGTGTTTATATGCTAGAAACGTAGTCCTTCTTGGCACTAACACCATTAAGTACGAGTTTTCATTACTAAATAGTTGTTCCAATATTGTCTTTCCTCAGCTGCAGAGGTTGCTCTTGCAGTGGAAGATCATAGTGCGGTAAAGGCAGAGAGTAAGGATACCGTCAGTGCAGCAGGAGAGATAAGACCAGTTGCAATAAGTGAAGAAAAGGCAGCAGCAGAGAATGACGATACCAGCGATGCAGAAAGTGAAGCTGCTAGCGATGCCGAGACCGACGATACTGCTGAGATGTCCGCGCACGAGGACTCTGAAGTTGAAGATGACAATACTCCAGCTTTACCAGAAGACGAGGTAGAATTCAACGAATTTCAAGAAGACGAGGAAGAAGAGCCGGAGTCTGACGAAGAGGATTACAACGAAGAAGACGCGGAACTTGGTTCAGGAGAAGTTGACGTTGCCTCTGATGAATCTGCCTCCGAGGGATCAGGGGCAGCCGAAATTGCTTCTGATGAATCTGCCTCCGAGGAAGCAGAAAATGAGGATAGCGAGATCAGGGCTGACGAGAAATCAGTCCCCGAGGAAGCAGAAAATGAAGATAGTGAGATCAGGGCTGACGAGAAATCAGTCCCCGAGGAAGCAGAAAATGAGGATAGCGAGATCAGGGCTGACGAGAAATCAGTCCCCGAGGAAGCAGAAAATGAGGATAGCGAGATCAGGGCTGACGAGGGATCAGTCCCCGAGGAAGCAGAAGATGAAGATAGCGAGATAAGGGCTGACCAGGAATCAGAAGTAGAGGAGGCTACAGAAAGCAAAGAGGAACCAGTGTATAGCAAAGAAGCTACAGAGGATGACGAAGAAGAGACTGACAAAGCAGAAAAAGATGCACAAGAAAGCAAAGACGCAAAGTCAGAAAAGGAAGAAGATGAGACGGAAGAAGACGAACCAGAATACGAGGAGTCCGAGGAGGTGGAAAAGGAGAGTAGTGAACCTGAGGAAGATGAAGAACAAGAAGTAGAAGAGTCAGAAGAGAGCAAAGATGAAGGTGGGGAGTCCACAGAGGAGAATGATAAAGCAGAAGAGAATGAAGAGGGTAACACGGTAGAGAATCAGGTAGAGACAAAGAATGAAGTAGAAGCAAAGGATAAAGAAGTCAAGAAAGAAGAAGTAGAAAAAACAGATAAGGTTGCTGAAAAGAAAGAGCCGGAGGAAAACGAGGCTGAGAAGAAGGAGCCACAGAAAAAAGCATCACAAATGAAAGAACCAGAAAAGACAGAAACGGACAAGAAAGAGCCGAAAAAGATAGAATCAGAACAAAAAGAACCAGAAAAGCAAGAAGCAGAGAAAAAGGAACCAAAGCAAGTAGAATCTGAAAAGAAAGAACCGGAAACGAAGGAATCAGAAATGAAAGAGCCAGAAAAGACAGAATCGGAGAAGAAAGAGCCAGAGAAGACAGAATCAGAACAAAAAGAACCGGAAAAAAAAGAATCTGAGAAGAAAGAACCAGAAAAGGAGTCCGAGAAGAAAGAGCCCGAAAAAGAGGAATTGGAGAAGAAAGAACCAGAAATGAAGGAATCAGAAATGAAAGAGCCAGAGAAAGTAGAATCAGACAAAAAGGTGACAGAGAAAAAGGATGAAAGTGAAATCAAAGCAGTAAAAGATAGCAAAACTGAAAGCGAAGGAGAAGAGAGCGAGTTAGAATCATTGGATAATGACGAAGAAGAAGAAAGCGAACAGAAAGAAGCTCCAGAAGAAGCAGAAGATGAAAAAGAGGCAAAAGATGAAACCGTAGAAGAGTTGTCTGTAGAAGATATGCCAGTTGAAGAAGAGCCTTCCGAAGAAGAGCTCTCCGAAGATGATCCAGTTGAGGATGACGTAGCTGAAGATGAAGAATTCAAAGATGAAGAAGATGATTCAAAGAAGGAACCCATGCCTATGATGAAGTAAGAGGACAGTGAGAGGGAGCTTTGGAAAGGATCACGTGATCAATTGTGAAAGAAGTCAAAATTACAGTAGAAGTCTGTGACTAGTAGAAGTAGGGAAATAGGCACTAAGCAACTGAATGCACGTCATTTTATTCATTTTTGTGTCATTTACTTCTGTCGCAGGCGAAAAGGGCCATGCCTGCTATTTTATATTCGGTTAAATTTTTTGCGGGGGGGGAGGGGGCGGAGAGAGCGGTAAATTAGTCTGCGCCTTTTCTCGTGCTAACTGCTGTGACAAGTTAAGATCGATGGAAAATGAAATTCAGGGCCTTGAAGTGCGCAAAGCGTCTGTACGTTTGTACATTTTATGATATAACAAGGAAACGCGTAATACGACGTCAATGTTAAATAGTTCGCAAAATACGACGCTAATTCAAAATTCATCGCGCGAAAAGGCATCCCTCTACAGTGCGAGAAAAACCTTGGAATAATGGAATGCAATGCCTCGATACAGCATTGGTATTGAATTGCATACTGTTTGCATTATTTGGTGAGCATTTATAGCACTGAATCGGAATAAGTATAATCAAAAAGAAGATTAGGATATTGAAAAAAAGCACATGGCGGAGAGGAGCCGGTATGGAGGTAAAAAGGGACTTGATAGCAGAGTGCTTAAAGCATCGGAAGTATCAGCCAGTAGGAGAAGGGGGGCTTTCCACCCGAAACATTGTACTTTCTGTTCGTTACTGTACATGCAGCGGTTCTTGGGAGGTTTTGAAATATAGAAATTTCTGTTAAGGCACAGCAACCCTGACCCAATCAGCAATATCGAAAGTGGGATAAGTAATACTTCTGTGTAAGATATTTAAGTTCTATAAGTACGTACATATCCCCTTACTTATTAAGGGTTTATCATCCTGCAACAGTTACGCACCCTTGTACAATAATGCCGTAGATTCGAGACTCATATTTTCAAGATTCGAGCAAATGTTTTTCAAAACATCCTGCTTTAAATGGCAGAGTAAGTTTTAATTAAGTCTAAGATAGCAATGCCGAAATTGATGATTTTATAAATATTATAGCACTAAATACAGAAATAGGAGTTTTGAAATCAAAATGTAAGCGAGGAAAGAAAACACTCGTTCCATTCCATTAGAAATGGTTTAAAACCTCTATCGCACGTGGCATCAACCGATGCAAAGCCAGAGTAATCGTTTTGGATGATAAGAATATTAAAACCTGGTCTTCGAGGCAGTTTGAAGACATTGGTAACATTAACTCGTCACAAAAACTTCACTGAGAAAATAAACTTTGCAAAGTTAGGAAACTTGTTTTAACGCACGGTATCCATTCAAAGATGAATTCTACGAAGCATTTCCGCTTGCCCTCAGGATAAATGTCGAAATGCATATTTTAAGTTATGGTTTTGGCTTTGTTTTGTTATACCAGTTTATAATTTTTAGATTTTGGCCTCTTTTGAAACGCCAGCCCCAGCTCCGCGACGGTCCGCACGAACGCCGGCGGCGGGTTGAGGGCGAGGTAGAGGGTGCGGTCGGACTCGATCTCGCGGTAGGCGCGCAGGGCGATCGGGTCGAAGTTCTCGTCGGCTGCCCGGCCCGAGCGACCGAGCACGAGCGTATCGGGGCGAATCCCGAGCTCGGCCCGCAGGTCCTCGTCGGTGGCTGGCGGCTCGATCGGATTGGCGAGCACGCCGTAGCGCGGCCCTCGGGCCCAGCTCATCCGGTCGCGCAGCCAGCGGCTGACGAACAGCACCCGGTCGACGCACGGATTCGGGTCGCGGCCGCCGAAGACGTTGGTGTGAATGCAGAGGGGGACCCGGAAGCCGTGGCCGTTCTGCGGCGACTCGGGAATCCCGGAGCGGTGCTGGTGGAGGATCGTCGGTCGCACCTCGGCGATTCGGCGGGCGAACTGGCGCTCGTCGGCGTAGCGCAGCACACGGCTCTCGCCGACCGCGGCGACGAACTGGCCGAGCCGGGTCTCGTCGCACCCTTCGGGGACGGCGACGAACGGCTCGATGCGGCTCCGATCGAGGTGCGCGACCATCAGCAACGCGGTCTTTTCGGTGCCGCCGAGACCGAGAGCGTCGAGCTGATGCAGGACCCGTAGCCTCGACACCGTCCGCCCTCCTTCCCCTACCGTTCGGAAAGCGGACGCCGCGGCTTGAGAGGTGGCCCGGCCTCGGACAGCCAGCGGTGGACGAAACCGACCGTCGTGACCGCCTCGCGCCAGCCGATCGACCCGGCGCTGCCGTCGCGAGGGTCGGCGTGGCTGAACAGGCTCGAGATCAGAGGACCGACCCGACGGTCCGCGGCCAGCTCTTCGGCCATCCATAGGGTGTGCTCGGGCGGGACCAGCGGGTCGTGGAGCCCGTGCGCGAGGTAGACGCGCGAGTGGAGATCGACGAGGCGACCGCGCGGCTGGAGCTCGCGCAGGCGCTCCGTCAGGGGCTCCAGCAGTCGGTCCAGCAGCTCCGGGTCCATCGCCCCGGGAGTGACCGCCGCCCGGTACAACCGTCGGCCCGACTCTCCCAGACCCGCGGGCGGGCTCGACGACCGCTCCGAGGCGTCCCCCGAGCGGACCCAGCGCTCCAGCAGCGGACGCAGGATCGCCACCTCGCCGGCCGGCAGCCAGGCTTCGAGGTGATTCGCCATGAAGATCCACTTGCCGTAGGTGGCGATCGGGTAGTAGCCCGGCTCGGGCTCCGGCGGCTCCGCCTCGAACCAGGCGCGGACCAGCGCCTCCAGGTCGTAGTAGCCGCCGAAGGAGACCACGAACGGCACCTCGGCGCCGGCCTGGGCGGCATCGATCAGGCAGTAGCTCCCGGCGACGCTGATCCCCATCAGCCCCACCGGACGGCCGTCGCCGTCGCGCGCCAGCCAACGGCGAGCGGCCGCGATCCGGTCGACGCTCCGGGGTGTGATCCGCAGCGATCGGAGGTCCACCAGATCGGGCGTCAGGACGACGAAGCCGGCCCGCGCCAGAGCTCGGGCGAGGCGGACGAGTCGGGGGTCGTCGTGGCCGCTCACCGCCGCCCCATGGGCGAGCACGAGGCCGACGGACGGCTCCCGGTCCACGGGGCGGAACAGCCGGGCCCGGCCGAGCTCGGCGTCGACGACGTCGCGCTCGCTCACCTCGGGCCAGGGCCCGTCGGGGCGCTCGGCGAGCGCTGCATCTTGCAGGAAGCCGACGGTGACGGTCACCGGCCGGACCAGCTTCACCGCCGCGATGCCCAGCACCGCCACCAGCGCGAGCCCGAGCGCGGCTCGACGGCCACGGACGGTGGACCGGGACATGGGCATCCCTCGGCGGAACGGCGGCGCGGGACGGCCACCGGAGTAAGCTCTCGGTGAGGGTCGCCGAGGCGACCCGCGGACGGCGACGGAACCGACGGAGGGATGATGGCACAGATCGAGGTGACTCCGATCCGGGCGGGCGATCCCGCCGAGTACCGTGTCGAGGTGCGCGAGGGCGGCTCCGCCAGCGTCCACCGGGTGAGCGTCCGGGCCGCGGATCTCGACCGTCTGACCGGCGGCCGGGCGTCGGCCGAGGAGTGTCTTCGGGCCTCGTTCCGGTTCCTGCTGGAGCGGGAGCCGAAGGAGTCGATCCTGTCGAAGTTCGACCTGATGGTGATCGGTCGCTACTTCCCGGAGTACGAATCGACCCTGCCCGGCATGCTCGACGGCTGACCGGCGACCGACGGCCCGCTTGATCGCCCCGGGCCGGTATGCCACGATCCCGAGGTCCCGCCGGAGGTGCCGGCGGGATGGTGAGCCCGCGGGTGCAGCGTCGACGCTCCGTGCGTCGACCACGGAAGGCGGTGAGAGTCCGCTGCTGCCCAGCAACTGTGAACGGGGACCGCGGCCGCACGATGCCACTGGGTGCACCGGCACCTGGGAAGGCGCGGCCGACGGGACGATCCGTGAGCCAGGAGACCCGCCCGCCGGAGCTCGAGCCCGAGGGGTCGGAGCGACGTCGTCGCCCCGGACCCCGAACGTGACCTCCTGGGGTGGGGTCCGGGTTCAGCGCCGCACGCGTCGGTGCCGCCCTTTTCCGTCCCACGAGGAGGGGGTGAACCGTGCGATCCCTCTCTCCCGTCGGCCATCTCGGTCCCGCGGCGCTGCTCGCGCTCGCCGCCCCGCCGTGCTCCGCCGTGCTCGATTGCTTTCCCGACCGCGTCGACGCCTGGATCCCGGGCTTCGAGGAAACCGAGACCGGCTTCAACGCCGACCAGATGCCCGGTCTCGTCCTCGGCCCTCCGGGCAGCTCGTCTCCGACCACCGGGGCGCTGTCCGTGGTCTCGCTCGGTGCGGGCGGGCTGGTCGTGCTGGAGTTCGTCGACAGCGTCCTGGTCGACGGACCGGGCGCCGACCTGATCGTGTTCGAGAATCCGTTCTTCGTCGGCACCGTCCCGGAGTCGCCGTCGGACCTCTACTCGGTGTGGGCGGAGCCGGGAGCCGTGGCGGTGAGCGCCGACGGCGTCGAGTTCCGGGAGTTCCCCTTCGACGCCGACGCTCTCGCCGACGTCGGGCCGAACGGCACCCCGTCGGAGCACCTCGCCGGGCTGCTCGGCACCGCTGGCGTGACGCCCACCTTCGACGGCCCGTTCCACCGGCCCGACGATCCTCACGCGTGGGAGCCCGAAGGCACCGGGGGCGTCGCCGGAGCCGGCGGGGACGCGTTCGACCTGGCCGACGTGGGGCTGGCCGAGGCTCGCTTCGTGCTGATCCGCGACCTCGGGACCCGGGTCGGCTTCTCGACCGACACGCGCGGCCTCGACCTCGACGCGGTGGTCGCCGTGCACGCCCGACCGGCGCGCGATCCGATGGTCGATGCCGACGGCGATCGGCTCGACGATCGGCTGGAGGCGAACCTCTACGGCACCGACCCCACGATCGCCGACAGCGATGCCGACGGCACCGCGGACGGCGTCGAGGTGGCGACCTGCCAGGATCCGAACGGTGGCGACGGCCCGTGGTTCGTCCCCTCGCCTCGCCTGCGCGTCGAGGGACGCCCGACCGCTCTCGACTGGAGCACGGTCGGCGACGGCACCCTGTACGACGTGCTGCGCGGGCGGCTGAGCGAGCTGACCACGCTGCCCGAGGGCGCCTCGCTCGGCGAGCTGACCTGCCTCGAGGCCGCCTCGGTCGACCTCGATCTCGAGGAGGACGACGCCGACACGCCGGCCCCCGGCGAGGGTTGGTTCTACCTGGTCGACGGTGGTTCGACCGGGTTCACCTCCGAGGGCCGGCCCCGGCTCGCCGGCGACGACCCGTGCGCGCCCTGACCCGCGTGACGACCTGCGGCCTCGGGCTCGGGCTCGGGTTCGGGCTCGCCGGCGTCGCCACGGCGCGCCCGGCCGAGCCCGACGCATCGCCCCTGGCGGTCGAGGCGACGGTCGAGGTGGAGGCGAACGCCGAGCTCGCAGAAGGGGTCGATCCATCCGTCTCCAGCGTGGTGCTGGAGCGAGACGAGCTGGAGCGACCGCTCGCCAACGTCGCCGAGCTACTCCAGCGCGAGGCCGGTGTGCGGGTCCGCCGCTACGGCGGCCTGGGCGAGCTGGCGACGCTGTCGGTGCGCGGCAGCACGCCCGAGCAGGTGCCGGTGGTGCTCGACGACCTGCTGCTCAATCCCGCCAGCGGGGGCGGCGTCGACGTCGGAGCGCTGCCGGCCGGCCTGCTGGAGCGGGCCGAGCTGTACCGCAGCTTCACGCCCGCCGAGGTCGGCGGAGCCGGCATCGGCGGGGCGCTGCGAGTGCGCACTCGGCGCCCGGAGAGCACGCCGCTGCGGGTATCGGCGGCGGCCGGCTCCTACGACACCTACTCGCTGCGAGGTGGTACCGGCCTGGAGCTCGGCAGCAGCGCCGCGATGGTCGCCTGGGACCTGTTCCGCACCCACGGCGACTTCGAGTTCTACGACGACAACGGCACCCCGTTCAACCTCGAGGACGACGCCATCGAGCGCCGGCTCAACAACCGAGTCGACCGGGCCGACGGCCTGGCGCGCATCGAACGCGACGTCGGCGCCGGCTGGCGGATCGACCTGTCCGACACGTTCGGAAGCGAGCGGCGCGGCGTGCCGGGGCTGTCGACCCTGCAATCCGAGACCACGACCTCGTCGGTCGAGCGCAATGCCGCCCAGCTGCGCGCCGTCCGCCGTCCGCGCGGCGCCGCGCACGAGATCGCCTTCGGGGTCGCTCACACCTACCGCAGCCAGCGTCAGCGGACCCGGCAGCTCGGGCTCGGGTTCTTTCCGATCGACGCCCGGCAGCGGCTGACCGGGTGGAGCGGGTTCGGTCGGGCCGGCGGGGCGGCTTCCGGTCGTCACCTCTGGAGCGCTCGCGTCGACCTGCGCCACGACGAGGTGGAAGGCGCCGGCGGCCTCCTCGGGGGGACCGCGGATCGATCGCGCCGGACGGCGGTCGAGCTCGCCGCCGAGGACCAGCTTCGAGGCCGCGACGGACGCTGGCTTCTCACCCCGTCGCTGCGCTACCAGTCGCAGACGAGCCGACTCGACGGAGCCGAGACGCGGAGCGACCACTGGGGGGGCAAGCTCGGCTTCGCCTGGAAGGCTCACCCCGCGCTACGGCTGCGGGCGAACGTCGGCCGCTATCTGCGTCTGCCGTCGCTGTCCGAACTGTTCGGAGACGGCGGCGCACTGCTCGGAGACCCGGCGCTGGCACCGGAGCGGGGCCGGGCGGTCGACCTCGGTCTGGTCTACGGCCCGTCCTCCCCCGGTCCGCTCGACGAGCTCCGTCTGGAGACCAGCGCGTTCGGTACCGAGACCGACGACCGCATCCTCGTCCTGCGGGTGTCGCCGCAGAGCGCATCCCCGCTCAATCTGACCTCGACCCGGACCCGGGGCGTCGAGATCGGGGGACGGGCGCGCTGGCGATCCTACACCGGCTGGCTCGAGACGACCTGGCTGCGCTCCGAGCAGCGCTCCGGGCCGTCGGCCGGAGCGCCCGTGCCGACCATTCCCGAGCGGACCCTGTCGGCGGGTCTGGCGCGTGCCTCCGAGCGGTGGCGCGTCGAGTACGTGTTCGACTACGTCGGCGAGGACACGGTCGATCTGGCAGGGTTCGAGCGGTTGCCGTCGCGCTACATCCACGGCGCCGCGGTCGAATGGACGCCGCGCCGCGGCCCGGCGCTCCGGGCCGACCTGCGCAATCTGGCCGACCGCCGCCTGGTCGACGTCGTCGGCTATCCGCTTCCGGGCTTCCTGGCCTGGCTCGGACTGACCTGGAGCTCGGACCGATGGGACCGGGGGGCGCCGTGAGCGGGGCGACGAGGACGATCGCGACCGTCGCCCTGGCAGTCGGGCTGCTGCCGACGGCGACGCTCGCCGGACGGGTGGAGGTCGAGCTCGATGTCGCCGCCGCCGCCGAGCTGATCCGGCTCGCCCTACCGCTCCGGGCGACGCTCGTCGCCGCGCCGGACGGGGCGCATCTGAGCTGCGTCGAGCTGACGTCGCTCGAGCTGCGCGACGGTTGGCTCGATGCCGTCGCCCGCTGCGCGCTCGGCGAGCTCGAGCCGGAACCGCGTCGGATCGGGGCCCGGTTCCGCTTCGACAAGGTGCGCTCCCAATGGCGGCTGGAGCTGTTCGGGCCGCCCGAGGAGGGGGTGAGCGCCGACTCCCGTCCGACGCTCGCCTGGTGGGCGCTGCCGGCCGGCGCCGACGGCACGCTGGATTCTTATTGGGAACGAGTCCAATATTGCGCCTAGCTTTAACCTGTTGTGTCTCAGTATACACTCAATTTCTCTACATGACATTTTATCTCCTGGTCCTCCAGAAGCTGATATCGACATTTTACTCTAGGCACTTTCCGAGACCAGCCAATTTGCCCCATGTGACTTGACCATGAGAAAATCACCTTCAGGTCAATGATTTTAAAAAATTTTCTACTTTTCTACTTCTGTGGAAGCTTTGTATAAATTTGTTACCTTGTACTGTTTGACAAATCCTTTTGTTTTCGCTAATATACAGTATAATATACATATAACACGCCTGTAATGGTCAACGTTTAAGATGCCCCTAATAATAGATGGGTACTTCCAAACACTAGATTGTCCATATTCTTCCGAGTACGCATTTCTACATCAGATTTAGAGAAAGCCATCCCTTCCTAGGGCTCACAATCGATCATGACTCCCAACGGTAGGTGGGAACGTTTCACAGCATAGAACAATGGCTCTTTAGTATACTAACTTAATAACTGTGTCCCTGTTTGTGGAAGTGTTGCAAGTTTACCAGAATCAGGTAAATTTTCTATATTGCGAAGAGAGTATAAAATATTTCAAAGTCGTCGTTCACGCATTGTTAGGCAAAACGTAAGAGTATATAAATGACTAATTTTGCCGTTAGTGTCTACACTTTCCTTTGCAATCGCCTGATATCGAAGACACACAGTATGCTATGCATACCACGTCATGTCAAACAAAACGTAGAAGAGAAGCCATCCTGCATCAAACCGATATAAAAGCTCTTACACTAAATGATTAGATCTTGCCCCAGATCCAAATCGTCGACTCAAGAGAGAAGACCTTGTTTTCACTCCCACTGTAGACACTGATACCTTAATGATGATGTCATATTAAGCAGGCATCAACTAGCGAACTCATCACATAAGCAGAAGCAATTTGTGAATAGAACGTGAATATAATTCAGACAAAAAAAGGGGGGGGGGCAGTTGGGGCTCAGAGATAATCAAGAGTTTATTTCATACGTTCTTGCATTTTTCAACAATTAGGATATGACATGGGACGCCCTTCTCCATTTTTATTGTTTCAGTGCTTCCGTTATTCTCTTTACCAGAGAAAAATATAATTTAGCAAAACATTGGAGTGTCTAAAGTCCCCCAGATCTCTTTGTGGCACCACCACTAAAAGGTACAGAATGTTAGTACAATACTTACAAGACACAGACAGAGTCTTTTTGAAACCTTGCAAGCACCGATTCACTTGCATATACCTATGAAGAGTTTCAAAAGTGAAGTGGCAGTATACAATGTCGATCTAATTTAAAACATGACAAAGAGTCAAAACTGTCATCTGTTACACTACCTTTTACATGAATGTGAAAATACGTGTAATAAATATGAACCTTGAAGTATGTAAATGGGTAACTGAAGTGTACCGTACAACAAATTTCAGTTGGTAGGCCTACTTGTACACTTTACATACCAACCAGAAAACGTTTTAATATGTCATTATATGTAACATTTAAATATAGGCCTATAGTCAGACAAGCAGACATAATAATAAGATACATTTTAAAAAGTAATTGAAGTTGAAAGTTTTTAAGTTGTATTTTCTAAATACCTATGTATCTAAGTCAGACATGACGTTGTCAGTATTACGTGGATCACTTTCAGTCTCATTTTCCATCACAACAGAAAAGTGTATGAAGGTATATGTAAGAATTTTAAAAAAGTGCAGGGAATATCATTAATATCGTATTTGTGTCTTATAAGTTAATAAAGATATCTATCCTTGACACTTTTCGTTTTCTGGGTGAGCACGTGAAGTGTACAAGTACCATTCAGTTTGAAAGGATACAAGAATAACTTCGTAAGCAAATTGCCCTTTCAGATTTATTGTGTTATTGCATTTCTCTGAACAATCTCTGTATTTCATTGATAAAGCCTCTGTTAATGCCCTAAGTTAGTGGTAAAACGCCCATTAGCAGCAAGCATTTACCCAAACTTCTATATTTCCACTCTTGTATGATATGCCTCCATTTGATTGAGATTCTTAAAATTCTCTAACTTTAATAGGAGTCTTCCGTTTCCTTTAAACCATGAACTCGAAGGAGAACTGATGTTTTCGACGTTTGAAAATCACAAGGACGGGGGAATAGGGGAATCAGAGGGGCTATAGCCCCCCAAAGATTTGCCAAATCTCAATTTGTTCCGTGACTTCTAAGCTTTATCAAATTTGAAATTGATTGCAATAGACATTGTCACATTCACAGTAAGATATGCATATCGACACGAAGCAACCCATTTCACGCTATGACCAAAGGCACTTTAGTAGAATGTGGAGAAATAAATTTGAACCGGGCCTACTTGGCCTCCCAAATCAGCCTTACCCTCCCCCGTCCCTGAATCAAGGACTGGTCAGGTCTCTGTTGATCATCGACTCATCACATATGTCGATCCTAACGTTGAACTCTTCCACGTCACCACTTATCTTTGTAAACAAACATTATGTTCCTCTATGGACAAAATCTAAAATCGATACTAGGGCAATAACTAGCACCACGCATTTAATGCATTGGAATGGCAAATAGGCAAACTTTATGCATACAGTAGTGTCAAAGACCCTTTCGAAGTGTCAAAATGTTTGCCGTCTACTAACCTACTGGGAATTTTAGCTGAATTAGATATAGCAGAGACATTCTGTACAATTATAGTTTATGGTTGATGAGGTGCTTGCCTTGTTGTTAAATCAAGATTGTGTACAAGAAAATTTCGGAACGAGCAGTCAAGCTAGGAACAACTGCTTTCCATGGCAATACAACTCGTGCACAAAATGCCCGATAAGCACCCAATTTTCCCATAAGGGGCAAACTTCAGGTACACGAAATATGAACTTTCCTTAGATGCACAATAAAGAAAAACTGGCACAAAAATTCAATATTCAAAATACTAAGTTCGTACATCAAGCTTTGTAAGTGAAGCTATCACGTTCCTTGCTTAATTTTAGAGTACATACCTGGTACCACCTACCAAAGTATTTGCTCAGATCAAATTCTTTCCCGGTACACAGGCATGGAGTAGCAGCTAGTATTCCAATGATTAGAAAGTTAAGCATCCTGACAGTCACAATAACAAGATTGCAAAGTACACCATCAATTCTCTAGATATGTATAAAAATTTCGGGATGTAAATCGACTGCCGAGATTTTATAAAACTAACACATGTCAACTCACATGCCAAATAGCAACAACATAAGTTTCATTTTACGTAACACAATGATTGTCGTTTCTGTATCAAGTACCATGGATTAGGAATAGGAGGCTGTGTAAACCAATTACTGCAAAACCTAAGTAGGTGCTAAAAATTCGAGTGCTTTGTAAAGTCGACTGTTTACTAGGAACTTCAATTTTGAATACCATATAATTGCAGAATTTTTTAATTATAGAGAAAATAGAGAGTAATGTCTATATCAGTCAGTAAAACACTTTGATTTGCCTTAATATTATCATCACTTGGAGAGATCAACTGTTTTATTTACTCAAAATGTTTGCACCTTTCGCTATGTAATCCACCAAAAGCAACTTACGTAACTGTCTCAATAACTACGAGTACGCCCGTTGCCAGTGATACCGATCAGGGAGGGTCATCAGGTTATCAGGGGTGGGGGAAGGCGAAAGGAATGAATTAACCGCGCAGCAACTGTCGCTTTCTGCCCCGTGGCCCACCTTTCTCTGGTACTTCCCCTTCTTTCATTCTTACTATCATTTGCCGTTCTTACTTACGTAAAGTTGATTTAAAGTTGAAATAGCTGAAGCTTAGATGAATCTCAATGATGATCCCCGCCCAAGGGGAACCCGTTTCCCTTTTGGAAAGCAGGACCCTGCGGAATGGCCCCACTGCTTATCAGGGAGCCAAACTGAGAGATTGCGAAAGGAATTATGGAACTTTAGAAACTCAATTAAGTAGTTATTATCGTTATTGATGATTGCGTATGATAATGCAAGAAAACGTTGATATGTTTTAAGCCATTAAAACGATTTTTTTCTTGCGGCTTAAAACCGTTTTGTCCTCTATGTGAACCAGGCATAAAAGATTCTTTTACAGTAACCGACATCATCAAAGCATTGTCTAATTATTAAAGCGCAAAATTATCTAGCAATATATTAAAAGGGGGATTTTTACACAGGGGTGTGACCACCTAATGACCTCGCTGGCTAACGGCTTCACCAGGGGGGACAAAGGTACCATTAAATAATTGTTTCCAGATGCAGCTGTATGTATGGATCCAATTATTATGTCAGTGAGAGTCTCCAAAATTCTTAGTGGCTTCGTGAGAGTTTAGTCCGACCCGGGAGGACACTTCTTTCCATCCTTGTTACCTTTAGTGATAGTAATGCAACTTTTTGCAAATTCTATGACTGCTACCAGATACAGTTGTTCATAATAGCAAAAGAAAAGATTTCACGATTACCCGATCATAGAAGCTAACAAGAGTACGACACTTAAACATGCCAATGGTTCCGCTGCCTCAAGATGAATTCTTTCTTGAAAGGACATTGTCTTCATATTTAGCGATGCACAATGAGGGAACGTTATGCTAACTAGAATCGTGCAATTTTCTGATATTGTGTACATTGATATCAATAAATTATATTTTTGTAATGTAAAGGTAAAAATTATAATGTTGCAGTAGAGGTAGTTACAGTTTTTGTCGTTGCCATATTATTACTCGCAGCAGTATCAAGTGTGATATGTGCCAATTATGATAGCAAGTGAAATTTTAACGCCCGCCATTTTGGCTGTGCTTTGCCTCCAGATATCCAAGCCTCTCTTCGCTAGAACTTCATCTGTATCACGTTATAGAATGTATTACAGGAAAAACTCCAAGAATAAGCTTATCCTGCAGTCCTTGTCCATCATCCACGCAAGTGAGGTAGCTGGATAAGGTTTAATGAAATACCCTTAAAGAAGACATCGCGGTGGGCTATTCTTACGATTTAGTGGTACGGTAATCCAGTGGTACTGAACTTGCTTTACAAATCGAGCGACCGGAGTTCAATCGGAGACATTAATGCCAAGGTTTTAAGCCTTTTGGAAAGGAATGGATGTAGCAGTTGTTTTTCATTGACGACAGATTATTTCCATGATCGGCAACAAGCGGTCGCACTTGGCGGTTAAGCCTGTCTTATGGCCTGCTTCTCTATCAGATATCCAAAATTGAGGGGCGTTGCCCTTGGGCGCCCCAGCGGCCTTTTTTTATTTAGCCGTTTTGGTTATTTGTTTGTTTATTTATGGTAGCTTCAATGTCGGGCCCATTGCTCTTCAGGAGTTTTTAACTGAGCGACTGCCAAGGTTCACACAACCCTCTGTCCTTATGAAGTCGGTGAAATAAGTCCCAGCTGCGCTGGGAGAAGTGGTCAGAACTTGACGCGGGATAGGAGCGGCGCCCACAACTACAACTGTAGTGGTAAAAGTTAAGGAAAGAGCAGCATTCTGTTGCCGCCTACTGCGGTCGACCATCTTCTTCTTCTTCTTCCCCTTCTTCTTCGTTATTATGATTTATGTTTGCAAAAAGCTTTGAAGCTGTGTCATAACTGTAATTAGACACCTTGAGTCTAGTAAGCAACCTTCAGATAAAGATACAGTTGATGTAATATTCACTAAATGCTAAGCTAAAAGCTAATAGCACCCAAACGATAATTCTGCAATATCAATAAACCGATGCCAGTACGTCTCACAATCAACAATTGTCAACAAAATGGCAGTAATTTCAGAACGCACGAGTCTATGAAAATACCAACCACAAACACCTACCCAATGTGTGCTACAAATTTTTACTAAAATATTAAATCACGGTTTACTTTCCACAACAACTGTGATCTTTACAGCAGTAAATCGATTAGTGTTGCTTGCCTCAAGCACATAGTAACAAAGTATCAAAAGCCTGGACTGTAACACAGCAGCCGAAATTGCTCAGTAGGTTTCGAAATGATAACAGTATAGTAGCTGAATACAGCTGGAGCAAAATTTTCTTAATAATGTACCCAACAACTGTACAAGTTATGGATGTCCAACATAAATTCTCGTGACTTGTAGGTGTGACACTACGTTGTGCTTTATGAACAGGGAGCATGTTTGATATCCAATATAGGCTGTACCTTTTCTTAGTCTCTCCCCTCCATCAAACATCGTTCTTTTTAAGCAAAAAGCTTCCCGTCGGTGTAATGAGGGTCGATAATGCTCCTACGAATCCCATGCTTCAAAATAATAACAATGGAAGCCATGTTTGTACAATTGAAAGAATACTGTGTTATGC